>JAKTSP010000043.1:0-412403 GCA_030580255.1 Yamadazyma sp. yHMH393
CACACCCTTACACCAACACCCTTACACCCTTACACCCTTACACCCTTACACCCTTACACCCTTACACCCTTACACCCTTACACCAACACCCTTACACCAACACCCTTACACCCTTACACCCTCTATCACTTCTTGTGATAAATTCAACGCTTCTTTCCCTTCTTGTAGCGTCTACTGTTTCAGCTCCTCTTTGGAGTAGCCATGAGGCATCAAAATTCTCGTTGGTGAAAAGCTGAGTTGATCTAAGTGGTTCTTGTGGATCAGAACTGGACCCTTCTGCTGGTAAACTTGCTGGTAAACCTGCCGGTGCCCAAGTATTTGGCAAGGGTCTACTATCTCCTGGGCCAGGTGATGCGTTAGAAGCTTTCAGTTGGTTTTTACGGATTTTTTGGGCGCTTTGGGAGTTCATTATCTCTTTCTGTTTAATATTTGTCTCTTTTATCGATGTGTATAGGGATGCAGATATAGTTTGTGAAATTCACACACACATCCTTCTTATATAATTACACGATGTGGCACTTTTACTGATATTTTTAAAGCCCATGTTTCAGATCTGTTTCAAAACCCGTTTTTGGGTGCAAAAAAAAAGCACCACGAAAAAAACTAACGACTTAGTTTGTTAATAACCTGGCTTCAATGTATGATATATGGGCTGCCCCACCCCATGTGACCTCGAAAAATCGAGCTCCGCACGCAGATTCTCAGGGTACGCTTATGTGCAGTCCGGACCCGCGCCGAGCAAGCGGGATACGGTTTTGTGCAGTCCAGAACAGCATTTTGGTGTGTGTTGTTTGGTATCCACATACTTAAGCGCGAAATAAAATAATTGGTGGTAATGTGAGGGATCAAAACTCGCCAAAAAAAAATTAAAAAATAAGTGAATCTCACAATTGCGAAATTTGCATCTATTTTTGTATGATCTCCAACGCTTCAAAATTTTAGTGATTAATTCAAACTCCAATTTATTTTGTAGCTTCTGTACGCTTGATTACTGACCAACCTTGTTACGTGTATCGAATAAAGGGTGAGTGGTGAGAAAGATCGAATTTGAAAAACAAGGTGACTTCATGCAGCACATTAAGTTGTTAGAAATATTCACCGGGAGAAACACACAACATTGGGTCTGAAAATTGCAATAGTTTCAGCAAATTTTCCTTTCACTGTCGCAAAGCGGTGGAATATCTTCATAAGGTACTCAGGAAAGTTGATAAAGAACAGGTAGTTTGCTCAGTGCTCCTTTCTTTGACCAGTAAATTGGAGGCAGTGACATCTTCGCAAAGGAGCTGATGAAAAATAAGGCCAAAAACCAATTTGAAAGAGAATTCGGGGATCGAGAAAAATAAGTGGTTTTGAAACGTAGGTCATTATTCTCGGTTCGTCCACCATTTCCAAAAGAGAAAGGTGACGCTTGTGCACGAAGGCAACAGCAGGCTATGCCACCTTGTGTCAAATTAATAATGGATTCACACGATCCCCGCAACGTTTATCTACAATCGTCAATATATTGATTATCCCCAGGTCTCCGAGGAAATAACTCAATACAAACTTGACATAAATCCGTGGATGAACCAATTACTTGAAACCCCTGGCCCTAAAAATGTTTGGTGTTGGATGCCAATGGTTATATCTGTTTTTAAAATCTTCAGCGAAAGGAGTATAAACCGGGCCTTAAAACCGCAACATTAAAAGTATCATAAAATAAAACAGTTATGTAAGCACTGACGAATGTCACTTTTACCAGTTAAAATTACCACCATAGGTTTTGGTACCTTTTCTATGACTTCAGCCCCTAAACCTCCCCCGTTAGAACAACAACCTATTGAGACCTTAGAGAGAAGTGTAGGGTCAAGTTCTTCAAAGGGTCAGATTTTTACCATAATGACCCTGAGTTTCATAACTTGAAATTATTCTCTCAATTTTTGAAAGAACAAGGTGATGTTAGCGATTACATTCTTTCCATCGGAACCGGGCTTCTTCCACCCTTTGGTTTCTACCGGTCCAAGAACCTTGATAGGAAATCAAAAAAATTCAAGAATGGTCAAGGGTTTCAACTCAAGGCCTAAGCTTTTGGTTGAAATGGCCAGAGTGGACCCTAAGTTCCAAGCGAAGAGACAGTCAAAGTGTTTGCAGACAACGTCAAAAAAGGTCTTGTTGATGGGATTTTATTGAGTGAGGTGGGGGCCTAGTCCATCGCCGAAGCCGTTGATGTTCCTCCAATTTCTGCCATCGAAGTAGAAATTTCTTGTTCTCCCAAGATTTTTTCCATAATTTTTAGCAGAAGCTTCGAAGCATTGTATTCCAATAGTCGCTTACTCCCCACTTTCCAGAGGCCTTTTGACTGATGCCACTGTTGAAGGTGAAGACTACGTCGGTTCAATAACAGAAGGAGATCTGAGATTGATATTCGACCGGTTCAAACCAGAATTTTATCCAGAAGAATGAAGACCGGTTGTTGAAATTATACAACTTTGCCAAACCCAAGAAAACCGGCTTGGAATTTTTGTCCATGAGTTACCTCGAATCACTTTCCGGTGTGGAAAACTTTCTAGGTATTGATAAAATCACCCAGATTATACCCATTCCTTCTGCGTCTACTAGAGACAAAGTAGATAAGAATTTCACCACTGTCAAATTGACCAGAGACGATTTGGATGCTTTGCAAAGAATCGTAGACGAATCCCAAGTGTATGGTTGCAGATACTGAGCAGAGCACGAAGCTTTGTCGGGCGGCCTAGGCCTATTTCGTTAGGACCAATATATGTTCATTGACTTCCTGAACGTTCGACGATTATTTTTTCTAAGTCGGATCGTTGCAGCCACACGCCGTTGGCCGCAATGTCGTACACGATATTACATAGTCTGCCACCAATAAAACCGAAGGGGCAGTTTAAGAGAGCGGCATGGAAGATTGTTCTCTCGAAGCACAAAAAAGGAAGCACCACACAGACTTCGGTACCAACAGGACATTAATGGCAAGCGGTTTGTAACGAAATACCATGTGTAGTATCAACCCAGGCATTTGAGATCATGTCGGACATGAATCGCCCGTTCACCTATCCCTACATCCTTACGTCCTTTACACTACTTTTAGGGGCACCACCTTTTATCCCCGCTATAAATGCCACATTAGATCTACATTACGAGCTGGCTTAAAAATCAGATATAAAGCGGCGATAGAATCTTGTAAATTCGTATTCCTAATTCCAATCACGATGCCCAAACGTATGTCTAGTCTAAGTCTCTTCGGTTGTTATCGCCATTCTAACAATATACAGTGATTACATTGTACACTTACCGTTCCCCTAACGGGCAAAAAATCTCGATTTACTTAGAATTGTTGAAATTGGAGTATGACGTTATCACAGTTGACGTTCCTTCAAAAGCTCAGAAGAAGCCTGAGTTTTTGGCATTGAATGCTAACGGTAGGATTCCCACATTAGTGGACGAATCTACCCATACCACTATTAGTGAAAGTGCCGCCATTCTTACCTATTTGGCCAATACCTACGACAAGGACAGAAGATTCAGTTACGAATACAATACTCCCGAGTACTACAAAGATTTGGAACTCACGTTTTTCCAGATGGCGGGGGTCGGTCCCATGCAAGGACAGGCTAACCACTTTTCGTTTCATGCGCCAGAAAAAATCCCTTACGCAATTGAGAGATACGTCAATGAGACCAAACGGTTGTATCTGGTTCTTGAAGAGTACTTGAAGAGGAACGAAGCAAATGGTCCTTACCTTGTAGGAAGTCATATTTCGATTGCTGACATCGTTAACGGGCCGTGGGTCTTGGTTGGGAAGAGGCTTGGAATTGACGTCAAGCAATACCCTTTGTTGGCCAAGTGGCTTAAAGCATTGGTTTCTCTCCCAGAGTTCAAGAAGGGCACCTTTATTCCCATCCGCCCCATTATATGGATCGAACCAGAAGAATTGGATTAGGTCGACAACCATTTATCAGAAGTGTTCGCTATCTCTTTGATCCAAGCTTATGTTTTCTGTATCTTGTTTTCAGGGTGTATTAAAGATGCTTTGGATTTACATTGAATCTTTATATTTGTTTGAAATATGAATGAACTTTTATTTATTCAGTGATAGCCTCCCCCTCCATGTTTATACCGATGACGAAATACATGGGGCCGTCTATTTCACATGTTTCCCTCACATATTAGAGAAATCAAAGAACGCGAGACGCTCCATTACGAGACGTTATTAGTTTCTTGGTGTCCAATCCTTTGTGGAACCAGTCGCACACGGCATCGACGACGCTGGCAGTTCAGACACTCTTACGTTGTAAAGAAGGTGGTTAGTTGGATACCAGAAATTCCGCTGACCTCTGTTCTTATCAAGCTACAAATGATGCGGTTTTTGTGTTTTTTACATGTAGAGACAGATACGATCGGTTTGCAATATTGGGATCAGTGATTTTAGACAATTGGGCTTGGCCAGTCTTGTTTTGTGCACTTGTTCTACAAGAATAACGGACACACAAACAAAAAGACGCCTTTGATCCAGATGTATCAAATGCAATGTACAGAGCAAGAATATTTTTGGTCTATGGCGGACAAATGGGATATTTGGATGCCGCCGCATCTGCATTCATATCACTCGCTTACCCTATGAGGTTTGAATATGCACCACGAAAGTTGAATGCCTTCTGCCTGGTATGCCTATCCGGAAATTCACTGTTATCGACTACTTATAATGCCCAAAGTGTCTTAATATTTTGACCTTAGGTGCGTTGATACCACTAGACAAATAATCTGGCTTTTAATAGTTCCATTTGACGCAATAGAAGAATGGCTCAACAAGACGGATATAAGGGCGAGGATAAATGATGATACTCGTCTAAAACGAAAGCCATTCGCTGGTTCATCAAGCTTAAGTTGAAGATTGGCATGAGTTATCGATCGGTCTTAATATACGCCCCTTATCCAAATCTTCGGTCGAGGATTCCCTATACCGATCTCCAGATTTCCATATCTTTGGCCAAGTATCGGGGCTGGCATTACGTGACTGGGGACAAAAACGCCAACGTTCCCGACAAAGAAAAGTTCCGACATCGAAATGATAACAATAGCCAAGGTACCGATTGGGACGGTAGATAAAGAAATTGAAGTGCCTTGATTGAAAAATGACAGAGCTTTCCAGCCCACCAAGAAATACTCTTGGGAATTAAATTTGGTGTTCTAGGGGCATTTGGCTGTCTCCGGTTGCGTGATTCTTTTCCACCGATACGTCTTTACTGCAAATACTTGGTATTATACTGCCATCATGGACGACATTATTCCGCAATCCAACGTCAAGGTTCCAAAAGCTACGACATTTTGGGCGGAACAATTCCGTTGACATATACTGTGACATGTCTTCTGCCATTTGGAGGCTTTACCTCCCCAAGACTCCTCGTCCAACTTGGGTTTCCTTTGTTGGATCCACCAGATATTCGTATGCTATGCTCATTCGGATTAATTCCTATCTCAGGGCCACTTATGCTGCCCATCTTCAATGCTTCCGTCGTCGTGAACGGTCTCTTGCCCCACTTAATTGGGATGAGTATATCGCACGGCTCCCAAAACGGTTCAACAATCAATATTCTGTTTCGTATATAGACTCCGCTAACACTTAATCCGTTAAGTGACTAAGCGTTTCGCTAGGACCTGTATTTATATAGTTCTAATGGCATATTCTAGTTTAAAAAAAAAAAACCCCATGATGCTTGAATATTATGAAGAATTTAGGTACTTTCGTCTTTTTTCCAGCATTTTCAGTGACTTTCGAAATGGAGAGACTAGGCCTTAAGCTTGATCCGGGAATTGGGATTTCCTCGTTGAAGGAAATAGCCAAACCGAGCAGCTTAAAAATAGTCATAACAGGGAACATAATAGTAATGATAAAGGCAGTTGTAATGGTTCTTTGATCGGAACCACCTTCCCAGCTAACTTGTGGCCGCATTCCTTCAACAGCTGCCTCCCTCCATGTTTCCAACCCTGAGCCAATATCTTTCTTGGACCGAAACATCAATTCCCTGTCAAGCTTATTACAGCAACTTTTTAATCGATCGTTTGACACTTCACCTGCCACAAAAAAGCCTTTTCTTGTGACATATAGTTGAGCAGCTCCAATTGCACCATCAGGTGCGTTAGACACCTATATTTCTTTACATACAATTGGCGGGTTTATCGCCAAAGGAAGTGAAAAGTACACTCTATACCAACAGAAAAGAAACTCCAAGTCCAAATTCATAGTTCGGGGATCATTAGCGTCCAAAACGGGGGCCATATCTGAAGCCTCTTCAAACAATCTGCACGTCGTGTTTGAATGATCATTCAATTGACGCCGTACTCGTTTAACCCTGTCTGTTAAAGAATTTATTTCCTGGATTCTTGCATCTTTGGTTTGTTGACTCCCTCCCTCTCGGCCAGGTACCAGTTTCAAGCGTTGTAACTTTTTGTAGGCCAATGTAAGAGTGGAGTCACCCAATAACACCAAGCCTTTACATGATTTAATATCACGCAAGTACTGTTCTTTTGTAGTTTTTGAAAAATCGATCCCAGTCATAGTGTGTGTTTAATTGTTAATAATGTGGTTATCAACTCTTGCTTCTCTTGTTTGGGGACATTTTTCAACTTCACTAAAATTTGCGAAAAGATTTGTCTCCTTCAAACTCTCGGCGATCGTATAACTAAATTTAACTTATGGTAAAATCGACTACTTATATACTTTTCACTTCATTACTGCACGGGATAAAGAATCATTCCACTCGATCAAGTTTACTAAATATTATTCAACCATTGTGGTTATGAGGCCGTACATTACTAATCCGTTGTAACGGCATTCAGCATACAACTCCTGATTGCAATAATTACTGAAAACATATGGCTTTTTGCAACCTTATTTCGGGAATGTAAGAAGCCACATTATTCTATTGCCATGGCTCTCTTATATCACCATCCCTTGTTGTCAAGTCATAATGTCTTGCTTAGTAATATCTCGAGATGTTTCTTATTCGTAGGAAAGGTGTGTTGGGTGCGTGTGGGACAAATAGGTTGTAGGCATTCCTCACGAGTTTTAAAGGTTGATAGCGACTGATGCCAGAGTAAATCCTGTTACCGCCACAGCGTCATGAAAAAAATTTCAAACTTAACAGTACGTCAAGAATCAATCTGATTGCGCAAAAGGTCAACTCAATTACCGTTTCCCGCTTCTTTAATTGTTGGCTGCAAAACGAAACCTGTGCGGCTAGCCCTAAAAGTATACGAAGACCAATTTAAGAATGAGAATGAACTTTGAAAGTGCTTTATTCACAAAAGCAGAAAAACGAAAACACAATTCAGATACATAAAAGATCTAAGCATATGCAGGCTCTGAGGCCCAATTTGATTTATAATGTGCTTTGCTAGCTTAAGCCGTTGAGCGGGATTTCAAACCGTCGTAGATAAGCAGCTTCGCGTTTATATCAAGGAGGCTTAGTCTCGCTGAAAAATGTCCAGGTTTACCATGTGACTGAACGATGTAAAGATGAGCCTTATGACAAAGAACGACTTCAACTACGAATATGTTACCCAAGCTTTGTATTCTGTTGCTTTACAAGCGGCGCTTTAAAGAAACACCTTTTTAACACCGTGTAGTGTAGTCTGGTTTTTCCGGAGAATTATGCAAATGGTAGCGTCAATCAGGGCACATTTCAGATGGAAAATTTCATTATCAATTCCGCTCAAATTGCCATAGGTTTCCCGTTTGCGGTAACTCAATTGGCTCCTTTATCAAACGGTGGCAGCCGGGCATTCTCCTATTTAATTTTGGGGTTATCCCATCAAATAATTCCCAAAAGTATCACAATCCAGAAACAGAGTAAACCTGGTAATGAGCTGGATGAAGAGAATCTTATTAGCCTCCGTTATATTGGGAAGCTTGTCACAAGCCAAAAAAGTCTTCATCGATAACGATGCAATCGATGCAGGTATTTTGATTCCCCTTATGGCAGGAGTTGAAATCCTCGGTGTATCAGCTAGTTTTGGTAGTTGTTCATATGTGGATGCTATCGGAAGACTGCAAAATATATTGGACAACTACAACTTGTCTAGTTGTATTCCTTTATACGGTGGTGCAAGTTCACCTTTAATCAGGACCAACAAGACCTTCCACCTTTGGGAAGATTTATACGGCGCCTTAGTATGGCAAGGTGGATGGGCACCTGGGTATGAAGACGAATATACTTTGGACAATGTCACCTACGACAGCTCCAAAGCTGGAGCTGTTGCGATGATCGAAGCAGTGAAAAAGTACAAAGATACTGACCCAGTTATCATTTATGCTGCGGGTACTATGACAACCGTGGCACAAGCCATCTCCATTTATCCAGACCTAGTGAGAGATGCCGCAGGCCTCTATATCATGGGTGGTTATATCGATGGTCAATACGCCCGTGCCACGGGACCATCTATCATTGACGATTACAATTCGGATATCAATCTTATACAAGATCCTGAAGCAGCTCAGATAGCTTTGACCGCTGATTGGGCGTACATATTTGTCGGTGGAAATGTCACCAACAGTTTGCGCCCTTCTCAAGAACTCTATGACAGATTCATCGACAGAGCTGGAGGTATGGATGTTATTGAAGGGGACCCGTACTATTCCGTGCTTTTGGATTCCATTCTTTACTCCGGTAACTACACTGAGAATAACGAACAAGAAACATTACCCTTTTGGGATATGGTTGTGACCGCTATTATTGGCTACCCAGATCTCATCGAGAGCTACTCCAATGTGTCGTTGGCTGTTGACACAAGTTTCAACTCACCATTCTACGGAAACGCCAAAATTTGGAGTCATGATAGGTCTCCTAAAGCTTACAAAACCGGTAACGTTACCATCATTGACAAGATAGACGACGACCGTTTCTACGATCTCTTGGTTGATTCGTTCTTCCAAAACTATACCCTGTACTGTAAAACTGGGAACTTCACCGAAATAAATTAGGGGCATGCAGACATCAATATGACTCAAAAGCATATTCCAAAATGTGACAAAATTTTTTCCTAAGTATATATACCCTCTGTATGTTTTCCTTCTCTTTTTTTCATTATTTCTCCCATTGTGAATTTTGCAATTAAGTTTTAAACTCATGGAGTTTCCATTATAACGAAGACATGCACCGCATTGGCACATAAAGGACCTTAAAATATCTAACGGTGGCCTGATGTAACTGATGATAACCTCATATTGCACTTTCAAAATTGGAAGGTACCTACACAGTACCGACTCATCCCCACCTATTATGGGCCCCAAACATTCCTCAATGTACGAGGCTCGGTCCGAAAACAAAGTCGTATGCATATCAGATATAAGCCCAGGTAGATGGCTTGAACACAGACGCCGACTCGGCATGCAACGCCTTGTTGATTCCCATAGATTAGGGAATACAGCCCTGATTTTATTATACGTGGTAGGCCGTCTCACAGCTTGAGTGTCACCACTTAAGAACCCAGTCAGCGTGTATATACCAAATACTATCATATACACATACTGCTCTGACTCCCGTGCGGCACTCGCTTTTGTTTGATTCCAACCCAATTTTATAGAAACACACAAATGAAGTATTATAGCTTGTTTCTATTGGCATTGATTGTACAGGTGTGGTGTACGCCTTCACTTCAAAACTTCAAGAATACTGTCTTTTCTTCAAAGCACCAATTATTGTTAGACAATCTGCATATTTACGAACAGTTTCGTGATTTATCAGAAGGTACGTCTTCCGAAATTCAACTGATAGAGCACGCCTGGAAACACTTGCTCTACGATGTTTCCCCTGAAGCTTTACATCATCATATAAAAAACTTTAGTGAAATCTCGGAATTTTCTTCGAAGGGCACACAAGCTTCTTCCAGTGCTTCAGTGTATGATGCACAAACCCCAGTGCATGTTTTTGGAACCGAAGAAAATATAGAAGACTTCGAGGTCTTAAACCATGAAAGTGGAAACTACGGCTTACGGGTTAAAAGTGGTGGCATTGACTCTTTGAACTTGGACACTGTTGAACAATACGTCGGGTACTTTGATGTAAGGGACGTTGATAAGCATTTCTTCTACTGGTTCTTCGAAAGTAGAAATGATCCCAAAAGTGATCCAATAATACTATGGTTGAATGGGGGACCTGGATGTGCTTCTGATGGCGGATTATTCTTTGAGTTGGGCCCTTCTTACATAGATGCCGAATTGAAGCCCGTATTCAATCCTTATGCGTGGAATGCCAATGCATCTGTGATTTTCTTGGATCAACCAGTGGGTGTGGGTTACTCATACGCTGGACATGAGGATGTTGATACTTCCGGTAAAGCAGCAGCAGATGTTTACGTTTTTTTGGAACTCTTTTTCCGGAGATTTCCCGAATTCTTGAAAAACGACTTCCATATATCTGGAGAATCGTACGCTGGCCACTACGTTCCTCGGATTGCTTCAGAAATCATCCATCACCCAGAGCGGTCTTTTGAGTTGAGCTCTATTTTGGTGGGGAATGGTGCAGTAGATAAGCCATACCAAAAGCAGTTCGACTACAAAATGCTTTGTGAAGAAGGTGGGGTCGACGTGCTTTCCTCTGAAAATTGTACGGTAATGGCTGAAAGTTTTGACAGATGCTTGTTGTTTAATCGTTTATGTGGCATACATGCCAACATATTGACCTGTGTACCTGCAAACTACTATTGTGAAAAGGCCTATTCACCATTGACTGAGTTGAATTTGAATCCTTACGACTTGAGACGGCCTTGCGAGGTTGACGGTTTGTGCTACTTGGAATTCAATTTTGTTTCTGATTACATGAACCTCGAATCTGTCAAGAAGGCAGCAGGTGTTCCCCAGAACTTGAAGTTCCAGTCTTGTAGCCCAGAAGTGATGAAAAGATTCGAAGAAGCACATGACCGTCAAACGCCATTTGAGAACTTTATTGGTGACGTTTTAGATTACGGTATTCCTGTGTTGCATTATGCAGGAGATAAAGATTTCCAGTGTCATTGGGTGGGTTATAATGCCGTTTCGAATAGGGTCAAACATAAAAACCAAGAAGGTTTCGTAGCAAGCGAATTTAAACCTTGGATTTCAAAAAGTGGAAAGGAAGTCGGGCAAATTAGAAACTATAACAACTTTTCTTTCTTGAGGGTATACGACGCAGGGCACATGGTGCCTCATGATCAGCAAGAAACAGCATTGGAGATGCTTAATTCCTGGATCCACGGAAACTACAAGTTCGAGTAGTGAATGAAGTCTTGTTGAATTACAAGTATTACCTTGTCGTTGACCGAAGCTTACGTACTCACCACGTCTCTGCAAAGGACCGGATTTATTTATTTGTTCTATCTTACAGGAATTAGTGAGTTTTGCAGCCACAAGGGCTACTTTGAAAGCTGTACCAGCCCCTGGAGAAGCATGGGGGCATAAGCTCTTACTCGGTGAATAAATACACCAAAAATACCTACTATATATCCGTAGTCAACTGTGTGTCGTTGAATAGCTTTCAAATCCTGGAGACAAACTGCCTCTACATCCTGGAACATTGTCATTTCTTCTGTTTTTTCTTTTACTTAGAATTTTTGAACTGCAGAGGCGCATCCAGTTCTGTATAGTTTTCTTCCTTTGCTAACAGGAACGGCCAAGGCAATTAAATTTAAATGCATATAATCCAAGGATATTTGCGATGCAACGTTTTATAATGTGTCATGATTTAACGTTTCGTACGATATGCAGTATCAAAATTTTATACAAGCCGTGCGAAGCAATGTAGATCGCATGCATCGCTTCATCTCGGAAAAAATTAGTAGTACTCAAATGGCACTTCAAATGGCTTCACAACAAGCAGCTTGAAATGTAAGAGTACTACAAGGGTAAAAAAAGTACGCCAGCCCGGAGTCGAACCGGGGGCTCGTGTATGGCAAACACGAATTTTACCGCTAAACCACTGGCGTGCTTATTGGAAGCGGCTCAAGCTCGTTAACTCTTATTCAAGTTTATATATATATTTCTCTGACTATATTAGCATCTGCCTTGTCAGCTCCCTCATTCTTAAGGTCCCAAGATACGCTGGATGAAGACATGATCACTTCCTTGTTTTAGATGCCGCGCGTTATTTGGAGGCTTCAACTACTTCTGTGGTGAATACAAATACTAATGCGGGCTGGAAAGGAAGCCCAGTTGGTCAAATCTCGTTTGTATCCACGAGATAATCAACCGACCGAATTGTTTCATTAATGAATTATTCTTTGAAACTGACTTTCCAGGCATACCAGGAAGATCAGTACTGCTGAAGGACCAATTTCTGTTAATTCTGTTTTGCGCCAAAGTCTACATAGTAGCTTCTGTAGTACATTTTATTGGCAAAGGTTCTTTAGTGAGGGGGGACAACATATTTTTGGCTTATATTTCAACTTCTGGCTGCAAAACTTTTCCAAACCATGTAGTACTACGACGAGATTTTAAATTTTCTGACATTTGATTTTTAGAACAATATATAACCAAATGTGGCCTCTAATTAACGAGTTTCTACCTTCCATTCAAGCCTTTTTGGCTTTGAGAATTTGTTCAACAGAGTCAACCACAGAGGTCTCGAGACTAATCCACTCCTTGAGCAAAGCTCTGCTCTTAGAGTTATCCACCTGGGGAGCAGCTTTCCTTAATTCGTTGGCCTGATCTGGCTTACCGGTGGCAATTTTACCTTTCAATTCAGGAACGTTAGCATTGATGATATCGAGGATATCTTGGCCAACAAATCTGTCAGTAATCAAAAAATATCTGAAATTCTTCGTATCGGATTCGAAAGCGTGTATATGAGCCTTGGCCACGTCTCTGACATCAACAACTACCCCGCTGTCTGCAGGAGCTTCATCGCCGACTTTGCTTTTGACGGCTTTGTTCACAATTTCAGAAGAAGTGTTCAAAACATCACCAACTTCGGATTCAAAAGCTTGTGGACCGAAAACATACCCTGGGTTGACAGTATTTAAGACAAAACTTGGCTTTTCGGCCTTCACAAAGTCCCAAGCGGCTTTTTCAGCAAAAGTTTTGGAAGCAAGATACCCCAAAACTGGGTTGCTGACACCTTGTTCAGGGGTGATGGGGTTCCAACTTTCCTCTGTGTAGACCTTGTTTGCGTCTTCAGGATTCAAGGACAAAGCAGAAACGAAAGAAGAAGTCACAACAACGTGCTTGATTTGAGGTCCGTGTGCCTTAATTGATCTCAAAGCGTTTTTGGTACCTTCAACAGCTGGAACAATCAAGTCTTTTTCAACATCTGTGACATTAAAGTGGAAAGGAGAAGCTGTGTGTAAGAACACTGTGGTTTCGGGGTGGGCTTTCAAAGCTTCGTCGAAAGCGTTTGGCGTTGCAATGTCTTTAACGATTTCGTAGGTGAAGTTGTCACTTGCCAAGTTTTTCTTTAATGTGTCACCTTTTCCGGTGGATCGGACTGTCCCAACAACCTTGTAACCCTTTTGGATCAATTGCTGGATGAGATGTTGGGCGATGAATCCCGTAGCACCGGAAACGAAAACTGTGGTAGCCATTTTTTATGTTGTCTGTTTTGAAAGAAATAGATATTGAAAAATTGAATCCAAGCAAAACAATTGCTTGCTTTTATACATATAGAATCAGAAGGCAAACGAGGTGATTTGAAATAGCGTATTTGTGATGAAAACCTTCGGGTCTTTGGCCGAGCGTCGGAATTACGTTTTATGGTACTGTCCCCCTCGGAAAATGCTCGATTCGGAAATGTACGCTGAGTAATTATTTGCAACTGCAGCGCCGTTCAAAAACCCTGGAACCAAACCTGGGAACACTTCCGTATTCGTGCGTTTTTGTTTGTCATCTAGGTTAGTATGGGATTTACGAGCGCTGTGTATTACACGTACGATTGAGCCTTCTCTTATCATTTTAGCGGCATACGCCAACGCCCTTTCGAGATTCGGTCCAGGAAGTACCGACCTCGACTTGCTGACAAACTTTATTACTCGTTAAGAGAGGAAGTGGTCCCTGCTTACATGGCCCTGTACTGCGCCATAGTTTACGGCTAGCTTCAGATGTTTTGTGGGTACGTTGTTTTCATGCTCCTATGAATTGGCATAACTCCGTTGAACGCGGAACGTGGCATTTTACGTGGATAAAATTCCTTGGATTCTTGGGGTCTCTCAGGAACTTACGCCCCTACATTCCAAAACACTTTATGTATTCATACTACTCAAACGTGACCTCCCTGCTTACAGAGAGAGTAGAAAAGTCCATTCGGATCTTTCAATAACTCTTTTGGTGTGTCAAACTCTTTGACTTCACCTCTTTCAAGAACCAAAATCCGATCACTGTCCATGATGGTTTCAATTCTGTGGGCAATAGTCAAGATAGTCTTGTCCTTGAATTCAGATCTGATTGTATCTTGCACAATCTTGTCGGTTCGAACATCGACAGAAGCTGTAGCCTCGTCTAGGATAAGGATCTTGGAAGGGTTAAGCAAGGCTCGGGCCAAACACATCAATTGTTTCTGGCCTGCCGATAAGTTTGAACCACCTTCCTCAATGATAGCGTCCAACCCTGTAACGTACGTCTTATCATCATCCTTCTTGTCATCACCATCTTCGTTATCTTTCAATTCCTCCGTTTTCATACCCTCCACATGTTCTTTCAAATGACTCAACTCCAAGGCATTCCATATTTGCTCGTCCGTGTACTTGCCAACGGGGTCCAAATTATACCGAATACTGCCATTAATAGCTTGTGAGTCTTGTGGGATGATATTCAATCTGGATCTCAAATCAAATAGTCCGATCTCACTGGTATCAATGCCATCAACTTCTATATGGCCACCACTTGCTTCAATAATCCGGAATAATGCCAAAGTTAAAGATGATTTCCCAGCACCTGTTCTACCAACTATCCCAATCTTTTCAGATGGTTTGATATCGATGTTCAAGTCTTTTAAGACGGGATCTAAATTCTCTCTGTACTTTGTTTCGTAACTTTTGAAGGTCACGGCTCCCTGTTCTGGCCAGGATTCGGGAGGTCTATTTCCTTCGATGACCATAGGGGCTTCGGGAGTCAAGTTACAGTATTCAAGCAATCTTTCCAAGGTAATGGATTTATTTTCAAGATCTGAATATGTTCTAACAATAGCATTCAATGTCAGTGTTACATCCAAGATATAAGTCATCAAGAACCCGACTAATCCCGGTCCCAATGGATTCTTGGACATCAAGCTCGCCAAAATCAATAAGGAAGAACAGTACACAATCACAGCTGACAACCCTTGTAACCTCATTGATAACCATCTATCACAAGCCAAGTTGGACTGTTCAACAAGCATGAACTTGTTCAAGTTATCCAGTGACACAAATTTGAATCTATCAAGTTGGCCAAAGGCAACTACGGTATCCACACCAGTCACAGATTCTTGCAAGTGAGAAAAGATTGGACTTTTACGAGCACTTCTGACTCTCTTAAATTCTCTAGAAGCAGGTATGAACCACCTCCTGAAATTGTCATAGAAGAAAAGCATGACAAAGATGACAACGAACATGAATGGTAAATTGAACACGACGATAGCGAAAACCGAAAGTGCTCTAATTGAAAACATAGCAAAGTAGGTGACCGACCAGATCAATTGAGAATCAACCACAGAAATATCTTCAGTGAATCTATTCAAGATCCTTCCCACAGGAGTGGTTTCAAAGAACGACATGGGTGCTCTCAACACGCTTCTCGCCATTGTATCATGGAAGAACCTACTACCCCTTATGGCCACCAAAGTAAACAAAACGAGGGAGGAAATCAAGGTACAAAGGCCACCAAGAATACCAGCTCCGGCATACAACATCAAATATAAGAATATCCTGGTGTTATGTCCCTCTTTGGCATTTTCATCGGACCAGTGCTTCAAGACAAAAGTGTTGGAAAGAAGTACAAAGGTACTCAAAACCATGATGGACAAGTACAACACAATATATCCGTACCCACAAGCTTCCATATACTTGCCATAAATCAGCAAGTTTACTCTACCCTTTCCTTGAATTTCTTCTGTATCACCAGTTCTTTTTACTCTAGCGTCGTCTTTGAAATCCACTTCATAATCATGCCCAAAAGAAACAAAACTTGGAGCTAAAGTGCCCGTGGATGTCACTCTCTTTAGCGGTATACCATCGGATTCATCGGGCTTGAACTCGTTAACCTCATTCTCAGACGTGGATGCGTTCGAGCTTTCGACCACCTCTACTTCACCTATGGCTGGTTTGGAAGAGGTTCCCAATCCTTCATCCTCTTCTTCTTTGTCTTCTTCTTCCTCTTGCTTCTTACCAAACTCCTCGATCAAGTCATACAACTCGGATTTTGCTGATATAACTTCGTCAAATGTCCCGTGCTCTGTAATCTTTCCGCCAGATAACAAGACGATTTCTGCCGCTTGATGTAACACTGGAACTGAATTAGTAGCTAAGATGATGGTCTTGGAAGCCAACAAGCCTTTCTTACCTAACACATTCTTGATGAGATTTTTTCCAACGTGAGTATCCACAGCAGAGAGAACATCATCAAGGATGTAAATCTCAGCTCTTGAATAGACAGCTCTAGCCAACGAAATTCTAGCCTTTTGGCCACCTGAAAGTGAAATACCCTTCTCACCAACAATGGTGGCATCGCCATCCGGCAAGACTTCGAAATCTTTAGTCAATTCACAAGCAGCTATAACATTTTCATAGAACACAGGGTCAAAATTCCTGCCAAAAAGGATATTCTTTCTTACGGAAGAGTTCATGATCCATGCGCTTTGAGAACAATAAGCAATAGAGCCATTGACTTTCAATTCCGGATTTGAATCTTTGGTGTCAATAGGGATACAACCTAAGATTGCTTTCAAGAAAGTAGTCTTACCCGAACCGACCTTACCTACAATACATGACAACTCACCTTTTCTTGCAGTGTAATTGATATTGTGAAGGGCAATTGGGTTAGGTCCTGTCTCTTCTGAATCAACGTTGGCTTCTTCGTCGACATCTTTAGATGCTAGGGCAAGCTCTTCTATAGCCTTCTCCTCGTCAGTAGAGGAATCCCACACAAAGGTGGCATTTTTAATAACAACGGAAACATCACCTTTTTTCAACGGAGTTTCAACCCTTTTGTAGCCTTCAACATGTAATTCCTGCATCTCGAATAAAGTCACCAATCTACCAATGGCCACTTTCGTCTCTGCGATGGAACTGAAAATATTGGGCAATTCCAATATAGGCCCGGACAACAAATCGAAGATAGTTAAAGCAGGGAATACAACAGCAGGGGTCAAGGTAACCTTGGAAACTATAGCTGCAAAAGCAAAGGTGGCTATGGCGACCATTGTGGGAATAGAGTCCCATATAAAGTTGATGACAGACATCAAAATACCAATTTTTTTCATCGTCGTCAATTCCTTGTTGTTCCTGACATCGAACAACTTTTGAAGCATGGAATCTTCCCAAGAATATAACTTGATACTTTTGATAGAATTGAGAATTTCACTGGTTACCTTGGCCCTCTTATCCTTCAAAGCCGATCTCTTCTTCATCTCGCTGACGACAATAACAAAAGATGCACTAGCGATAGGAATCAAGACCAACGCAGTAGCCAAGCCTGCATAAGCTGCCACACCAACAAAGTTGTATAACGTAAACATGTAGATGAAAAGCCTGATAGGCTGAGTTAAAATGCTGATGATGATACTAGGGGACTGTCTCAACGTCAGCACGTCTTGAGCCACATTGTTGACAATTTCACCGACAGATTTTGACTTTCTAGCCTTTGGGGATAATTTCAAACCTTTGTTGTATACATGAGTGGACAAAGCGGTGTTTATAGAGTCACCCATACACTGTGAGCTGACAAAAAGTCGGTTGAAAGAAACGTATTTGGTCACTGAAAGAAAGTAGATGCCTGTAGCGATAGCAAATCCTATAATAACAGGTTGCTCTACCACAGGATCTCCTAAATCTTTCCCTTGCGTGTACAAGACGTATCTGTTGGTAGCAAATAACAAGAACAGCCTCAAAAGGTAAGGTTGGGCAATACCCGCAAACAACTCTGATAATTCGAACACAAGGGAAGAAACCAAGAATTTCTTTGTCAACAATAACAAAGGCAAGAAAAGCGATGGTTCTTGCTTGACGAATGGCTTCCCTGTTTTTTTACACTTTTCGAACAATGCTTTGTTCTTCTTGTCAGCCCTATCGCTGGATGTCTTCCAGTACTTCAAGAAACTGCTATAAGCAACCTCGTTATCCACGTCAATAACGTAGGGCGGCAACTCATCGACTTCGATGTGGTTGGTTTTCCTGGCGGACTTGATAGTATCCTGGAGGTAGGTGAAAAAAAGTCTGGAGAAGATATCTCTTTCTCTTCTGGGATCCCAATCGTGCAATTCGAAATATTCCAAAAGGTCAGCAGATGGCTTATATAACCACGCCTCTAATGAGAATATAACAATTGAGTTCAACAACAAAAATACTTCGATGACAATCACGGTGGCTTGAGCTGAGGCTTTGGCATGTGGAACGTATATCTTATAAGGGGACAAGGAATCTTGGAGGAGGACCACTAAATTGACAGCAATATCCGCCAACCAATATAATAGCAAGGACGTGGAGGGGGCAATGGATCTAGTGGGTTCAGCCAAGTGCAAAGGTGTTACAAACACAATTAAAGTGAGACACTTGGCAAACACAGAAGACGACTTGACATCAACAAATGAGGTCCATTCAAAACTGAGCAAAACCAAAGACAACAAGCCTTGGATGAACACGGAGTTGAGTTTAATCAAGTTGAAAATTCCCACACTCTTCACACTAAAGATAGAACCAAAGGAGTATTCAATGGGAAATGGACCAAACGAGTTGAAGAACAACCGCTTCGTCAATTGGAATGAAACTGGCACTACGAAAAGCAAACTAGCGACTGTAACCACAGAAGCTAAGAAGCATGGATTCAATGAATTCTGATAAGGGTCATACAACGGGTTTTTCCATGACTCCGTAAAAGAGCATGATTGCAAGGCCTTTATCGACTCTGGGTCGACGTCCAAGACAGACCCAGCCTCGACATACGCCGATAGGGAACTAGGCAACATAATCGAAATTATATTTCTTCTGCTGTAAACCAAGAGGAGAAGAGGCTTTTTATTCGTCACTGTGTTTTTTTCAGGTGTACCGCGTAAAACGATAAGAGTCATTAAGATAGACGGCTAAAAACGGGAGCCTACAATCATGCGGCATCGTAAATGAACACGTATGTGAAGAAGCCAAAACTTCTTGTGACTGGAATGGCTTTCGCCACAAGAGTTCCAAAACACAATATGTGAGTGCACGTTCCTGCTCACAAGAGAAAGCGGGCCAAATTTGTGTGCCCGATTCGTGAAGCGGGCGATTATGAGGCCTTCTTAGAATATCCGTTCGCTCTTGTTGTAGTTTGATAGAGCAGTGCTTAGAGCTGGGTTTTCTTTCGTCGGTGGCTGGCCCTTGGGGGAAGGCGAGGTGGAAGCAGCTTCAAAAGCTCACAAGGAGCTGCAAAACTAGTATACGTGCCAATACCAATGCTTTGTTCAGCAAGAGATACCGTATATCTTAATTTGGAGCGAGAAAGACTCGGGTACTGAGTTTTCAGTGGGTTTAACTAGCCTAAAAGGGCACTGGATGTGTGTGGCGTGCTCCAGAGACGAAACGTGTCATCAACGTAGTAATCGGATTGTAAATTTTGCAGCATCCACAATAAGAGCGAATAAGTACAATAGTTTATTTGGAACGAACTTCCCACTACAAGATTGGCCGGCTGTTAGCGTTGAGGTGTTCACATCTGTTTACTATGTTAAAAGCAATCCCCTCAAACCCTAAATTCCAAAAGTTACTTTGTTAAGTAGATAAGCCGGTAGATAGTGACTTGACAGCGTGGTCTAAAGACTAAAAAGCTACCAGGAAGGGATTCTTAGAAATACCCATTTGGAATGTGTGTTCTCGACTGGGGCGTACTAGACACAAGGGTAAACTTTCCTGCTGCCAATTCAAGGGTGGCCCGATGCCCGAGGGCGAATCTCTTTCCTAGCCACACGGCAATAAACTGCCCCCCCCCCCAATATGGTCAAGGTTAAAGGCGTCTATGTGATTGGTCGTTATTACCCTTATCGACGGTTTCTGAAACTGGCAAAAATAAGCAGCACTGTGCCACAGTGCCATTTAGAACAGTCTGGCACCCAAAGCTTCTCATTTGCTCAAATTTCTGTGGCTGCGAAAACACGCAAGTATTTGCAATAGGGCGATAATGCCCTCTGTGATTCGAATTGGTGGAACCCTACTCATTTCCGAAGGGAACCAGGGCCTGAAATCACGCCACAAAGGGCCATCTGTAATTTAAACGGCTTGAGCCGAAAATTCAAGGCCGGTACTTTGGGGTAATGAGTACGCATTCGTACGATGATCCGAAAACGCCACACTTGAAAAGTTGATTCTGCCCTGGTATTTAAACTATAAATCTCTCAAAGTTTGTTCCAGAGTACCAGATCAATGACATTTACCAAAACCGTTGCAATTATTGGTGCAGGTGCTGCTGGACTAGTACAAGTCAAGGCAATAAATGAAGAACCTTTGAAATCCGAAATCGATGTTTATGAAGTGAGATCCGGCCTTGGGGGGAACTGGAATTACCATCCCCGTAAGGAAGAGTACTTATCCCAGGACCAGATCGAATCTGGTAAGGAGTACAACTATTCGGCAGTATACGATGGACTAGAGACGAACGTCTTGAGAAGCGTTATGCAGTTCAACGAGTTTCCATTTTTGAATAAATCTGGTGACTTTCCCACCAGGGAAGAAGTGTTGGAGTACTTAGTAAGGTTTTCAGAGACTGTGGGGGACCACCGGCTATTTTTGAATACTCTTGTGGAGTCCATTTCTAAGGATAACGGTAGTTGGACGCTCAAAAGTAGAAATGTCATCACGGGAGAGACAAGTACCAAAGTTTATGACTCAATTGTTGTCGCTAGCGGCCATTATGACATCCCTGCATTCCCGGATACAAAAGGGCTTGACGAATGGCAGACGGAGGACCCTTCGTCAGTTATACATGCCAAATTCTACGACAAGGCTTCGTCATACATTGATAAGAAAGTGTTAATTGTTGGAGCCCTTTCCAGTGGGTCAGATATTGCACTACAATTAAGCGCAACTGCGAAGGAGGTGATTGTTTCTGCTACAACATCCCCCATTTTGTCAAAGGTGGAGAACCCGTACATCAAACCAGTTGGTAAGGTAGATAGTTATGATGTGAGCACAAGGTCTGCTAGGATAGGCGACGAAATAGTAACGGGAATTGATAATATAATCATTTGCACGGGGTATAAGTATGTGCTTCCATTTTGGGCAAACGATATAGGAAAGGACCTGCTGCATATCGGAGAGTTATACCAACACATTTTCTACATAGAGGACCCTACGATCTCGTTCCTTGGCTTGGTCCGTGACGTCAGTCCACTTCCTTGTACGGAAGCACAAGCTGCGGTTGTGGCCAGGTCCATCACCGGAAGGTTGAAGTTCCCTTCCCATGACGAAATGCAGCAATGGCACAAGAAGTTGTTCGAGGAAAAGGGTGGTGATATTCATAGAGTACCGTTTCCTGAGGAAGCTGAGTACATTAATGGATTGCACGATTGGCTTAGGGATCTGGACGCTTTGGACGGGTACAATTTGCGAAGATTGGAAGGGGTACGGTACGCCGAAAGAGAATCGAACATTGGAATCAAATTTGCGAGGTTGATAGCTAAGAATGAAATTACATTGAGGAATAGAGCAGGCGCTGTTTAGCTTACCAAGTGGGGTTGCTGTTTGAGGGGAACGGAGCGTTACTTCTTTGTCGACTTCAGCCTTAAACTTAAAGCATCCACCAGGATCTGTGGCCATTGGTTACTCTGCAACTAATTATCATGGCCTTCCCCACAGTTGTGAGCTTCTTGAGCTGCCTTCTGAGGCACGATTTGACGATGGTAAATATTTGACTGTATGATTTAACGAATAACATTTTTTGAAAGCTCCGTAAGTTCTTTCAAACATTACCAACTGAACCACCACTGGCTTCGAAGTATATACATGGAACTAACATATATGACTTCAGTTTGCCTTTGAAACCGGCTTCAATTTAATAACGATATTGATCAAACATAGGAGAATATGGCGTTAGGTATGAGGGGTTATACCGCTCTCGCATAACTTCGACAGTACATCTGTTCAACCATCTCATTTCACAAACGGTTAAGGCTAAATCCCCCCTCTCCCTCAATTCTAAGTCAAATTTATTGTTCTTCATGTTTTCTCCAAAAAAAACCTCCACCTCCACAATTTTCGGACGTTACGATTTAGGATAAAGATTTATCCTAGAACATGTATAAAGCGAAGATAACAGCTGAGAAGCGGAAAGTCAATATGGCTCCCTCACTCAAGGATACTGAAATTATTAGAAAATCCACTCTTGATATAGTGGTGGTTGGTGCTGGTCTTATAGGCCCCCGACATGCGGCCCATATTATCAAAAATGCTCGGACCAACTTATTCGCCATAATAGATGTGAATCCCAACGTAGAACAGTTGGCACAAAAGCTACATACAAGGCACTTTCAAAGCATTGAATCCATGATAGAGATGTGCGACGCAAGCGGCTTACACCGTCCAGACGGAGCTATTATCTGTACGCCCAACCATACGCATATTGAAGTGGCTGCAAAACTTGCCTCATATGGCGTCCATTTATTGATTGAAAAGCCCATTGGCTCTGATCCACAGCTTTGCAAATCTTTGGAGACCTTAGCACTTCCGAAGGGGATCAAAGTGCTTGTGGGGCACCATAGACGATTTAACCCGTACATAATGGCCACCAAGGAACAACTACATAAAGTGGGAAACGTCATAGCGGTACAAGGATCTTGGGCGTTAAAGAAACCGCAAACCTACTTTGAAGAGTCTCCTTGGAAATGTGATAGTGGCATGGGTGGTGGAGTCACGTATATAAACTTGGTGCATGATCTAGACTTGATGCAGTATTTATTTGGAAGGATAGTAAGGGTATTTGCGGAACCTCTACCGAAACAACGACAGAATGATGCCGACGAGGGGGTGTCTTTGTCAATGAGGTTTGAAAATGGCTCGAGTGGTACTTTCATATGTGCCGACAATTGTCCCTCACCTTTCAACTTCGAAAGTAGTACGGGAGAAAATCCAACAGTTCCATATTTCCAGGATGTTCAAGGCTTGTACAGGATATATGGCACCAAAGGAACTCTTTCTGTGCCCGACTTTACTCTATATACGGGGGAAAGTTGGCTGAAGAAGTTGGAGTACATTACCGTACAAGAAATCACCCCCATGGAGTCTCAAAAACCATTCGATGCCCAGTTGGATCATTTCGTGGATATGTTGGTGAATAACGTGACCCCAGCATGCACTATAGATGACGGAATCTCTGCATTGTTGGTAATTCAAGAAGTTATAGTATCGATGGAGACGGGAATGCCCACAACTGTAACCCGCCCACTGGACATCTAATCGTATCACCTTCCTAAATCGGTAAGTGTCAAGGGTGAAGAAAAAAGCGACTACACCGATCACTATTTTCTATCTTTACTAAAATACCTTCTTTTCTGACCAGCATTATGAGCAATATCGTAGCACAAGTTCCTTTCCACGACAGGGAGATCGTTGTTCTAGGCGCAGGTATCATTGGCTGTGCTTCTGCCCGGACCCTCCTTCTCAAAGGGTTCAAAGTAACTCTAGTAGGAAAGCATTTACCCGGAGATACGGATATCTGGTACGCTTCCAATTGGGCTGGAGCGTTATGGCTGGGAGCCCAAGGGGTAGACGAAGAGAAGAAGTATTTGGAAGTGGTTTCTTATAGACGGTTTTTGGATGACATAAGAAAGAACCCGAAGTGTGGAGTGTGTAAAATCAAGTTGAGACAACTTTTCGAGGAATTTCCCCAAGATCGTGAAAAACTATGGTTCGCTGGGGTCAATGGCAGCTTCCGTGACTTGAAAGAGTCAGAGTATGATACTTCTGAGTTTAGCTATGGCTGTGAGCATGATACGGTATCTATTGAGCCTACTCGATACTTGATTTACGTAAAGGAGGAGATTGAAAAATTGGGTGGAAAATTCATTCGTAAAGAGATTGCAGATATCCAAGAGCTTTATGACCAGTACCCACAATCGACGGTGTTCATCAATGCCTCCGGCGTAGGACCCAAGTACATAAAAGGCATTTTCGACCCCGAATCGTACCCTAATCGTGGCCAGAACGTTTTGGTGAAGCTGAGTAGCACCCTGGCTGCAACCCGAGTAGGAGGTGACTATACCTACGTGATTCCCAGACCACTTTCGGGAGTCGTGGTCTGTGGAGGGGTTAATCAAGCCAACAGCACCAGTGCTGAGGTTGATCCTGAAATTGTGAAAGATGAGTTGAAAAGAGCTCATAAGTTGGCCCCTGACATTGTCTCCAGCGATCCAGAGATAGCTGGTTACATAGTGGGGATTAGACCGGCCAGGAACGGCACATTTAGAATTGAAACTGAAGAACGTGAAAGCGGTCGCTTCATAGTTCATGCTTATGGGTTCAACGGTAAGGGATATGCATATTCTTATGGTGCAGGGTACAAGGTTGGAGTTCTTGTCGAAGAAATCGAACGGAAAGTCTCGTTGACTGCACCAATCGGCTCCTAGATATAACTGTATATGGGCAAGATCAATTTCAAGCGTTCACACAAATCAGGCCAGGCCACCCACATATTGCCGTCGACATTTCTTTTCCATGTCTCTTGCACCAAAATTTTCACAGTGATAAGCTTGGGATCACTCGTCAGTGCATAAACCAGGTCTAAATTGTCCATGAATCGACTCCGATGGTAAGGATCGTGAATATCGTTGCCAATTACGAATAATGGTAGCACAAGAAGAATCCTGTTCTTCCCTGCCTGGCACGCTTGCCATAAATCGTCAAGAAGTGGGATGATTCTCTTCATTTGTAGTAAGGTCCTTGCACAGCTTGAAGTTTGGTTGTATATCAACTGGTATATTAGTAGAATAGTAGCTTCCCTCAAAAACAGAGTCAAGAAGTGAACTTGCAGGTCCTCGTTCGGCAAAATTATAGCTTTCGTTTTCTCTTCCAATTGCTGGCCTTCGTGAAGTATGTCAATGATATTGGCCTCGTTCAATAACTTATACCTATTCTCGGCCCCACCTCTGTTCAAAGCGTTAGCACTTTTTGCTAAATCCATGAGACCGTATAGGTGGAACGTCCTTCCTATAATTGTGCAAATGTCAAAGATAATGTTATAACTCTCGGAAGGATTGTCTACCAACAGGATTGCGGAGAGAGACTCGATGTCTTCAACCAAGGGAACCCCGATGTCACGGGAAGTGAAATCGGGATTGAACTTGGTGAAAAAGGACAGCTTGAACACTTTACAGAAAAATCTGCCGTTATGGGACTCTCTTAGTTTATCGAACCCTCCCCTCAACGAGACAGTCTTGATCAACAAGCTGTTAAGAGTGGGCCAGAAACGCCCATCTCCCTCCTCTTTGAGAGACTGAATTTCAATGAGCAAGAACAAGGTAGCTATTGTATGGTCACAGCATGCCGCAGATATAAACTGGATCCTATAGTTGAGATCTTGAATTATCTCCGCCTGTAGCTCTTCCGTGAAGGAATGCCGTTTGGTGGGTGTCTGGTGGTACATTGACCACAAAAAGACAGCTTTGAGCACCAAGATATTGCTGAAAGCCAAAGACAAGTACACTCCAAGTAACTCCTGGGTGAAATCGGTACAGTCGTTAGTGGCATAAAGAAGCTTGTTGGTTTTGGAAGGGAAATTCATGCAAAAATAGTTCAAAAGGGGCTCAATTTCTGATATGGGGATAAACTCCGGCAAATTGACAAACACTCCTTCTATCTTGTTATCACCAGGGTTATGATTCCCCGCAATCAATGACGGCATCTCCAAGAAGATCTCGTTCTTTAGACAATTATCATCTATGGTTTGGAGCAGCTTATACTGGCTAGAAAATTCACTGGGGCCCTGTCTATAGGAATACTTGAGAAATAACGATGCCAGAAGATCCGTTCCAGTGTTCTCGATGTATTCTGGAACTTTTTTGAAGTACTGTTGCACGTCACCATTGAAGCCAAATTTGCGGTCGGTCCTGCTCTCAAAGTTGGTATTGCTGTCGATCAAAGGCACTTCCACGGTAGCTTCTTCCAAGATGTTGCCTTGAAGAAGCGACAGAATTGAGATGCGTTTCTCGTATATTCCCCTGAACGCCGTACTTCGAATAGTCTTGAGCCCGTCTTCTTTGCTGTTGAAGTTGAGGTACTGGAGCATTATGTTCCGCTTGATAAGAAGGTTAATGGTGTGGGCTGTTGTCAAGTTTTGGTATTGTGAGTTTGGTTGTGGGTTTGGTGGACGTGGTTGTGAATCTTGGGGTGAACTTTGCGTTTTGGGGTTTGTCTGTGCAACTTGGAGACTTTTCAGACCTACCACCACTCCCTTTCGTGCACCCGGTGGAGCCTGGTAATGAATAGGCTGGAAATCTCGTAGTTTACACTCAATGCCTTTCTTTTCACACAATTTACAAATTATACTGCCACTTTCAATGTCACAACGTTTACTGGGCGGTTAGTAAAATCCTTCACTATGAAAAAGAATCAATACACACTTTCTTCGCCTGCATTCCTCGCATCTGTTCCTGTTGATGCCCGGCTTACGGCGTCTTGTTATCATGCCTACTTGATTTCGTGGTTAAGAATTGAGAACGAGAATTTATTCGAAATGGCATTTTTCTAGATAAGCCCAAATCTGGAAACACTCAGCGCAAGAGAAAGCTCAAAACACGATGTGTACCCTCAGGGCCAGCGGTTGTAGCTTGCAGTTCAGAGTTTCGAGCCGGCATTTTTTGGGCTTCTGTAGCACTGAAAGACTCTCCGTCAATCGAAGCCCGAAATAGATCTTTTATTTCCCCGAGTTCACAACCACGCCCAACACGGGCCAGTCAGCCTTGTTGAGCTCAAAAGTCAAGTTGAGTGGTGCCATCGACCGCTTTGGATCCATAGGTGCATCGCTTGGTACTATTCACACAAATGGAAGTCGTCCTTGACGCCCTTTAGACTTCTCCCGTCTTCCAATCGGCAGCCAAAGACAACCACCGAAACAGGCTTTGTGGGCCATTTTGTTTCGCTCCATTGACTCGGGTGATTCAACACTTACCCCATTGAATAAGCGTGTGTATACCATTTTGAGTCATTTGACTCACGACTAAAAATTTTCCTGTCTCAATACTTTTCATTTTGCAACATAAATAGCCCGAATATTCTCCTTCTTCCTTATTGTTTTTGTATCTTCAACATATCTTTTTGATGGAACATAAAAATAGTGAAGAGACGTTCGACGAGGAACTTGGACCCGGGTTCGATTCATCTTTCCAACCAGATGAGAAGGCGCTTAAGAAGATTTACAGAAAATTAGATGCTCGGATTATCCCTGGTTTATGGTGCTTATACTTTATGAGCACGTTAGTGTCCAATTCTTTCGGTCTCACTTTGACCATGAACTCTGACACAGGTCATTCGCTTGCTCAGACGCTTAACCTTCAGGGAAAGGACACAAGTACCGCATCAGCGTTGGACTACGTGGGGGGGATCATTTTTGACGTTCCCATGAATCTTATTATGACGAGGCTTAGTCCCCACTCGTGGCTCAGTAGGATCATCCTCACAAATGGGGTGGTCGCTATGTGCTACCAGTCGTTGAAGAATAGCAGCGGGTTGATCGCTATCCGGTTTTTTAGTGGTGTTGCTGGAGCTGGATTTTGGCCAGGAATGACGCTTTACTTATGTTACTTCTACCCACCCGAAAAGCAGACTAAGCGGATCGGGTACTACTTCACGGCGGCTCAGATTTCTGCAGCTGTTGCAGGGTTGATCAATGCCGGGTTCCAGAAGATGGACGGTGTGAAGGGCCATTACGGCTGGCAATGGATGTACATTATTTATGGATCTTCCACGATCTTCATTGGATTGGTATCTTTATGGTGGTTACCAGACAAGCCAGCAACCGACACCGCTCCAAAGGAACGAAGCGCTTTTTGGGACTACTACAACAAGGTTTTCCCAGCTTACCAACCCTTGACGCCAGAAGAACAGATTCTTCACAAACAAGACCTTGCACGTCACAACATGGGACCTGTGAAATGGGGCTGGAAGGATCTCTGGATGATCTTCACAGACTTGCGGGTTTGGCCCTTGATCATCATGTATTTTGGGGTGGTAGGGACTGGGTTCGGGTTGGCTGTGTTTGGTACAACCATTATTCAGGCCAATAATCCAAACTTAAGCTCCATCAACGTTTCTTTGTTGTATGCTCCAATTTGGTTGTTTGATTTTGGGGGTATTCTCACCATGTGTCCATTGTCAGACCGGTTTAAGAAGCAGAGGTATTTGGTGTTTTCAGCTGCCACTTTGATCATTATAGTTGGGATGGTGGTGGCCACTTACGCCCATGGGCCTTGGAACAGATACGGAGGGCTTCTTATTGCTGGGTACGGTTTGGGGGCCACAGTTCCAACTTGTATGTCGTTGTCGGCAGAGATTTTTGGTGCCCGGTACGGAGAAGTTGGTGTTGCGTCTGCTGCTGCTTTGGTCAGTGGTTTGGGAAACTTGGGGTCGGTCACAGCAACTTACGCCTTATACAGTGGATGGCCTGAAGACGCGGCCCGGTTGTATGAGTACTCCAATATGATGTTGGTGCTTATGTTGGGGGTCAGTATTGTGGCGGCCTTCATCTTACAGGCCATCAGGGACAAGGTCAGGCAAATATAAGCTCGAATTCTTGTGTTCGCCCGTAGCCCATAAGTTGTTCCCATGCTTCCACAAGCTAATAAGGCATTCGGCTTTGGCCACATGGCGCCTTCCAGACTATTTATATTTTAATAAATAATTCATATTTAGCTTTGTACCTGTTTTCTACATACACCCAAAAAAGAAGATAGACATCTGCATGCGGAAGGCTGCCTCCATTGACCTTCTTTTACGTGAACATGACTACTATGAACATCGTCCAAGAGCCGTGGAAGACCGAAAAATCAAACTGTTTACTGAAACTTATACACTAAGAGATCACAGTAATGCTGGAGGCATCGGTGTACTTAGCCAAAGCCAACTCAATATAGTTGTCTTCCAAGTTGTACACGGCGTAAACGTTTCTCAAAAAGTTGTCACCAAAAGTGGTCAAGCTTGCAGCTTGAATTGACACAGCCACTTGTGGAACGGCATTTCCATATTGGTCTTCCAATGGGATGGAAAGATCCGCCTTAGGAAGATTCACAGAGAGTCCTTCAAATTCGAAGGAGACCTGTTTGTCGGGCACATCATCGATAGAATCCCAAAGGTATATGCCAGAATCGCTGTCATAGTGTGCACCCAAATGAGTGGCCAAGCTTGAGGCCTGGTCCAGTGGCAAGTAGGAAATGGTAGACCCTGAATCCAAGGTGACGTCAAATCCCTCGGTCTGAAATCCATCCCCGGTAGCAATCCCAGTACTGTGGATAGTCAATCTTGAACTGGATACGATGGGGTACTGCTGTAAGGTTCCAGAATACTTGGCGTTATCAATTCCTCCAAAAAGAATAGTACCAGAAGTGGCATTTTCTGCGTTTAAGTAGAGGGAATAGGCTTGTTTGTCGATCAAACCTGCTTTCTTCAAAGCGACTGGAAAGTTGTCGTATTTTGGGTTAGCAGCTTCCAAGGCAGGGAACCCTACACCAAAAATCCCGAGTTTTTGGTCTTTACTGACACTGGTAGCGTCACCGAATTGGAAGTTTTGCAAGGTTGGTCCGTTCTCTGTCAAAGAGACGGCATCGAGCCCAAAATCACCAGTGGCATAAGTTCCATCTAAATAGTAGTCACTGAATGAGGTTCCAGTGTCTTGGAAGGATGAGGACAGTGAATGGTCAAAATTGCCGTAAGTACCTGTGACTCCCGTTGAAGTATCAATGACCCACAAGTCAGAGGATCCAGTGTCAATATCAACACCGATTTTCTGGTTGTTGCTTCCAAAGTAAAGGTAAGTAATGTAAAGATTTTTCTCGTTCAAGAGGGTAAGACCTTCTGTTCCAGATGCTGCATCCTTGGCGTTTGCAATTGCAACAGGTGGTGCAGTCACGTTCTGAGGTGAAGACTTCTGAATAGTGAAGTCAAGCAGGAGGAATCCCTCATTGGCCCGCTTGATGGGAGATCCTTGGACCAATGTTGCAAGGGCTAAAATAGAAGTAAAGACGCTTCTGTAAAACATTGTGTTCTAGTAGTGGTTGATAGTGTCTGGTGGAGGAAGAAGTCGGGGCATGTAGCCTTTATATACTTTTCAGGTGGAGGGCCGTTCATTCAACGGTATGCGTTGCTCTTGAGCCACCACACACGGTGAAACCTTGGTAGCCACCACACTATGCTTCACCAAAACTTAAATTGCAGCCAAATTTTTGCATATGTCAAATTGCGTCTACGGCACCAGGTACGGCACCAGGTGAGGCATGAGACCCTTTGATACCCGCAACCCATTTGAGATTAAGCTTTGGGTTTGGCATATTGCCCCTGCTACACTAATTGACGCAACTCTCTTTCCTGGAAGTACGGCGGCAGTTGTAAGCTAGTTGCTGGCTGGCCCCTAGGGTGCCCCTTTTATGGGTCTTAAACTTTTTGCAACCATGTACAGGCCCGGTAGTATGGGTACCAGAACATGACGTTAGTGCTTTTATGGCGTGTCAGCATATCGGCTGCCTTCATTTCACAAGCTATCAAGGAATTTCATACTCTAAAACCGTTGTTGAGGTATTTTTTGATGTTCACCCATAGCCCATGAGTCCCATATGCTAATATATGGTTCTATTGGCCGGTTAGAGTCTTCCAGACTACTTACTTTTTAATAAAGAACTCACACCTTGCCTTGTCTGTGTTTACTCTATGAACCCTGGAAAATATGAGACTTCGACATACGGCAGATACTTCAAACCATCCGCAATGTGCACACCTGTTTCCGTTAAAATGATAACTACGAATAATCTTCGATTATGTGAAAATGTTTACGCACCCAAATCAAAAACAAACTGTTTACTGAAACTTACATACTAAGAAATCACACTGATTTCGGAGTCAGTGGTGTACTTAGCCAAGGCTAACTCAATGTACTTGTCTTCCAAGTTGAACACGGCGTAAACGTGTCTCAAAAAGTTTTGTCCCAAAGTGGTTAAACTTCCAGATTCGAAGGCCAAGCCCCTTGCTGCAACAACCTCTCCATCTGAGTTTGTCAATGGAAAGGAAAGTTCTTCCTTAGGGATTTTCACAGAAAGGCCGTTGAACTCGACCGAAACATTGTCAGGCACATCATCGATGGAATCCCAATAGTAAATATTACCGAGAGGTTTTGCACCTAAATGGCTAGCCAAGCTTTCGAGCTGTGCCTGTGGCAAGTGGGAATAGGTGGACCCTGAATCCAAGGTAGCTTCAAATCCCCCGGTCAGGAATCCGTCCCCGGTCGAGATCCCAGTACTATCGATATTCAATCTTTGAGTTGATACAATGGGGTATTGCTGTAAGGTTCCAGAATACTTGGCATTATCAATGCCTCCAAAAAGAATAGTACCAGAAGTGGCATCTTCTTCGTTCAAGTAAAGGGAATACGCTTGCTTCTCGATTAAACCTGCTTTTTTCAAAGCGACTGGAAAGTTGTCATAATTTGCGTAATCAGCTTCTAGGGAAGTGAACCCTATACCAAAAATTCCAATTTTTTGGTTATTACCGAGACTGGTAACATCACCGAATTGGAAGTTTTGCAATGTTGGCCCGTTCTCTGACAAAGAGACGTCATCGAGTGCAAAATCCCCACTCAGGGTAGTTCCATCGAAGTAATGCGCATCGAATGAAACTCCTGTGTCTTGGTACGACGACGACAGTGAATGGTCAAAAGTGCCAAAAGATGTTGAGACTCCCGTTGAAGAATCAATGACCCATAAGTCAGAAGAACCAGTATCGAGAACAACACCGATTTTCTGTTTGTGGCTTCCAACGTAAATGTAAGTAACATAAGAACTGTTTTCATTGACGAGAGTAAGACCTTCTGTGCCTGTTGCTGCATCCTTGATGTTTGCAATTGCAACAGGGGGTGAGGTTACGTTCTTAGGTGAAGACTTCTCGACGGTGAAGTCAAGCAGGAGGAACCCCTCATTGGCCCTCTTGATGGGAGACCCTTGGACCAATGTTGCAAGGGCTAAGATAGAAGTAAAGACGCTACTGTAAAACATGGTGTTCTAGTGGTGGTTGTTATAGTGTCTGGTGGAGGTAGAAGTCGGGGCATGTAGCCTTTATATACTTTTCAGATCAAGGGCCGCTTCTTCAACGGTATACAGATGCTTCGCTTGTGAGGCACCGTACAGAGTCAAACCTTGGTAGCCACCACGAAGAGTCAAATTCGGGAGCCACCACACTATGCGTCACCAAACTTTAATGCAGCCAAGATTATTTTTGCTTATGTCCAATTGCGTCTACGTGTGGGACCCTATGAAACCCAACTCAGTTTGAGCTCAGGGTTTGGAAAATTGGCTCCTATACACTTCGTACGGCTGCTGTTGTAAGCTAGCTATTAGGTGTCCCCTGGAATGTCTCTTATGAGTTTTTTATAGCACTTTTACAACCATGTGCAAATTTAGACTTTGAGCCAATCATACCCGTGCTCAACTAGGGATATGGCCGTGATATATTTTCAGCACATGGACATTACGCTTGAACTGCAGCATATGTTTGGAGCAACTTAATTTCCAGCAAACACCTGGACTGGCGACTGGGGTTTCCTCCGTTTACAATATCGTTACAGTATTGATGTGTCTTGCACGACTTTCTCTCTTTTGCAGCCAAGAACGCTCTCCCTGCCAGTCTACTATTGAAAACAGCTGGGGGGGTAAACCAGGTAATATAAGCATCCCAACCCTGTCAACTATTCATCATTCGTGACTTGATTAAAAAACAGTACTAGCCCGAAGAGACTTTTCAATCATCTCGAAAGCTACTGTTCTAGTCTTTGCAGGTAACCTTGCTGCTAACACATGTGTTTGAAGGCGTTCGAAATTGGCTGCCCCTTTGAGGCCTATATTTTAGCCAACTCACTAGTAGGCATGCCTCATCCCCAGAATGGAAAGGTTGAGCGGTCTGTTCCAGGTATCGCAATGTATATGGCTCTGTAAGAGCAAACGTGCCTTACCCTTAAGGCCCCAAATAAACCTTAATAGCCAGACATTTAGCTTTAAGCTTCTGGTTTACTATGTCGAGGAACACTCGGTGATGTGGCCTTTTGCTAAATTGGGTAATAGAATTTGCACGGGGGTCGGATCGAGGCTATTTAAGGGCTTATACATGTGCAAAGGTGAAATGTGGTCGTCGATGGCATCATTTGAGTTACTGTTCTGGCAACTGTTTTGCGTCCGGTTATGAGGAGACAGACAGAGGTCGACTATTGACGTAGATAGGGGCCAAAGAATGTAAGGCATCGGTAAGTAACAATGAAATTGAGTGACAAACGTTGGGGAGATGTAGTGCTATGAACTTTAAAGGCTTCCTCGAAACTGTGCCTATCCATGTACGTTCTTTTACGTAAGAAGTCGTACCGATATGTGCCCAGTTGTACAGAATCGGTGCCGGTTTCACAGTCTATTAAAGGAGCTTCTGTCAGGTTTTGATCTCTTTCAAACAAACCGAAGCTTCCAAATGGTAAGCAACGTAGATGTGAACATGGGTTCAAAATTCCATGGGGAGCTAAACGGGGCTTTAGAACCATAGGGTGTAATTGAACTAAAAGTTAAGGTTTAAACGACCACTTACAGCTGTCAAGACGCAAGAGCCTTCTCGAACTACGGCTCCATCGTCCCCACAAAATAGTGCGATTATTCCTACAGCTGAATCAGGGTTAAAACAATATTCAAAACTTAATAAAGAACCTTCTATATAAAAAGCTTCATGGGTGGATTATGTAATCGACGCAGTTCGAAGGCACCAATCATTCGATGACACTGATGCTAGACTCACTGGTATAGACAGCCTGTGCCAATTGGGCATAATTATCGTCGATGTTGTAAACAGCATAGGCGTGTCTCAAAAAGTTATCCCCGTAAATTCCAGTATCACCATTTCCACTGCTGTAGATACGAAGAGCCACTTGGTCCACAGTATTACCCAGCTCGTCAGTCAATGACTGAATCAAATCTTCTTTGGGAACAGTAATCGAAACACCATCGAAATCGAAGGTCAAGCTTTCAGGAGCATCAGCAGCAGAGTCAAAGTAATAGTAGTTGCCTCCACTTTTTGCATTAATATTGGAAGCCAAAGATGCCAAAATTTTCAGAGGGATGTAAGTGGAAGTAGTACCTGAGTCCAAAATGGCAGAAAGCCCAGAAGTCTGTACACCATTTCCGGTAATCCCAGTGCTCTGTACAGCGAAGTAGTAGTCAGAAACAAAAGGAAGTTTGCCCAAGGTACCATTGTATTTAGCATTATCAATACCGCCAAACAAAATGGATCCTTCTTTAGCATCAAGGTTGTCCAAGTATAAGGAGAAGGCGGCCTTCTTAATCAACCCTGCAGTTCTCAACGCAATAGGAAGCAGGTTTGCGTCGGAGTTTGGGGGCCCGACCCCAAAAATACCCACTCCTTGATCGGAAGCGTTAGTAGCAAGCCCAAATTCGAAGTTCTCCAAAGTTGGCCCGTCAAGGCCAAAGGATAATGCATCGGTGGAAAAGTTTCCTTTGGCATAGGATTTATCACCATATGTAATGGAAAAAGGTCTTCCTTCATCCACAAACGAAGATGACTCGCTGGTGTCAAAAGACCCGAAGTCGCTCTGGTTGCCAATTGAGGAATCGAAGACCCACAAGATAGGGGATCCGGTGTCGATATCAACCTCGAGCTTTTGCTTGTTACTGCCGAGATAGATTTCAGAAACGTAAAAGTAGCCTTCGTTGATAAGCGTAAGGTTTGCTGTACCAGCAGTGGCCTCCAAGTTAGTGTTCAAGTTCAAGTTGAAACGGGGAACAGACGTGACGTTTGCTTGAGGGTGTTCTTTGGCTGCAAAATCAAGCTGAAGGACCCCGTCCTGTCTTTTTTGGAAGCCCGCAACGGAAGCTGCTTCGGTAAACCCTGAGAGGGTAACTAAGATGGTGACAAATAGTTGTTTGGAAAACATGTTGTGAAAGTGTTGAAGAATTGAACGAAAAAGCTGGGAATTTCGTGTTTTTATACAAGGTCTGGTGCTTGCTTACTCAGCTGTGGCAATGGCCCAACTCTTCCAGCCACCACAGATGGATTCCTGTCCTTCTTCCGTCCTTACAACGGCAAAAATTGTGTGAAGCTTAAATGTGTGGGTAGGTTGAAGGAAATTGCGGTTATTCAAGCATATGAACCTGCACGTTCAGTTTATAGGTTCAAAAGTTGATATTTTGCGTTCGGGAAGGAACAATAGGTTCATTAGCCTACGTCCATTGTGCAGTATTGCTATTTGGTTGTATCTTTGTGGCTTCCTCCACAATACCATCAAGGTAATAAGTTTTCGCTGCCTTTGTTTTTTTTTGCAACCACTTGGGGCCGTATGACACACGCAAACATTGTTCGGCATGAAGAAAAAAGGTTACAGAAAACGAGAACAACAAGGGGCTTTCAAAGTCATGCAGCCACGCTGGTCCTGTACAGTATCGACAACTTGTCTGTACGATAGTGTGTCTCGAAAGGTTGCCTTTGCAAACAAACTACACAACATTTAACCCAAGGTATCCACAAGCACCCACATGAATCAATGACACTGTGCAGAACAAACCATTTATTGGGCGCCTCTCCAACCTGAAAGACCACACAACCGGTTCACTTGCTCTTCGACAAATAACCTTTAACCGTTCGGCAATTTAGAGTTTAGCTTTAAATATGAAGCTCCTTCCCATGGTTCGGCTGTCCACACCAACCTGTCCACACCTGCTCGCCTCACGTATACTGATCCACACCCACTCATACCCCCAGCGTTCCCGAAGGTCCTAGGGATCGTAATCGTAATATCTCTGCCACCCCGGTGACCCCCACCAACCTTATCTACGTGCCTCTACCGTTTTGGTTTCGAAATTCCCGATTCAGTACCTGAAGCCGGCCCCCACCAAACCCTTGATACGGCCGTTTGTTCGAGTTTGCCGTAGCCCCTGATAGCGGCCATGGCATCTGGTGAATACAAACATCTTAAAGCCAAAAACAGAACATCCAAACCACAAATAAAACTTCTTGGCCACAAACGGAAAACCTCCGCTCTGACCTGAATCATCCGCAAACGGCCTTTGGCCACGTCCATCTGCCACAGTTATAACGTTCACTAGATCCAACGAAGATGCTTCGTGTCCCTACCATATATATCAAGCGGTTTTTTCTGTAACAGGGAATTGATTACAAAGGTGAAGATCGAAGATAAGAGACGAATTGATGTCTAAGGGGTAACGACTGGTGAAAATCGTTTAAATACTAAAATAACCTATCATATCCACGCCCCAACACAAAAAAGAACCGGCCACCGCAAAACCTACACAGCTGCAAGACCAATCTCGTCCAATACAAAGAGAACAGACCATGACAGACTTCATACTACCCACAATCACCACCCGAAAACGGCGCTTGGTCCGCCCCGAAGACAGGAAAAAGGCCATGTACAGCTGTGACTACTGTAAGAAGAAAAAGCTGGGGTGTCGGCGGAACACAGGAGATTTGGAGCTGCTAGAGCCGTGTACCAAATGTGTGCAACTTGGTATTGAGTGCACCACCACCTTCAAAAGAAAGAAAAGGCCACAAACGGGACCTTTGGAGAACGTCGATCTCCACTACAAGTGCTTGTTCTTCTTGGTTAAAGGCTTGTTCCCCGACGTGGACACCGCCAATATCGATTCGTTGGTGGAATTGGGCGAATCATTCGACATTATGATGCCGACCGACGGCCTGTTTATGGACACGTTCCAGAAAAGCTCCCAAAAGGACAAGGACACAACACAAGGGCGCAAAGACAGCCACGCAGACTCCAACAGCGACTCTGCCACAGACACAAGCAGCAAAATATGGGATTCTTCACCTCCTCCGCTTAACCAATCGGAGCGGATCTTGATCGACCAGGGAGGAAACCACCATTATATCGGCCCCTTTGGAGCACCAAGTCTCATAGATACCTGCATGAGTGTCGTCTCCAACAACCTAGACACAGACATCAAGACCAATGCGGTCCTGCTTCTCAAATCCGGGTATGTGATCAGCTCCCAGATCGATAAAATTGACTACAATGTGGACTTCAGCACCTTTCCCGTAGTTCAATTCTCCAACAAGAAGGAATTGGACCATTACGTCGACACTTTTTTCACCTACGTCCACCCTAGCTACTACTGCTTGAATGAGACTGATTTCCGCCAGCTGTACGCCACATTCTGGTGGCTCAGTTCCACACTGCTGAAGAACTTCGTTTTGAGCCACGCCCAAATATGCTGCATTTACACGGTGCTTCTCCTCGGCAGAGAGTACGACCCAGAGTACCAGTCGCTACACTTCGACACCAGCCAGGTCCTAAACGTGATCAAACTATGTCTTCCAGCCATGGTTTTGAGCCCTTCGCTCGATAGCTTACGATGCCTTCTCTTCCTTTCGGTGCACATGGACATCAACAGGAAAAGAGACACCGGCTACTTTTTGATCGAGCTCGTGGCCAGGCAGGCCATCGGTATGGGGTTGAACAAGAAATCCATTTTGTCCCGGCCCGTTCCTGCACTGTCGGTGGACAAGACCCCGTTCAGTTTCTCTGCCAAAGCGGCAGAGGAAATCAAAATGCTCTGGTGGACCATCTATGGCTACGAAGTGTCGTTCAGTTTGAAAATGGGTAGATCTACTTGCTTCAAATCCGAGGACATCAATATTGGGTACCCTGCGCTCGAGCAAGAAGCCGCAGATGACCCAGAATTGCACACCTACGTGCTTGAAATGATCACTTTGCTGCTGATAGTGTATGAGATCGTTGAGTGCCGGAAACTAGTAAAAATAGGTGCTCCTTTTAGCAATATCACCATCCTAACCAGCTTCCAGATTATAAAGGCTTCAAAAAAATGGTACAGCAAGATGTGCGTGGCCATGGAGCCATATGAGTCCAGTTCTCACCCTTCCCGGCTTTCCATGCAGCTCAAAATGGCTTATCATTACTACATTATCTGTTTGACGTTACCCTTTCTTTTGTATGTGACAGATAACGTTTCCAAAGGGTCTATCCCAGACAAGTACCGCACACTCGTTAACCAATGCTTGGACTCTTCGATGCAGGTCGTTGACTTGTTCCAGCACCTCCATTACACGGGATTGGTTAACGGGTCCGTTTCAGGCGACATCTTCACGGCGTACCATGCAGCCATGGCGTTATCCTCGGGGTATGCACTTTTGGAGCATAACGACACCTTCGACGTGCCTCAGCATGTGCTTCAGGGTATGCTTTTGCAGCTCCAGCTGACCTTGAACGAGATGGAACCCAAGATTACTGGTTCTTGTAAAAAAGTGAGTCAAATCGTTCACATTCTAGCCAACTCTATTGGCAAAGCGAAGCAAACATCAAGGATAACCATTCTGGACTTGGACTTTAAATACGAGGCCGAGATGATAGACCAACCGATCTTTGACTTGGATGACCTGGCGTACATCATGAATGTCACCGACTTGCTTGACTTTGACTTGTAGGATGATTCACTTTGCAACTGTTTGGGCACCAGTTCATGAAACGGCTGGATGCAGAACGAACCCTACGCCTGTTCAGTGTCTTCTGCGTGGTTGTGTGAACTCTGTTATGTGGGTTCGAAGATTTTGGTAATGATAACATCTAGCAAATAACCAGGATGTACGTTTGTGCACAAGTTCAGGGCATCTAGGTTTAAAGCTTGTAGTGGTCGGACCTCAAGGAGAAGTGCAACAAGGAACTCAATTCCTGCTGCTTCTCCCGAAGAGCACAAGTTTATGTGAGGAAGTCAATAATTGCCAGATCATGGGAACGCCATACAGTCTAATAGTAAAATGGCCCAATAGTTATTGTAATGATATGAGCACCAGAGAACTAATATTGCAAATAGATAAAAATAGTATGGAAATCAATGTAGTTATTACGGGATTCACCCCCAACAATCAAAGAACAAGTTGGGCGTGGCCGATGCTATTCTAACTACTCAGTAAGTGTTAAATTTGCAGCCTTTTTCATTCTTTATGCAAAGAAGTTTGGTCTGCGGGTCCACGCTGTAAAGGGCAGACCAGTGCGTAATGAAGATCCATAGTAATTGAAACGCCGCCCATTATGAATCTATCGGCACCTCGACTACAAGTCTCGGGTGCCTTGGAGCCAATATACCAAAAACCGAATCACAGCTCCCCAACTTAGTGCTACTCTCTTCATTTCTCGGTAAACGAACGGGCTAGTATAAAACCCAAAACCAAAATCATATTCGTAAATACTCTCAATCTCTAAACGGGGAAACCGATAGGTCAGGGCTTCTTATGTTAATGACACAAAGACCTTCTGGCATTTATATTGTTCCCACTCTCACCATCTTAAAGCAAATTCGGGCAAGTACCTGAACAACTACCCTAGGCTTTTGGCCTTTACTATTTGCTCAACAGCGTCAACCACAGATGTCTCGAGACTGATCCAGTCCTTGATCAAAGCTCTAGTCTTAGAGTTGTCGGCCTTTGAAATGGCTTTCCTCAATTCTTCGGCCTTCTCTGGCTCACCGGTAGCAATCTTACCCTTCAATTGAGGAACTTTGGCGTTGACTAGATTGAGGAAATCTTGACCAGTGAAAGATTCGGTGGTCAAGAGGTACCTGAAGTTCTTGGTGTCGCTTTCGAATGCATGTATGTGAGCCTTGGCCACATCTCTTACGTCAACGAAAATACCACTGTCAGTGGTAGCTTCATCACCGGCTTTGGTTTTAACAGCCTTATTCACCATTTCAGCAGAAGTGTTCAAAACGTCCCGAACTTCCGATGCAAACGCTTGAGGACCCAACACGAATGAAGGGTGGACAGTATTAAAGACAAAGTCTGGGTTTTCGGTCTGGACAAAGTCCCAGGCAGCTCTTTCAGCGAGAGTCTTGGAGACAATATAACCTGATATTGGGTCGACAAAAGCTTCTTCCCGAGTGATTGGGTTCCAGCTTTCTTCGGTGTATACCTTTTTTTCATCGGCGGGATCCAAAGAAAAGACAGAAGCAAAAGAAGAAGTCACAACTACCCTCTTTATTTGAGAGCCATAGGCTTTGATAGATTTGAGAGCGTTCTTGGTACCCTCGACAGCTGGGATAAGCAATTCTTTCTCGATATCCTTGGCACCGAAATCGACGGGAGAAGCTGTGTGTAAGAATACAGTAACCTCGGGATGGGCCTTCACGGTTTCATCAAAAGCGTTTGGTACTGCAATATCTTTAACGATTTCGTAGCTGAAGTTGTCACTGGCCAAGTTGTCCTTTAGTCTGTCTGCTTTTTCAATAGACCTTACGGTTCCAACGACTTTGTATCCTTTTTGAATCAATTGTTTCACTATATTCTGGGCGATGAACCCCGTGGCACCGGAAACGAGAACAGTAGTAGCCATTATGATAGTTGTTGAAACTGGGTAATTATGAATTATTTGAAATTGAAAGTGTTTGCTTTTATAGCCTGTCAGAATGTCAGCGAACTCTTCGCCGTTTAAATCCCCCTTGGCATTGTTGACATGTACTAAATAATAACTATTAGCCTTTAGGCTCAATAGCTTAAATCTCCGTGCGGCTGTCGTGAAACACCGGAAATTTACGATTCACAATTGATAGTTTGTGTTAATACCGCTTCTTTGTATGGTTTTGCGTGATTAGCACACCCCACTTCATACATCACACAGCACCGTTTTCATGAAGTATACTGTGGATGTCCCTGCCTCTCGAATTCTCTTTCGGGACCGTCGTTATGTATAGAATTTCTTGGAGTGAGCCTGAAAAGACGAAGAAAAATGGTGAGGCCGTAAATCTGCAGTGAACTCATAATGATGGCCTGAGGTCGCTGGACGTATTTGGGGCTGTTCGCTCTGCTTGTTTGCTCGGCGTTGTAAACCACGGCTTCGGTTTTGTCGTCTCCCAGTCGAAAAAGAGTCCCGATAACGTATCCAGAATAAGCATCTGACCACTCTTCAATAAAAGCCAACCAGTAGCTTGGTTCATGATCTTGCTCTTGATCTTGCAATGTTGCAGGCTGCCTTTTCTTGAGTACTTAAATCATATTTTCTGTTTGTGTATATCCGAGTAGAACATTGCAGCCCTCTCAATTCTCATATAGAAAAAACTTGCATTCAGCTACACAGGTTGTATTAGGTACACGTCATTTACAAAAACAAATATCAAATATGAGCGTGACCACGGCCAGAAGTTGCCTCTAGAACAGCAACACTTCCCCGTCATTATTGAAGAACTTCCCGGTATCTTCAATGGTCAACTTGTCAACAACGGCAAGGATCTTAGAAACAGCTTCCGGAGGCTGTTGTGGCGAGAGGGCACCATTGAATTCTTTAATGACGTCTCTTGACATATCAGTCTCAACCATCCCTGGACACAAAGAGATCACAATGTCGCCCTTTTCCTTTCTTTCTTTGGAAATCTGTTTGGCCACGTAATTGACAGCAGCCTTGGACGCACCATAAGGGCCGGTGGAAAAAGGCTGTTCGGTGATGTTACCGCCCAAACTCGAAATAACCACATACTTCAACGGCGTGTCATTAAGTTCCAATGTTGGGTAGATTGCCTTGTACACTTTGACAATCGCAACTGTATTGACTAGGTACACTCTGCCAAACAGGTTGGGGTCCATCTCGTGCACTTTTCTGAAATCGTCTTGGCCGCTTGAGATGCCCGCGTTGTGGATCACAAGGTCAATGCCGTTGGGAGCCAAGCTCCTCAAGTCTTTGAGACCTTCTAAAACCTCTTCATAAGGACCTGCCAAGTCGAAAAACACCAACTTGACGTTAGTGTATCCTAAACCTTTAATACCGCTCAAATTGGAACCCTTTCTGACGGACACTATGACAGTGTTCTCAGAATTTGCACCCAATTGTGCAACGAATTCCAAGCCAATACCTCTGCTTCCTCCGAGAATTAAATAAGTCGACATTTGATTGTAAGTTGAGTAAGAATAACACAGGGTTGAAACAAGTGAGTTATAACATTTCGAACCCTAAAGTCGGGCGTCCTCTCTTATTTATATGCTTCTGCTAATCTCTCTGCGCTGAGTTACTTGCTGGACACATTTGTAAGCTTCTGGGAATTTGCCAGTAAATTAGTAAGCTTGCCCCACCCAAGGTAAAGGTCTTCCGGAAATAAATCTAGTTATCAGGGAGATAACGAGAGACGCTTGTTTTGAGTGCCGAACTGGTTAGTCAGAGACATTCATAAGCTTTTGAAGATTTACGGAATTAATCAGCTCGCTTCACCCAAACTGAAAATCTTGCGGAGATAAGCTGGCCAGGGAGTTAACGAAATTTCTCTTTCCAGTCTTTTCTGGTGCTGTCTTGTTGGTATCGATAGACCTCTCTTCAAGTGTGGCAATCCTTTCAGGTTTCATATGCTAACCCTTCAGTCATGTAATCATCTAACTAGTTCAGAACTATAGTCTTCGTTATCAGTATATGAGCATCTACAAGTGTGAAATACGGGCGACCAAGAGAAAGCCCCACTCGTAGAAGCACTGCTATATATACAAAAAGACTGGTAATTACTCCCTGGTACGTACATGGTAGAAGAGGAGATCCATAACGATGCTATAATCATGTTGAACGTGTAAAACCTAAGAACTTAATGTCAAAAACGGGTGAATTTATATCGCATAGATGCAAATCTTTCTAACCCAAGGCTATATGGAGAAGCGAGCCTTGTGGGACAAAGGGAGAATCTTGCGGGAGCTTGGCAAGAGATTCCATCAACTGCTTCGTCTCCAAAAGCCAGCCCTTTACTGTTTGCCCTCTTATGTGCACTCCTGTTCTTATCGATGCCTTTGACCCCGGATTTCAGCTGTTCCGATCCGATACACGCATATAAAGCCATCGCATCCTCCTAATTCCCAGCACTCACTCATGTTCCGAGCGCTCAAAAAGATTCCCAAGGCACCACTCTTTGCCGGGGCCTTTGCTGTTGTGGCCGTTAATGCCAATTCCCGTGTTTTTGCCGACACCAAGGTACCTATCGCCGAATTCGTCAAGCACAAAGTACTCAATGATCTATGGGTTGTTATCGATGGTAAAGTTTACGATTTATCGACATTCATCCAAAGTCATCCTGGCGGCGTCAATTCCATATATAAGTATGCAGGGAAAGATGCCACTGAAGCGTTTCTGAAACAACACGCTCAAAAAATCATCGATGTGTTGCCCCAAGACGCTTTCAAAGGTGTGCTAGACGGCCGGCTTGAAGTAGAACCCAAAACCGCCCAAGAGCTCGAGATCGAGGCTAATGAGGCCACCAAACCGCCATTGAATGCCATCTTCAACGTGAATGACATGGAGTATGTGGCCAAAAAAGTAATGCCCAAGGAACTTTACACTTTTTTTGCAACTGGTGCAGATGACGAAGCTACTCTCCGAGAATGCCATGCAGCGTACTCTCGAGTATTCTTCCGGCCCAGAATCCTTACCAACACCGACAAAGTTGACCTTTCTACCACGATGTTAGGCCACAAGGTTCAATTGCCCATATACATAACCGCTTTTGCTGGCCAGGCTTACTTGGCTGATAGGGCCGAACGAACGTTGGCGTCGATTGCAAACGAAAGAAAGATGATGTACATGTGTCCCCGGTTATCTTCGATTCCTCTCTCTGAAGTTCTTAAGGAATTCGACAAAGGTACTCCCGTGTGGGCCCAATGTTGCGTTAACTGGGCAGACCCCAAAATTGAAAAGCACATGGCCGAAATCGAACAGTACCCCCAGATTCTGGGTGTGTTCATTACCACTGACGCCGCCATGGGAGGAAACAGGGAGAAAGACTTCAAGACCCGTGTGGAGGAGACCAATTCCGCCGAGTTGGCCCGGTACTCGTCGCAGGCCAAGCCGTACCCCTCGATGACCTGGGACATGGTGATGCAAGTAAAAAAGAGCACCTCAAAAGCAGTAGTGCTAAAGGGGGTCCAGAGAACAGAAGATATTTTGAGAGCCTGCGAGTTGGGGTTGGATGGAGTGGTTATTTCCAACCATGGAGGCAGGCAACTCGACTACTCTCAGCCTCCGCTTGAAGTTTTGGCAGAGACCATGCCTATTTTGCGCCAGCAGCCGTACTACAGCAAAGAAAAGTTCGACGTTTACATCGACGGAGGCATCAGGAGGGGCAGCGATGTGGTGAAGGCAATGGCATTGGGGGCCACCGGTGTGGGGATGGGGAAAGCCTTTGCTTATGCCTTGGCAAGTTATGGAGAGGATGGTGCCAACAAGTTGTTGGATTTGTTGACAGCGGAGTTGGACAGAGACATGAAGCTTTTGGGTGCAAATCAAGTGAAGATTTTGAATGAGACTTTTGTTAATATAAGAGGATTGTACAACAGGACAGGGTATTACGACGATAGCTACTTGAGAAACTATGACCGGCTTCCAGTCCCGGTATTCAAGTAGAGCACATCTTCCTTGCTTAATGCCGTGGGTATTTTTATGATGTTTGGCCTAGGAACAATGTTCGTCTCCCATTCCACCAATGTCTTCTGTCGGCTTTCTGTGGTTTCCTTCTCCAGGTAACAGAAAAATGAATTTTTTGCCATTGATTTGCATTCAGTTATTTCTTTATTCGATCTTTGCTAATTGTTAGAACATATTGAAAGTACATGACTACAGCAGTCTCTCGTAATCGAGTTAACACGCCTGGTTTCTTACAATATCCCGAATCTCTCAAATCAAACAGTATTTTTATTTCACAGTCTTCGATAAGTCCTGAGGCACACCTTCAGTACTCTACAATGCTTAGTAACAAAAACCGTCCTTTCAGTACCTCCCTCCCCATTGCCAGTCGTTCTCTCCCAATAGCTTGCTCCTCCGGCATACCGCACCCGTTTTACCCATTCTGAAGTTTTCGGGATGTCTTTACAATGATCCGAAAACCATCGACTTCCTAATAGAGCCAAACCTGATAACTGTGGCAGATTGGTGCCCACCCAGTCTTTCACCTTCTTCCACCTTTCAAGTTCTTGCACCTTTACTTCTTCGGCCCGCTCGACTCTTCTCATCCGTCCAACTCATCCTTTGGACATGAAAAGTGACTCAGACATCGAAATAGTCGTCTCCATAGAAGACGACAATTTCTCTAGGTTTACCAAGTTCCAGAAATTCCTTTACCTAGCAATTGTCTCTCTAGCATGCTTTCTTTCCCCCATCAGTAGCTCCATGTTCCTTCCCGCCATCCCTGAGATAGCCGAAACCTTCCACAGCTCCCAGAAGATCATCACCAGCTCCAATGCCGTTTACTGTATCTTCATGGCTATCTCATCGTTTCTTGCCCCATCCATGGCCAACAACTACGGCCGAAAATGGACCACCGTCACCTGTGCTGGCGTATACACCATCGCTGCCGTCATAACATCCCAGTCGAGGAATGTGGCCATGTTCTTCGTGTTTCGTGCGGTGATGGCTCTTTTTGGTACCGCTTTCTTCGGTATAGGTGCCATAGTCATCAGAGACGTTTTCCGACCGCAAGAAAGAGGCAGGGCCATGGGGGTGCTTCTAGTGGGGTCCCAGGCGGGGCTTGCCATTGCGGCGGTGATAGGTGGCATCTTGACACAGTACACCCAGTGGCGGGTAATTTTCTATCTCCTTACGGGCTTGGGTGGCATAGTGTGGGTGTTAGCGTTGGTGTGCTTGGAAGAAACCGGGGAAAACATCAAGCTCATCGACTACCAGCACCAAACGGGCAAAAAGTTCAAATGGTTCCCCATCAACTGGCTGGGGCCATTTATAGTGATGAAGTGGCTCCCAGTGACTCTTACCACCTACGCCTGTAGCACTTTGTTGTACAGCATGTTTGCGTTGCTCACCCCCATTTCCTACGTGATAAAACGACAGTTGCACATTGAACTGACACTTTTGTCGTCGTTGTTCTATTTGGCACCAGGCCTGGGGCTTCTTTTGGGTAGTCTCGTGGGAGGGAAGTACTCGGACTATATGGTGCAGAAGTATATCAAACAAAAGGGGAGAAGAGTGGCAGAAGACAGATTAAGGACCAGCTTGTTGTTTTTTGGCGGTTTGGCGCCTTGTTCGATGTTGGCGTACGGCTGGTGTTTGGAAAAGGAGGCAGGTGGCATAGCAGCACCGGTAGTGCTTATGTTTTTGGTTGGCTTGGGCCAGTGCATGTCATTCCCTAGTGCCAATTCGTACATTTTAGATGCGATGCCTACGAAATGGGTTTCGCCATCCGTGGCTAATTCCTACGTTTTCCGGTTTCTATTTTCAGCCTTGGCTACGGGAACTATCTTGCCGCAGATAGACGCCATGGGTGTGGGATGGACATGCACGATTGCGGCGTTCATGCTCTGGTCAGGAGCCTTTTGTTCTTTATTGGTGATTTCGTATGGTGAAAAATGGAGAGAACCTCTTATGAGAGCAGAGGAAGAAGAAGAAAAAGAAGTAGAAACCATCACAACGGCGACTTAGAGATGAGTCAAAACCAAGACTCTGGGTAGTTTATAGAATTCTTAAGAAAGGGTGCACGTAGAAAGATTATGAGATGTGAATTTTGCAATATATTTATGATAAGGCCTTTTATATGACATGTTTTTGCAACTTCGAAAAAGAACACACAAAAATTCTGGAAAATTAACCCAGTTTTGAGCTCTTCTTGAAAAGACTCTTGGTTGAACGTTTCACCGATAGCTTCGCCTATAGCCCCATAGTGGTGGCCGTCTATATATGTTAGTGCAGAACTACAATCCTGCATATAAAACTATAAGTCCAGGATACACAAATGGTGCGAAAAAAACTGGTTCAAAAAAACAGTAGAAAACACATTTAACCATGAGTGAATACAACGACTACAGAGGGGGCTACGGCAGCAGAGGCCGTGGCAGAGGACCGTACAGAGACAACTACAGGGGTGGAGGATATAATCAAGAAAGAGGGTACGACCGTGGGTTTGACCGCGGCGGCTATGACTCGAGCTATAGAGGCAGCTATAGAGGCAGCTACAGAGGAAACTACAGAGGAAACTACAGAGGCAGGCAGTACTCCTACGGCAACCAAGAGTACCCTCAAGAGTACGCTCAAGAATACCATCAAGGGTCTAATGACCATGGCTACGACAGAAGTCACCCAGATGCACGCACACCGGCAAGCCAGGCTCCACCGCAGCGTCATTCCGTGGGCAAAGAAGAACGAAGAGTAGATGCAAAGGAGGCTCGAAAATCAGAAGAAGTTGGGGTGGAAAAGGCAGAACGGGCCATGGAACAAATCGACGACGAAATACTCAAGTTGAAGCTAGCGTTCATGAACAAACAGTTGCACCATCTGTTGATCCAACAACAACTAGCGAAAGAAGCGTTGAGTGTGGATTTGAATAATGAAAAACTACAGGAAATGAGTTTGATGTAGTATGTATATAGTGTATAGTAGTGTAGTATATGGAGTCAGTGTATTTGGTCACCTGTTTGCATTTGTATTTTGTTTGGACTTTTGTTTGTGTCAACTTCTATGAGTCGTCTTTGTGTCATCGACCCTCCGGCTTGTCCTGACTGCCCCATAAATTTCGGCCGCGTTTGAAAAAAAAAAAACTGTAACACATAATGTTGGACTTTTCCTTACACCCTATTGTTGAAAAGTTCTTATACGGGTGTCTCTTGATCGGTGTGGCCAAAGTCACACTCAGCACGTTATCCGCTCTCAGCATTCTTGCAGAATTGACCATCGTGCCAGCCACCAACTACCAGAAATACGGAAGCAACAAAAAATGTTGGGCTTTAGTCACAGGTGCCAGTGATGGGTTGGGAGCCGAATACGCTAAACAATTAGCTGCAAAAGGGTTCAATGTGGTGTTGGCCTCTAGAACCTTAGCCAAGTTGGAAGCCGTCTCCAAGGAAATTGAAGACAAATACAAAGTGGACACCAAAGTCGTTTCCGTAGACGTGTTGCAAGTGCAAGACGCCATCAGCAAAATTTCCTTAGCAGTTGAGGGATTACCCGTCAGTGTATTGGTCAACAACGTAGGACAAAGTCACAGTATCCCAGTGCCATTTGCCGAAACCACCGAGAAGGAGTTGGAAGACATTATCACCATCAACAACATCTTCACCTTGAAATTGACCCAAGCAGTCATTCCTATTTTGAAAGCCACCGCTGCCGCCAACAAGGTAAAGTCGTTGATTTTGACCATGGGCTCGTTCGGCGGATTATTCCCAACCGCCTACTTGGCCACGTATTCGGGGTCCAAGGCCTTCTTGCAGAATTGGTCCAGCAGTTTGACTGCAGAATTGCAGCCAGATAATATCGATGTTGAGTTTGTGTTGAGTTATTTGGTCACCAGTGCCATGTCCAAGATCAGGAGAACAAGTTTGTTGATTCCCAACCCCAAATCGTTCGTGAAAGCCACCTTGAACGGTGTTGGGAAGAGAGTGGGTGCCCAAGAACGGTACGGTACCATTACGCCATATTGGTCTCACGCTATCATGCACTTTGCAGTAGATCAGGCCGTTGGCGTGTATTCCAAGGGGGCCAGTTTTGTGAACCACAGTATGCACAAGGACATCAGAAGAAGAGCTTTGAAGAAGGCTGAACGGTTGAGAAAGCTGCAATAGACTAATGGAAATTCACATTGATGGACTATAGGGTTTTAGGTGATTCTCTTTTTATTACGTCAAATCAACACACCATTTTAGGTCCATGATGTCCCTAAACGTAGCACCACGCCCGCCCCATCTGGCGCGGTTCTCCGCGCGCCCAGAAGCTTCTAGAAATTTCCATCTCTCCACCAAAAAAACGTCCGCAACATAAATATCCAAATCCACCCACAATTTCAACTTTCTTCATCAAAAATGGTCAAAGAAACGAAATTATACGATTTATTGGGGGTTCTGCCCTCTGCTAATGAAACAGAGATCAAAAAAGCCTACAGAAAACAGGCATTGAAATATCATCCTGATAAACCCACGGGTGACACTGAAAAATTCAAAGAAATAAGTGAAGCGTTTGACATATTGTCAAATGGTGATAAAAGGCAGGTTTATGATGACTATGGGCTCGAAGCTGCTAGAGGAAATGCTCCCGCTGGCGGTAATCCATTTGCTGGCGCCGGTGGTGGCGGCGGTGGGTTTGGTGGTGGCAGTCCATTTGGTGGCTTCGGTGGAGGAGGTGGCCATGGATTCTCTCAATCAGACGCTTTTAATATTTTCTCCCAGATGGGGGGATTTGGCATGGACGATGGCTTCAGTTTCGGGGGAGGAGGCATGCCAGGAGGAATGGGTGGTGGGATGCCCGGAGGATTTGGTGGCGGTAGGGGAAGCAGAAGGCCCGAGCCTGATACCGTTACCATGCCTATAGCGGTCAATTTGGAAGATTTGTACAATGGTTCAATCAAGAAATTGAAAATCAACAGAAAGAACCCCAATGGGGTGAGGGAACTGAAAGTCATTGATGTGCAACTTAAGCCCGGGTGGAAAGCGGGCACTAAGATTACTTTCAAGAATGAAGGAGATTACCAAAATGAATGTCAAGCAAGACAAACGATCCAGTTCGTTTTGGAAGAAAAACCACATCCCTTTTTCACTAGAGACGGCAACGACTTGAAGATGACGATCCCATTGTCTTTCAAAGAAAGTCTTTGCGGGTTCGATAAAGAAGTTACCACCATAGACGGTAGAAGAATCCCATTATCCAGATCTTCTCCTGTACAGCCTTCAAGCGTCAACACATACCCAGGCTTGGGAATGCCAATCAGTAAGAGCCCGGGACAAAGAGGTGACTTGCACATATCATATAAGATCGACTACCCTCATTACTTGACACCAGAACAGAAGAGAGTCATACAAGAAAACTTTTGATTTGATGTGCAACAGAGGAAGTTGTAAATTTGAGTTTTCTGAGTGTGTGAGTTGTGACCCACATTTCAAAATCAAGGACCAAGTCCGAAATGAACCAAATCCTGCTGAAACCAGCATTATAGACATGTATAGTTAGGTATTAAATCAACGAAATTTTTTTAGATTTGAGCTGTGCCATATACAAGAAGTATAGGAATAAATGGCGTGCCCACACCAGAATATATATGGGTGCAAAATCGTTATACCATCATTTTTGAATTACTCTCACATTGCAACAAAAAGAGCACAGTACCAGAGGTAAAGATAGCACGTTCTACCACACAAAAAAACGCCTCAATGGTAATTTATTTGTAGTTGACTAATGGCAAAAATCAAGTGAAATGACAGTCATACGAGACTTGAGTGCCACTAGCCATTTTCTAGAGTAAGTTGATGAACAGGTGGAACTCAACACCCAAGGAGGATCCCTCTTCATTCCGCAACCGACCCTTCAAACTCTTGTAAGCACCAACAAACCGAAATAGCCTAAGATTATGCATGTAAATAAAATCGGAAAAATTCCATAGAATAACCTTGTGTATCAGCTGGGTGGCTTCTTTCAGACAGACCATCCAGGAAATTTCAGGTCGCTTTCATTAACTCTGGCAACTTTAGGTGAATTCTCGTGACCCTGGAATCCTTGGAATCCTTGGAATGGGATTGGTTGCCTTAGAAACCGTCTATGGCAGATAGATGTACTTGACATGACAGCACTCTAGCGTGGTACGCTATAGATTTCACTCAAACTTCAAGTCGTTGGCGTGTTCAACGATACTCACCCCGGCGTCCGTGTACCTCCTATCAGTTTCTTCATCCTTGTCTGGAAAAACACTCCTACACATGGACTTGACCACGTAGGTCCTGAATCCCAGGGCAGCACAGTCAATGGCCGAATTCATCACACAAAAATCGTAGGCCAACCCCGTAAACACCACATCCGTCACCCCCAACTCCCGCAATGTGTCTTCGATCTCTGTTTTATGCAATTTCCAGCAGTCAGTGAAGCATGAGTAGTACTCTCTGTCTTGTAAGTAACCCTTTTTCACAATGGATTTGGGGATAGAGTTCAATGCGTCGAACTGAGCCAAAAATGTCCGTTCAATGGTGGCGCCGTGGGTGTGCTGCACGCAATGGTCCGGCCACATACACTGGTCTATTGTCTTTGTGTTCCCAGAATCGTCTTTATGGCCCAAAGGGTGTTCTAGTCGCACGTTTGTATACGGTGCCACCCCGTGCTGAGATGCGAAGGATATATGATCTTTTGGGTGCCAGTCTTGGGTAGCGATGATTGTGGCCCATTTGTACGTATCTGTGTCGAGCAATCCACAAATGGGTTGGGTGATGTCTCTCCCCCCAGCCACGGCCAATGACCCATTCGCAGGGAGAAAGTCTTCTTGTAGGTCAATCACCACTAAGGCTGTTTTTTTTGACATAGATAAATAAAGATAATGAGAGAAACGAAAAACGAGACTTTCAGGAAAGGTATTTTGCACTCGAATGGAAAGCTGATTTTCATTTCGACCTTGGAGCCGGAAGCTGGTGTTCACAGATTGTCGCGTTTGTGTAGACCTTGGCTGTACTGGCGGTATCTACATCCTCAATCAATTCCATCTTTTCATCTACGGTTTTGAAAGTTGTGTGTGCACATTGGTCTGTCTGTGCATATCACAGTTGTGCCTTTGAACGTCTATCTCTGCTTCTCTGTGGTTTCAAGAGTTTAGTATCCAGGGTATGTACCACTTCGATGAGCCCCACTTCGATGAGCCCCATTTCGACGAGCCCCATTTCGACGAGCCCCACTTCGGTGGGCCCTCTGCGCTTCTATCGTCTTATCAAAGGTGTCCAATTTAAAGCTACGTTCATGACGTAGCTTACTATATAAAGCGAACCTCTTAATTGCCACTGAAACGACGGGTTGCGCACCCATACACCCACGCACGTTCCCCAAGCCCACAACCCAAGTGCCCCCTAATCTGTTTGTGTACAAGTCACAAACATCAACCGTTTCCTTAAGTCATCTATGGCTTCGTCAAATACTCGCGACTACAAAAACAAGAGTACTAAAAAACTTATCAAAACTCACAATCAATGTCTGTCATTCTAGCATCTGCAGGTTACGACCACACCATCCGGTTCTGGGACGCTCTTACGGGAGTGTGTTCTCGGACCATCCAGCATGCGGACTCACAAGTCAATCGGTTGGAAATCACTAACGACAAGCGATATTTGGCTGCCGCTGGAAATCTCTATGTCAGATTATACGATATTAGACAGGTGGGAAATGGAGGCAACAGTGGAGGGAACGGTGCCAATGATTCCAATCCAGTGATGACGTTCGAGGGCCACTCCAACAACGTGACGTCGTTGGCGTTTCAAATCGAAAATAAGTGGATGGTGACGTCTCTGGAAGACGGTTATGTCAAAGTATGGGATGTCCGTTCACCATCGGTCCAACGAAGCTACAAGCACAACTGCCCGGTCAACGAAGTGGTGATACACCCCAACCAAGGAGAGCTTTTGAGCTGTGATCAAGATGGGAACATTCGAGTGTGGGATTTAGGAGAGAATCAGTGTACGCATCATTTGATTCCCGAGGACGACGTGCCGATTAACTCCCTTACGGTGGCCAGCGATGGGTCGATGTTGGTGGCAGGGAACAACAAGGGAAACTGCTACGTGTGGAATATGACCAACCAGGGCGACATGACGACGCTTACGCCGGTAACTAAATTCAGGTCTCATCTGAAGTATATCACCAGGGTGGTGTTATCCACCGATATGAAGCATTTGGCCACCTGTTCTGCTGACCACACGGCGAGGATCTGGGCCACAGAGGAAAATTTCGGGTTGGAAACAACTTTACAGGGCCATCAGCGGTGGGTATGGGATTGCGCTTTTAGTGCCGATGGTGCTTACTTGGTGACGGCCTGTAGTGACCATTACGTGAGGTTGTGGGACTTGAGCAATAGCGAAACCGTCAGGCAGTACAACGGGCACCACAAGGGGGCGGTGTGCGTGGCACTTAATGACGTCTAGGGGCACTAGAAGAGAAAGTTCGGTATCATGCTATAATATATCAGACCTATACGTTTCCTACGACTCCAAATCCAACATGAATTCCTTTTTGATATGCACAAATTCGCCAAAAGACTTTTCGAAAGTGTCATAAGAATCGTCTGGACTTTGAGGGTACTTTGCCGAGGTATCTTCGGGGCCTCTGGATTTGCCGATAACGTACTCGGTATCAATTTTAGGAGCTGGGAGTTGCTGATCGCTTTCAGGACTACTGGTCCTGTCACTAGGTGGATTGGCTGAAGTCAGTTTGTCCAAATTCAACAAGTCCAAGCCCTGCTTCAAGCTCTTGTTTTCAAAGACGTCATGACCTTCACCATCTTCCACTAGTCGCGATGCTTCCAAGTATAAGTCTATATAATCTTGGATCCAAAATTTGGCCAACACCACGTCTTGAGTTGAGTCAGTGACCAAAACCTTAAATATTTCCAGAACAAGCGATGCCATGTACACTTTCATCGTCCTGACCGCCACAGGTGTAGAGAACACGGTGTTCATGATAGGCAGAAGCTTTTTGATAGTGAAATGGTCTATGATCCGGGGCACATCTTTCTGGAAAACCGATACCAACGTGGAAATGGTAGATGAATCGAATGGGAGCTTTCTCAACAACCGGGAGAATGGGATCGTGTGGTATAATTGCTTTACTTCTTGAAGGGGCATTCCGTGACTGCGCTGCTTGATCTGGTGAGTGAGGTCCACGAAGCTAATGAACTTGTTGAGCGACGTGACAAAAAAGTCGGCACAGGACATTCTGATTGATAGTAGCGGGTTGGGAAGCTTGTTACTGATGGACTGGAATAAGTTTTCTTGGAACTGGCTGGAAATATCCTTGAACTGAGCCATAAGGTCTTGACCAGTTTTGGAAGTGTGGTTAGCGATAACATAGTCTATTGTCCCATAAATCATTTTCAACATCACTTTGTACATCGATAAATCACATAAATATACCCATTCAAACAACAGATGATCTGTGTACAATTTGAACACAGGAGACGTCAATATCGACATGAAGTTACCGAAATTGCTATATACAGCATTGGAGTCCATGAATCGAAGCGCTTCCACGACACACAGATGGTTGATTTTGTATAGAGCATACAAGGTGTCGGCGATATCCAAATCCACATCCTGTGGCACAAACGGGTAGATACTTGGGAGGTTGAATGAACGGTTGAAGTCAATCAATTTCAACTGTTGTTTGATGGCCTCAAAAACGTTGGGTCGGTATTTATACCGCACAATATGGAGACTGTCCAACATCTGGTTCATGTCGAAGGGTGTGTGATCCGACAAGAGGTGGGGGATTTCATACTTGTCGTCAATCAATTTGATACCACAATAGTGGTACTTGGACTGGCCTCTAACTCCTAGACGCCTGATATTGAGGTTGGGAAATAGCACCCGGATCAATTTGCCAAGGCTGGCCGGCGTGAGGGGTACGATATTCAACTTGGAGTAGTTCTCGACGTATCTGGAGTATACTCTGTTTCTAGGCACAACGGAAGTGGGACTGAGTCTGCAGTTGAGTATGAGCCATACCATGGCGAATATTTGCCGTTTGGACTCCTTGGAAAGGAGATGGAGGGGGCCGGATTGTGGGTCTTGTGGCCGGGGCCCGCGTTGCTGGAGCTGGAGTGGGCTCAGGTGCCCTTGTGGTGCGTGGTATCCCCTTTCAGAAAGGCAGGACACCTCAAGTTGAAGCAAGGACTCTTCGTCATTGGACTCAATCAAGTCGCGTGAGATCCGTTTCAACTCGTTGTCTTCTATGATAAGCGAGCTGTCTCTTCTTCTCTTCCTGGGCGAATCGAACATGGGCATCTGGGAGTCCAGACGTCTGTGGCCTCGTACGCCTTGCGGAGGTGTAGGAAAAGGCGGTGTGGAAATGACATCGAAGGGGCCCAGTATTTGCGCCACCTGACTTTGCAATTGCGGTTGGTTGGCCACCGGGTTTGGTACCTGCTGTTGCGCCGGAGGCTGCATTCCGGGGTCAAAGGAGTAGTCATACAGCTCGTACTTCGATAGCTCGTAGTTCAATCCTTGCTGGTTGTAGGCCATCAACTCAGTGTCGACATTGGGAGAAGAAGCGTTGGACGAGGAGCCATTGAACTCCAAGTAGTTCGATAGACTGTCCATCTGTGCCGCAGATTAGCTGTAGAAACGCTGGGGATGATGTGTTGGTTTCGAGGGTATTGGTAATACACACAGGTTTCAAAGATGGTTTGAAGGCGATGAGGTGCTAGTTAAACACCGAAAAATTGGATGTGTCTATTTTTACAAAGATGAAATAGGAGCTTGTGTTTATTGATCTGGCCGGGAATAATAATAAAGGGTTTAGATCAAAGCATCTCATCTCCCAAACGGAATGTTCTATTGTGTCGAACAAGGATTGTGAAGAAAGTCAAACTGATTGTTCAAAAATTACCGTTCTCGTCAATCAATTGTTGATCTTTTGATCTGAGAGTAGTGTAAACAAATATACTCAATAGGAAACAAGAATACGAGTCACGTGACGGGAATGTATTCTGGTACTGTGGGCCCAGGGTGGTCGTGAAGGTGAAGGTGGCCGCGGCGGTGGCTATGACATCATCTGACAATGACCTTTGGCTCTGTACTTACTGGCCAAGTCTTTACAAAGACAAAATAAAGTTTACTAGAAAAAGAGTTCAAGAGGATAAGATTTGTTAGTGAAAAATACAACTAAAACTTAAAAGTGATGGTCGTGTTAAGATGGAATTTGATTTTGGAGTAGCATGCTGGTGAGAGTGTTTGATGTGGTTTGGTCTTTGAACCCAGTTGTGTGTGTGTTCTTGGCGTGTTGACGTCATTACTACTTATACTGCAAAATAGCATAGAATGTGAGATAGAGAAGTGATAAACGACCAATTTGATTTCTCAAAATACGAAAGGCTAATGTAATTACACTTTTCTATACTCTTCGCTTTGTGTATACTTCTTCGGTTTTGGGTAATGATACAACTCAGTCCTGGTAACTATGCACAATACCGCAACAAAGGATCCAGCAAAGGGAATTCTTCTGTAATTGCAAGTAATCTTCCTTGAGGAGTTTTACTTCTCTCTCTACCGGAAAGTACATTTCCTAACGCCTGCTTAGCTTCCTTGAACACATCGGCTTCAGTCCGCTAATCCCCTTCTGCCGAAACATGGCTTCAACACCCTTAGATCCTGTCCACTTTGTCCTGCCCAGTTTTGTCACCGGATCACCAAATCAGTTCTGGTGTAATGATTTATATCACGTGACCCATAATTCTCGCAAACTTTTCCGCCTCCATCTCATCGCACATCTTCACATTTCTTCCTACTCTTTTCCACAAACGCAAAGAATGGCTGTACTTAATTCCAATCCAGAAGTCCTCTTGAAGAAGAGAAAGGACAGAGACACCAAGAGATTACAGAAACAAGAAGAGGCCCGTGCCAAAGCCCTCAAGCCCAAGAAAAAGACCAACAAATTCGTCAGAGCCGAGACTTTAGTTTCCAACCATAAATCCAAGTTCTTAGAGAACAAAAGAGTCAAAAACATCACCAAGCATGTCAGCAAAAGAACCGATAAAGAAACCGAGTCCAAGCTTCTTTTGGTGGTGAGAATTCCAAATTTCACCAAAGGTCTTAAAGTCCCCAACAAGCCACAGCAAATTCTCCAACTTCTCAGGTTAGAAAAGCCAAACACCGCCGTGTTCATGAAACTCACTGCCGCCACCGAACCCCTCGTCAAGCTTATTGAGCCATACGTCGTGTACGGGTGCCCATCGCTTCTGTCTATCCGTCAATTATTTCAGAAAAGAGGTAGTGTCAAAGACAGTGAAGGAACTGTTGTCAAATTGGATAACAATCAATTGGTAGAGGACCAGTTTGAAGACTTGGGAGTTATTTGTATCGAAGATATAATCCAGGAATTATGCAGCTTATCAGACAACTTCAAGCAGATCAACAACTGGTTGATGCCATTTGAGTTGAATTTGCCGGTGGTTGGGTTTGGACCTCAGAGTAAGTTGGCTAAGTTGAAAAAGAAGCAGCTGAAGAAGGTCAGTTTGAGTGGGAACATTAATTTGCACGAAATTAACATAGACGAAGTGATTGGGGAGCAGAATTAGAAACAAGAACTGTATCAGTTAGGTATATAGCATTAATGTAGGCAGGATCATGAGCGGGGCCGACAAGCAGGGCCGACCACCAGTAAAAGAAGGCTAGCGTGCCAGGCTCGCCCGTCCGTCGCGAGTGTCGCTATCTTCGCCAGCTCAAAAAAAAATATCGCGATAAGTACCACACGCGTATGTCACTTAACCTATACCAGCAGCTTCAACCAGAGGCTAATTATACCTACAAACTCCTCCAGCTTACCCCCGAGATCGTTCAATGTATGAATGAAGGCACAAAGCTCACAATCAAGTCACCGTTCGACGGCAACGACTTGACTTTGACGTCAGATAAAAAGTCGTGGAAGATCAGGCAAATGGACCAGACGAACACCGTCTTATTGATGGATGATACGAAAAAAGAAGGCTCCTTGGTCGGTAGGGCCAAGTTTCCGTACGAGTACGAGTTGTCCGAGTACAAAGGCAGCATTAGAGGCGAATTGTTGCCGGTTTACGGTTTTCTGGGACCAGAGACCCCAGAACAGCCAGATTCAAGACGATACATCACTTTGGCCCAGCTTCTTGACAGCACGCCAGTATCAGAGAGCCAATTTCACCAGCAATGGCTTGAGCTTGGCGGATGCGAGATAGACGGTGTTTGCTACGTTCTTTCAAGCGATCTTGTAACCCAGGTGCTCACGTTGTTTCTTACGGCTGTTATTTACCTAAACATTGACTACGCGAAAGAACCGGTGGATATCGACCAGCTTACGAAGATGGTGCTGGAGCACCATAAGCAGGAAGTGGTCCAGACTGTGGTGAGGAAGTTTGTTGCAGAAAACGGCGCTATAGACAACGCCGCCGTGGCTCAGTGGTACGGCATTGAAACCCTCAAATATTCAGGGCCAATGGAAACCAATCAGTTTTACATTGAATGGAAGTCCAGACTCCCGCACTTTTATCATGTCCCCCTCAACTTGGCGACGCTTCGGGGCCATTTCTACAAGCACCAGGGCGAGATCAGATACCTTAACGAACAGACGCTATCGGGGGATCTCGGTACAAGGATGAAGGAGCTATTCAAGGTGTGTCGGGAGTGGGATTTGGACGACATTCGTCCGTACGTCGCGGTGCTCACCGCCAGAAAAGTGGAATCGGTGGTGCTAAAATATGCGAAGGTCAAAACGTCCGGTTCACGCAAAACTGTTTGCCCAAGATGAACGATTTTCTAGTATCGTTAGTGGTATGTTTAGTTTTGTTTCCGATTGGCATTGGACATTGGTGTTGTGCGACATCTGGTACTAATAGCGTATTCTAGAGTGGTGCATGTGCAGGTATTTCCACCGACCTTGTATTTTTTCCCATTGACACGATCAAAACACGCCTACAAGCCAAAGGTGGATTTTTTGCCAACGGTGGATATCGTGGGATCTACAAAGGGCTAGGCTCCTGTGTGGTGGCCTCAGCACCGCTGGCATCTTTATTTTTCATCACTTACGACACAATGAAGTCGACCACGAAAGACTTCGAGTCCAAACCCCTCAGCCATATGTTGAGCGCGTCCATGGGGGAAGTAATGGCTTGTACCGTGAGAGTGCCCGCTGAGGTCATCAAGCAACGGACCCAAGCAGGTACACATGGGCTCAATACGTCGCTCCAGAACTTCAAGTATTTACTTCTGGACAAAAGTGGGGAAGGAGTGGTTAGAGGGTTATACAGAGGCTGGAATTCGACTATTATGAGGGAAATCCCTTTCACCGTCATCCAATTCCCATTGTACGAGTACCTCAAGACCATTGTTCCAGTAGAGAAAGAATCGTTGATGGCGGGTGCTTTATGTGGGTCTGTGGCCGGAGGCATAGCAGCAGCGGTGACAACACCGTTGGACGTCATCAAGACCAGAATCATGTTGAATACAAGGAGAGTGGGTGCTGCGGCATTAATCAAGGAGATAGTTAGCGAGGAAGGCTATAGAGCTTTCTTGAGCGGTATTGGGCCTCGAACGGCTTGGATCAGTGCTGGCGGTGCTATTTTCTTAGGCTGCTACGAGTTGGTGCACGGGAGTCTCCAGGTCATCTGAGAGAACATTATGACCACCACCAAGAATAGATACAGAAAGCTACAGAATAGAGACAGAGATACAAAGTCCATTAATAAGACTACGTAAAGCATGCAATCGTTACTAAGACATAGATCTAGACGACCCTATATACAAACCAGTTGAATATTATATAATATCGGGAAACACACGACCCACACTTTTAATCGTTCCGGATCAATCTTTGGCCCCAATTGTAGGCATGTCGACTCCACAGTTTTCACATTTGTTCTATCAAAAACGTTCCAATTGCCGACTCCGAAACTACTAGGACCGAGAAGTTGGCTCCCCGTTATTTATTGGGTGTAACTGCTTAATGATCGAACCGCAAATTTCTCACTACGGCACCACGGTCCGACGCCGCGAAGATCAGCTCCGCTATCTAAGTCATCCGCGCCAATGTCAAAATTGATTTTTTTCCCTCTTCTTCTTTATCAATTTGTAATCCAATGAACTTCCTTACAAGAGCTTCGAAAGCCACTGCTAGGTCGTTGAAACAGGTCAAAGTGACCATTCCCAAGGCGCATCTCGCCACCAGTTCAGATGCGCCACTTGGCCAGATCCATGTGCCCACTCCCGTGGAAGATGGAGTGCCCGCCAACATACCCGGCGCCTTAACTCTTAAAAATGCCAAAAGAGATGACTCCCAGTTCGGGACCCGGCCTATCTACTTGGACTTCCAAGCTACTACGCCTACGGACCCCAGGGTTTTGGACAAGATGTTGGAATTCTACACGGGGCTCTATGGGAACCCCCATTCTTCCACGCATGCTTATGGATGGGAAACCGATAAGGAGGTGGAGAAGGCTAGGGAACATGTTGCTGCTTTGATCAATGCCGACCCCAAGGAGATCATTTTCACCAGTGGTGCCACGGAATCTAACAACATGGTGTTGAAAGGGATTCCCAGATTCTACAAGAAGACCAAGAAACATATTATTACCACCCAGACCGAACATAAGTGTGTTTTGGACAGTGCCAGACATATGGTCGACGAAGGGTTTGAAGTGACGTATTTGAAGGTCAACAACGAAGGGTTGATCGATCTTGACGAGTTGAAGGCTGCAATCAGAAAAGATACGGCATTGGTGAGTATCATGGCTGTTAATAACGAAATTGGAGTCATTCAACCTATTAAGGAAATCGGGGCTATCTGTAGGGAAAGAAAAGTGTTCTTCCACACAGATGCCGCCCAGGCTTATGGTAAAATCCCATTGGACGTCAATGAGATGAATATTGACGTGATGTCCATCTCATCCCACAAAATCTATGGTCCTAAAGGAGCAGGTGCCTGTTACGTGAGAAGAAGACCCAGAGTCAGACTTGACCCTATCATTACTGGTGGTGGACAAGAAAGAGGATTGAGATCAGGAACTCTTGCTCCTCCTTTGATCACCGGGTTTGGGGAAGCTGCTAGATTGATGAAAGAAGAAATGGAATATGATCAAAAACACATCCACAGATTGGCAGGGAAATTAAAGAACGCTTTACTTGCCATCCCCGACGTTTACTTTAATGGCCCTGTAGATGCTTCCAAACACTACCCCGGGTGCGTGAACTGCTCTTTTGGGTACATCGAAGGAGAATCTTTATTGATGGCCTTGAAAGACATCGCATTAAGTAGTGGTTCTGCTTGTACCTCAGCTTCTTTAGAACCTTCATATGTGTTACACGCCTTGGGAGCAGACGACACATTGGCTCACAGTTCCATCAGATTTGGAATCGGCCGGTTTACCACTGAAGATGAAATCGACTATGTCATTGATGCCATTGAACAGAGAGTTGACTTTTTGAGAAAATTATCTCCCTTGTGGGAGATGGTTCAAGATGGTATCGATTTAAACAGTATCGAGTGGACAGGTCACTAAACCTCTGCCCAAATACCGCCTTTGTATCTAGCTTAATATATTCTTTTTCGTATGTTTCTTCGTCGTCGTCTTTGTTAACCGTATAAGTTTCCGCCAGCTATTGCCCCACCATTTTCCGGTACCGGCGCGCGTTGCCGGTGAAAAAAAAAACCAACGTTCAGACTACCACTTTTATTGAAATCAGTTTTTGATCACTACAAAACCACAATTCCAACGAAACACGAACCACAAAGATGACAACAACTAAAACAATCACTCTTCTCCCCGGTGACCATGTGGGAACCGAAGTAGTAGACCAGGCTGTCAAGGTGCTCAAAGCCATTGAAGAAGCCTCGGCTGTGAAATTTCAATTCGACACCCAATTGATTGGAGGAGCCGCCATTGATGCTACAGGAGAGCCACTTCCCACCGCCTCCTTAGAAAGTGCTAAAAAGTCCGATGCTGTGTTGTTGGGAGCAGTTGGAGGTCCAAAATGGGGTACTGGTGATGTTAGACCTGAACAAGGGTTACTCAAGATCAGAAAAGAGTTAAACTTGTACGCCAACTTGAGACCATGTAACTTCGTTTCTGAGAAATTGCTTGAACTTTCCCCCTTGAAAACCGACGTTGTTCGTGGTACAAACTTCACTGTGGTGAGAGAGCTCGTTGGAGGAATCTATTTTGGTGAAAGACAAGAACAGCACGAAAGTGAAGACGGTGAAACCGCTTGGGATACGGAGAAGTACTCCGTCGCTGAAGTCAGCAGAATTACCCGTATGGCTGCTTTCATGGCTTTGCAGCACGAACCTCCACTCCCAATCTGGTCTTTGGACAAAGCCAATGTTTTGGCATCTTCCAGATTATGGAGAAAGACCGTGGATGAAGTCATCACTAAAGAGTTCCCTCAATTGAAGGTGCAACATCAGTTGATTGACTCAGCAGCTATGATCTTGGTGCAGAACCCAAAGAAATTGAACGGGATTGTCATAACAAGTAACATGTTCGGAGACATCATCAGTGACGAAGCATCTGTCATTCCTGGGTCTTTGGGTCTCTTGCCTTCCGCTTCTTTGGCTTCGTTACCTGACACCAACAAAGCTTTCGGATTATATGAGCCATGTCACGGATCAGCTCCAGACTTGCCAAAGGATAAGGTAAACCCTGTGGCTACCATCTTGTCCGCTGCCATGATGTTGAGATTGAGTTTAGACTGTTTGAAGGAAGCAGAAGCTTTGGAAAAGGCTGTAGGAAATGTGATCGACCAGGGTATCAGAACTGCCGATTTAGGTGGAAGCAGCTCTACTACCGAGGTCGGAGACGCTATTGCTGCTGAAGTCAAAAAGATCTTGGCTTAGGGAGGTTCCTTTGGTTAAGTAGGTAATACTGGAAATACAGGAAGTTCTTTGAATCGGCGAACGACAAGTGGCTACAAAATAGGTTGTAATTTCTCTTTGGTCTACGTATTGGGCCTGGGCTCTCTACTTCTAAAATGTGCAAAAACTATTCCAACAAGCACATAAAACCATTCTTGCTGCCACCTTTGGTACCCAGAACCTTACACAGCCTGAGACATACCAAGTTTCTGTGGTTGTTCAATGGCTTTCCACACTTGTAAAACAAAGACTTTTCACCACTTATTTTAGCATACCCAAACCAAGTTTATAGGTTTGGTTGCGAGATTATTTCATGTCACCGTCAGTCACTTTTGCAAACGATTTACTGTGACGATTCTAATGTAGACACAAAATGTATCCGCCATTATCAGCTCATTGAACTTGTGTATTGAATTTACGTCTTTCAATCCCTTTCAGTTTTTGTCTCCTCTAAGCAAACCACCAACGCTTCCAATGCTTTGATACACTTCTTGTTACCAGCTGTACGCCCCACCTGCTCGCACCCAGCAAAGAGGATGAATGTAAGCTTTCCGTTATTGACCCGTAAAACTCTAGATGCTGTATCGACATAAAACGCATGTTCTGACCGTGCTCCAAAAGTGCTAATGCCAGTAAAACCAAAAGCTTCTCCGTCAGCGGCCCTTAGTCTCCGAGCTGCAATATCATTGTATGCAATTCCAATCTCCCCCATTCTGCGTAATTGAGTAATAGCATATTCAAGCTGTTTGGTCGTTACCTCTTTAATCTTATCTCCTGCATAATCGGAAAGCGTGAAGAATCCGTCCAACAATACCTTACGGTGGTTTCGAGTAATGGCAAGGTTTCCATAATTGTGTAGAACCGGCACACGGATCCTCTCCAGCGATGGCACATCCTTATTGTACTTTCCGATTGTCTCGTAGCACTCGATTTCCCTCAATAATAGTTCATGATACCGCTGTACCTGTTCCTCAACTGAAGTCCATTCCCCTTTCCGATCGGCGTGCTTTTTACAGAAAGTCTCCATGTGCACATAGTCGTAAATCTTGAGAACAAGCTTCTGACGAGGATCAGTCGACTTTGTAGTGATGGTGGGGAAATGCTTTACAAAGTCTGCTTGTTCGATGGAAAACACTAGTGCCGGCTCGTAATTGTCCCGTTGTATAACCTCGAAATGATCCATACTGCCGCAGTCAGAGATATGTTTTGTGTTATGACTTGGATCAAATTCTTCTTTATGTGCCTCCAAAGCGACCTGGTCCAACCCATGCATGTCATACAACCTCGTCGCTGCTTCCTCCTGTCTCAATTGCTCATCTGGGGGTAAGTTCGTTTGGTAGTAAGATAACCCAGCATATACAGCATGCACTGTCACGCCAGCATTTTCAATACCAATCACCTTTGTCTTTATGGGAACGCATCTCTTCTTAGTACCGGACCCTTTCCAGTCCTCGTTGTCGAAATCCAACTGTATCAATAAACTTGTTTTAAGATCGCTTACCAAGCAAATATCAATTTTCAGGGCCATTAGGTACCCATATATTTCAAGGAGAATAGTTTCAAAGTTTTCACGTACCCCCTCTGCCATATCAACAGAACTCATCACTTTTCCATCTCTCACAAAAGCATGCAACCCAGGAGTCTTCAATTGAATGATAAATTTATAGTCTTCAGCCTGAACAGCATTATGACTTGGTTTCGAAACCAGAAAGGAGTATGGGTGAAGTGTCGAATTTGTACCCGGGGCTGGGTATTGCCCGTCCATGCAAAAGCCCAATCTGAGCACATCAAAAATTCTTTGAACAGGGTATATAATATGGTTACGAAAATCAGACTCCGATTCCAAGCATTTCCACTGTTTATCCGCTACGTATCCTTGATTCGCCCATTCTGGTAGTCCTGTGCTAATATGTTTCTTCACGCGAGACATCAATTCCGTATCAAGGTGACCACAGCAATTTCTTAGCCATTTGTCTGGCACTTCACCAGTCACAAAAAATTCCTTTCTTCTGATATATCTCAAGGCTGCTCCAATTGTACCTTCAGGAACTTCGGGAACTTCACGTTCCTCTATTCCTCCATACACAGGTCGCAGTTTGAGATGAAAAGGAAGGGAGAAGTATGCTCTATACCAGCAGAGAAGATACTTTAAGTCAATGTCCCAGGCTCGGGGATCTTCAATAACTAGGTGTCTGGACTCCCTTGAAATAGACGCAAATCGCCATCTGATGTCCCACAAATGGGAATCTAATAACATCCTTAAAGCTTCAATTTTCTCTGTCAAAACGTGTATCTCTTGATATTTTGAATCTCTAACCCGTTGACTCCTTGTGCGTTGACTGACTTCCAATTTTAGGAGTTCCAATCTCTTGTACGCCTGCATAAGAATGGTGTCATCCGATAACACTAAACCTTCACAATTTTCGATATCATGCAAACACTGTACTTTGATCCTTTGGAAGTGCCCTCGGTCATAAAACCTGTTCATAGTGTTCGTGATCTGTGATGTAATAGGAATGCGCCAGCTTATAAGGTTGTCAGAGCTGAGGTTTATGCCGCCCAATATTGCTGCAAAACTAGGGAAGCATAACTAGACACGACTCCGTATTCGAGCAAGAGCGAAATGATGAATCAAAATAGTACTCAGCAACGAAGAATATAATGGACAGCAGACGGGTATGGCTGACTACGAAAAGTTTATAAGAAGGTGAGGTATGATTCACCAAATAAAGTCTTTGGTGGACAGCAGTCATTCAATTTCATTAAATACCAACACTCTAGACGAGGTATTTTGTATAAGAAATCAGTTAGTTGAATACTTCCTTCACCTTTACAATATTTAAACTAGTCTTGCAGCTCCAAATACCTAATCAGGATCCAGCCAATTTGGAAAATCCTCTCAGCTCAGGCCAACCAAGGGTCTAGGATTTCTGTCCTTTTCAGTCTGCTCATCCAAAGGCTTTTCCTCGCCATAATAGGGATGGGTATTGTAACCCCAGTTGTTCCCGCCGTAAAAGGTGAACCGGTCGTAAGGAGCCAACTCGTGCCCAGACTTCAATCTGTCTACGAGGTCCGGGTTTGAAGTAAAGTGTCTACCAAAAGAACATAAAGTTCTATCATCCGCATTGACATCTGCAATCACCAGCGGGAACTCCCCACTTTCGGCACCATAATTCCCACCTCTGATTATGACTCCTTTCCAAATATTCTTAGCCCAGTCCAAAGATTTCAATTCAGGAAACTCTTCCAACAATTCTTCCCGGGGCTCTACAAGTCCCACGAATGCCAACTCCTGCCCTTTATTAGCTCTCCTTTGAAGTTCACTTAAAAGATACCCATTTGACACTATGGGATGCACCTCTTCTTCTAACCCCAAAAGCCCCCCATCGGAATAGAAAGGCGCAATCTTGATCCCAATCCTCTGGGGCTCCACGATGGTGAACAAGTGGTCAAGAAGTTCCAACACCAATCTGGTTCTGTTCTCAATACTTCCTCCATACTTGTCGGTTCTCTGGTTGCTTGAAGGGTTCAAGAATTGCTCTAAGAGGTACCCATTGCCATGGTGTAATTCAATGTAGTCGAAGCCAGCTTCAAGAGCATTCTGGGCTGCTTTGGTGTAGTCGGTGAATATCATGTCTTTGATCTCTTCTTCTGTCATTTCCTGTAACGGCCATTTGTGTTTCTGTTCTGCTACCTTCTTGGCCATTGCCGACTGGTAAATGGCAGACGCTCCGTTGTACTTGGCCCCATTATCCTTCAAGTAGTCCGGGTTGGAGTTTCTGCCCAACGTCCACAACTGGGCCGACATAAACAGTCCCTGTCTATGGACCAGATCGGTAATCTTCTTCCAAGCTTTAACTTGCTGCGGCGACCAGATTCCTGGATATTTAGGGCCTCCGGTCTTGTTGGAGATGGTAACTCCTTCTGTGGCGATCAAAGTGCCGGGGCTTTGGGCCCGGTCGGTGTAGTACTTGAACATGAGGTCGGACGGGACCTGGTCTGCGACTCTGAACCGGGTCAATGAAGCGTGAGCAATCCTGTGATTGAGGGTGTTGGCACCTACTTTGATAGGCTTGAAAAGATTGGACTCCTTGAGGGTGTTAGACGTCGACAGAACCAAGGATCTAGCACTAGTCTTCGACATCAAGCCTGTGGGCTTCTTCGAACACAAGGTTGGCATTGTATTCGTTTTGTTGAAGGCTTTACTGGGTTTCAAATTGGGTGCAAAAGCTTATAGCAATTGAAATGTTCGGCGGCAGTGGGATTTATATAGCTTTAGTTAGCGGAAATGTAGAATTTATATAGTTTCGCCCAAGCGGAAATAAGAGTTATATGCAGACACGTCCCAGGTTGCTTACTAACTTAAACCCGCCAATGGTATACAAAACCACTTGGATGTCATTGATTAATGCTTTCCATTCGTGTCAAGGTTCACGTGGGTGTGAACCTCAGCAGTAATAGAGAGAGAAATTGCAGCTTGCAAAATTTTAAAGTTTATGAGCTCCTGCGTCTTCTAAAAGCTGTTGCAGCCAATTTGAACGGTGGGCCTATTTGGAATGTTGCAGCCAACACAATGATTGGGCCATCGTGTGTTCTATGTCGGTCGTATATAATAAAAGTCCATGTATTTGTTCTATGTGTCTCTATGACTTTATCTGCACACCAAAGTACCTTCTCAAACGTCAAAGTCAACTTTTCCGTTTAGCACATCACTCAAGTATGCCATCGACTCAAACTGGTTGATATAAATGTCGGCCTTTGGCTCGTTGAGCAATTCGTTGATGATTGTGTTCTCACTAGAAAAAGACCCGTCCACCACGTATGGCGTCGTTGGTGTTCGTGGGGTTCTGTTGCGTGGAGATCCTTCAATTGAATAATATTCGTCTTCAGAACTCGTCATTCCACTGTATCGCCGTGGCACTTCATCGGCGTCATAAACCCCAGCATGCTTCCTCCTATTTTGTGACTCCGAAAGAGGCTGGAAACTCAGGTGTACTTGGGGGTGAAAACCGAGCAGGGCAGGCGCTAGCGATGGGTGTGTGTACTCTGAGAATACGCTGTCAATTTTCTTGGGGCTGGTCCCTCTTCCTTGAAAATTGGAAACCAGTCCCTGCTTTTGAGCCTGCACCAGTGCTTGTGACTTGGACAGCTTGAAGTTCAAGTCGATTTCTCTGCTAAACTCATTGACGAAACTGGCAGTACTTAATGAATGAGTGGACTCGTTCTTCCCCACTTGCGAGTTGAAGTATACTATCTGGGTTTTAAACGACTCGGCTGCACTGACTTCTCTGCTACGAATCTTGGTAGCGAAAGTGGCGTCTTCGAGACGAGAGTGGACCGACGAATTGAATGATGTAAGACGTGGAGGGAATTGAAGTTTTTTGGGCTCATTGACGATGGAAGTAGATGACGACTCTCTGGAGATTTGGATCCAATTAGCTTCCTTGTCTTCGTAGAAGAATGGGCCAAATACAGAAACGTCGTCTGAAGTATCCACTTGTCTGATGGTAGACGCAGGGTAAACGGTCTGTTGTTGTGGTGTCTGTTTTAACTCCGTTTTGAGCTCCTTTGACTGCTTTCTGGGCAAAGCCTTTGCTTCTTTGGCATTGTTAATTTCTTTGGACTGTTTTTCTCTTTCAAAGGTCGACTTAACGGGGCTGGGGAACTCAAAATTAGAAGTCACATCCAAAGACACCTGATGTGGCTTTGGTGAAGTCTTTTGTGGTTCTATCCTGGTTGCAGTTGCTGGTAATGGCAGTGACTGCTCCATCATAGGTGTGGTAGTTGTTTGTGGTTTCGTTTTCTTTGTAGGTATTATCTTGATAGGCGCAGGAACTAAGGGAGCATTCCTCTCAGGCTCCAGTCTTCTTGGTTTGTCCTCTTGGATAGGGAAGTCTGTAAATCTTGAGTACTCCAACGTATCTCCCGAATCATACAACTCTTTGAACGGCTTTGAAGTACTATTTGCATAGAATTCACTAGTAGGAGCTACAATGGGGGATATTTGTGAGAAGCGGTGGCTTGACTGCTCGAGTGGAGAAGACAAGGTATTTTGGAAGTACTCGGCTTGACTTGAAACCCTTTTGTGAGCGTGCTCCTGCAACTGGTGCTGTCTAGCAGCTTCGACTTCTTTTATGACAACTGCTTCCACTTCATCTTCTCCTCCTTGCAGTGACCCGACTTCTTCCTCTTGGTAAGATCCCTGTGCTTCCCTTGGGTTGTAGTGAATGGTGTCAGATTCAGAATCGTATCTTGTCAAGTCGGGCTCTATTTCGGGCGTAGGTTGACGTACAGGGAGTGACTTCTCACCAGTTCCAGCGGTAGAAGCAAGCACTGGAACAGGGGCCACAACGGGGGTTTGATCTTTAGCCAATTTAGGGGTTGGTCGGTAAAGTTCTTTGTACTCCAACTCTTTCGGTTCTTTTTTGCCGAACAATCTTCTGAAAAATGACCTTCTTTTCTTCTTTGGAGCCTCCTGTGATGTCCGGACAGGAACTGGCATAATCTCTTTGTGGATAGGTGGCAATTCTTTGGGTACTTCCACATTTTCAAGGGCCGGCGTTGGAACGGAGGCGTTTTCTGTGCTCTTCCTGGCACTTCTCTTAAATCTCTCTCTCACCTCGTAACCATTCAAGCTCTGGTACGTCTGGAGGAACCATGCCACATCCTGCCCCGTAGAGTTGATCATCATCCTTGTCATAGGCTCGTAAGAATTAAAATAGCAGTTTCCAAACTTCTTCAACACTTTTACTAAGGTGGGCTGAAAGTTAGGTTCAGCCACCACGACATTCAACTCAGTGCCACCATCTCTATTGAAAACAATCACTTGGATTTCTCCATCATAAGTGTATGTAACAGTCAAAACCAAAAAAAGGTAAGGATTCATTTCAAAATAGTGACGAATCATCAGTTCGGGCATGTTCAAAAGGAGAATAATGGGGCTTTTCGTTTGCTCTTCGTCGTAATTACTGGCACTGTGAGCGGTAGTGTAGACATGAAGATCTGTGGGGGTCCTGAACAAATGGAAGGGCTTTGTTTTATGAAGGATCTGTGATTTGGTGATTAGTTCGAGAATGTGGTGCCCTGACGCTGGTGGTCTTACTTCATAATGGTAGCTTTGTGGATACAAAATATCATCGTCACTTTCCTCATTGGAAGCTTGCCTTTTCACAAACCTCAAGAAACTTTCTTCACTGCTGGTACCAAAGGAGAAGGACTTGTACGTCGTTGCCACTACATCATCGATGTCACTCCAATGGCTGACATCCATTTTAGGAAACGTGGATAATCGGGGGAGAGGTTTCTCGTTCACCAACGAGTGCATGAGCACATCGCTTATACGGAGTTGCACTGATCCGTCATTCAAGTTCTCTTTGGCATAGTACTGGTCGTCGACTATCTTCAAGAACAATAAATGGTCCGAAAAGATAATTAACACCTCTTCATCGTAAAATGGTTCTGCTGTGGGCTTAGCGTTTTTGAGTTCAAAGATCCCAATAACCTTTCTTGTAAGCCAGCCGTATTGTAGTTCCACGGGCCAATTACCTGCCAATTCTGTAAGAAGCTTTCCCGTGGGGGTGAAAATTCTTTGGGAGGTAGATCTGTGGTGATCTTTCGCCTCGTCTTCTCCGCCAAAAGCATCAATAACACTAATGGAAGTTTTGTAGTAGTACTCGATTATGGATGCATCCGGGTCGTTCTTGGCGTTCTTACCCTTTTCTTGGCTTGCCCGTTGTACTTCCTGATAAAGTCTCATCAAGATCAACTTCAAACGAGGTAATTCTAGTAATGAACCAGTCACCACAGAGTCGATATACGTATGCGAATAACCCTCTTTGTTGATGGAGGTATCTTGGAAGATTTTTTGATACTTTTCGTGAAACCGGTCCAATCTACTCTTAAAGCTCTTCAAGTTGGCTTCATGCCGTACAAACGGTTTGTAAAAGTACGGCAAAATCATGCCAAACACTTTTATTATCTCCACATACCCAAATGGCGTCGCTCTGGAAAGGGAGTCGTGAAGCACGCAGTTGATTCGGGTGACTTCGTCGATGGTGGGAGGGAATATATGGTTAATCTTTGTGATGCCTTGGGAGTCTGTGAGTGAAAGGATATGCACTCTCAAAGGAATGATGAAGTTCTGTAGAAGCCCCACCAACCCGGTGGTAAAGTTGGTTTGGATCTGTATAAGTTCGGCCACGATGTTGTCGATAGTTTCATTGGCCACAAAAGGGGGATCGTAAGCTCTGGGGACATTGTAGGAAGTTTCGAGCGTTTCTGGCGAATACTCAAGCAACGGGTCAAATAACTGGTCTAACTGGTCACCCAAAAGGCACACGAGTTTATTGTTGTCATCCACAATCTTTTGGTCGGTAGTGGTGGGCGAGTTGTTGTAAACTGTATCCACTACCAAAGACAGTACGGCGTGATTCGATAAAAGCCCTAACTGGAGTAATTTAATCCCAAATTCGTTGGGTCGTTTATCCACCAACAACGACATCTTACTGGCCAATTCACCGGCCCTGGTCTCGTCCCACCGACGGTCTATCACAAACAGACCAGGGTGGTTCACAAGCTTGTTGTAATTTTTCAAATTCGTGATAGCCAAAGCCTTCCTCACCTTGGAGTCTCTATGAATAGGCAACAAATTTTCACAGCTGGGATAGAACCGGGACTCAGGGGTAAGGATAAGGTCTTGGTACAAAGTGACCCCGAACTTAGTTACGGATACTGTGCAGATCTTGTTTGTGTTGGGGTTTTCGTAGATCATTGTAATGATGTGTCCGAATAGCGTCTCGTCATAAGCAGAAAAGTAGGCGGCATTAGGGAAGATGTTGATCCACTCTTCTGTAGTTCTGGAAGTGAACTGCGTAGTGTTGGTAATTTCTAACCTCCCTGCCAAGGGATTGATTAGAATGGTGTCGGCTGGCAGTGTGGGTTCCATAGTTTCATGGCCGGACACCATGGTTGGTGTTCGAGAATGGCCTTTGGCGTATGAATCGTAAACGTCCATGAGGAATTGGTGAATGGAAGGAAGGAATAAAGGAGAAGTTTAATTAAAATGAAGGGCTCAAATGAATGGCTCGAATGGATAAGTGAGTCAACAGGAAGTCAATTGAAGAAAGAAGTTGACGAACTTCACCAAACGAATGTGGACGGTGGCTGATGGTTGTGACCTGGTGTTTATACAATTTCGTTTGTGTACCTGCTTCTGTGTTCAGGTCCTTTGTGTAACCTTTCTGTGGTTGTTCACTTTGGAGATTGTTGTTTTGGGAATTATCTATCACTCGATGATCTGCTGCATTTCGGTCGATGCCCCAGGGTTCGCTATATTTATCAGAAAGCGTGCCTTAACCTATTTGATAATATTTGCGACGGTTCCCGAAGAGGAAATATTTGAGGGACCTGTAGGAGCCACTGGTGAGAGATATACGGGGACTAAAGCAAACCATAATTCCATTTTTCATATAGAGGGAACATTTTCCAGACAATGAACACATAGCCTAAAGTATAAAAGGGTCAATGCGACGCACTAGATCCAAAGGCCCCAAGAATGTCAACAAAGACTCCAAATGCCCAAAAATTGCTGTATTTGTTCAGGGATTTGAAATTTCACTTTACATTCCCCAATGTCCATCATACTACCCTTTATTTACGTCAACCTTACGGTTTTAGGGTCTGTGGGAATTCCATCGTCGCCTATGCCATTCTCGCCAAATCTTTCTGTTTGCAACGCCAAGCGGGCCTCGTCAAACGTCATTTGCCTCTCCTTCATCATCTTTTCAATCACGTACTTGTCTTCATGTAATCCCGGCCTAGAATCTCCTTGGTTGTGGCTGATGACGCTGAAGTTGTCGCTGTTTAGTCCTCGTTCCACGTCGTCCTGGAATTCCTGGCCCAACCGTTGGTGGCGCATCCTTCTGTTGAGTCTAATTCGATCGTGAATAGCACCTATTCTGTCACGGAAATAGTAGAGCAACATCATGCCAATTAGGACCACGACTATCAAAATGTGTTTGCCGGTGAGGTTCTCGGGGTGGAAAGATCCTGTAGCGTGGCCTTCTACAGACCCTTGCGTTATATCGTTGTTGTATTCGGCCTTCATCGACGTCTTTAGTTGTAGTTGAGAGCGCAATTTAGTTCATTTTTCTTTCTCGCTACAAATTATGGAGTTTGGCACGGCTGTAGCGACAGGTGTCGCTAAATATCGCAATGGTCAACGTAACATATGTATTTATACAGTCTAAATATCACTTCAGTTCAGACGACATCAGGTCAACTCTGTGTTGGGCTAAGGTACTTTTACTTTTGGGTGGTTTATTCAGGTTTCTTTCACTGCTTCTGCGACTTGTTCCACAGACTCAGGCTCTTCGGTGGCCTCTCTCTCTTCCATGTCTTGATCTACTTGATCAGTTCCTTGTTCAGCAGGCTGCTCGGTAGCCGGCTCGATTGGCACGTCTTCGACTTGCTGTGGCGGTTGCTCTATCTGTTGCTCCTGTTGGCCTTCTGCCAACACATACGAAATCTGCAAATCCCTTCCTCCGTAGTTGTAGTTGTGCAAGTTGGCAATGGCGAGGTCGGCCAACTCTTCAGTTTCGAATCTGACCACAGCACGGCCGCTGGCTCTACCACGAGAACCGTACTGTAATTCGGCCCTCAAAACCTTTCCAATAGTTTCGAACAATTCGTATAAATCATCCACGCTGGTGACAAAAGGCAAATTGTCCACATAGACGGTATCCGATTTGGGACCGTTCCCGGTAACGCCTTTTGTGAACTTGGTGTTTTTGTCTTCGACTTTATGGGCTGCCGTTGGCGTGGTGGTGCCACTGGCTTGGTGGCTAGGAGGACCGTGTGACTTCCCTGGTCTCGTGTCCAATTTCCGGCCATCGATTTCGTACCCTTGGAATTTTTCCACCGCCACACTGGCTTCTTCTGCAGTCTTGAATACCACGGTTCCGTACCCCATGGATCTTCCTCTAGAATCCAATCTTATGTCGGCTCTTTCCACCTCACCCACTTGCCTCATTAAATCTTTGAGTGCTTGCCAGTTCATGGAAAATGGAATGTTCCCAATGAAAACTTCAGTGCCCGGGCCTGGTGCTGATCTGGTAGGATACTCTCTCGAACTATTGTAACTTTCGGATCCTGTGGTTGACGTTGTCGAGGTACGGCTGGAAAACCCGTCTCGTTCTCTGGATTCTCTTTCTTTGGCTAATTTCTCTGCTGGTGGCGGATAATCTTGTCTGACAAAGATCTCTCTTCCTTTGAACTCCGAATGGTCGTAATTTTCAATGGCGTTTTTCACGTCTTCTTTGCTTTCGAATTCAACGGTAGCCATTCCTCTTGATCTTCCCCGATTCGTCACAATGTCTGCCCGTATAACCTTCAATCCTGTGAAGAAATGTTGGATGTCTTCAGGACCTACATCGTATGGAATATTGCCAATGAATATGGAGTTGTTGTAATTTCTTTCGATTTTGTTTTTATATTCAGCAGCCGCTTCTTCTGGGGTCTGGTAACTGGTGTAGGACTTGGGTCTTTCGTTGTAGCTATCTCTGTATCCTCCAGTTTGTCCACCATACCCACTGTAACCACCGCGGCCTCTACCACGGCCTCTTCCACGACCCCTGAACCCTCCTCTGGTTCCTCTGTACCCCCCACGGCCCCCGTTACCATGGCCGTACGAGTCTCTGTCCCTGCCGTAAGAATCAGGCCTGCTTTGACCTTCGTCCCGTCCTGTTCGGTCCCCGCCGGTGTCTCTTGCGGGAGAACGGCTTCTGTTCCTTACAGGTGATCTAGACCTATCCTATTGAATTCTGTTAGCATCACATTACACTGGAAGCGTGAAAAAAGGCGCCGAAGCCTGCATTCTGTCGGGAAAAAGCACCGTAGAAAGCACTGGTCAGTGGAGGTCCACAACCTCGGCCGTAATTTCATAAACTGAGGAGGTTAATGTCACATACTCTTGAGTAATCGTCGATATCCATGTCCATCTTTTGAGAATTGGTTATTTCACTTTGTGAGAATTTTGTGTCGACGACTTTGTTGGAGAGCACACGACTCGACATCACAAAAACCGATACCAAAGACACCGGCCCCACACAAACCACGGAAAGCGTCAGTGTGGCAGGTACACATCCCTGCGTTCTATGCAGGGAAAGGAAGTACCAATCGTCTCTCGACCTCAGTCTCCTTATTAGCCTCCTCTTCCCCATCAAACTTCAACTTCACCTTATCCTTCCTACTCCCCACCACCACGGCTGGGTAGAACGTCGTCGTTTCAGGGTACCTGGCCAAGACCTTGGCACCGTAGGTGTAATTTGGTAGGTTTTTGACCACAGTCGTTGTAGGGATCAAAATCACTTCTTTGAAGTTGGCTTTGAACGTCTGGCCCGGGTTGTTATTTTCATCTGGCTCTGGATCTCTAACCTCGAACTTGGTTCCGTCACCGATGATTTTCGTCACCTCACACTGAATCCATTCCTCTATGTGCCTGTTTCTGAGCTTGTACCCCACCTCTGATCCCACTACTATGGGCTCTGACGGATTGTATTTGGAAACATACGCCAGTCTTCCTATCTTCTGCCTTTTGGTGTCCTTTCCCCCCGTGGTGTCGAAAGACTTCGCCACAATCGATCTATTTCTGGTTGGAGCAGGCTTTTGGACGGCAGCAATGAGCGTCTGGAGGTTCTGCTGACACGTTTCAACGAGTCTTTGCGACGTTTGAACCGACGTGCGGTGGTCTTGTACTTGGGCAAGGAGCTTCTCGAGTTGGGGAATGTCGCCGGAGGGTTTTGCAGTTTTGTGGACATTGTCAAAAGAGGAAGACTCGTTGGTGTTGCAGATATCCTGGAGGGAGGTGATGACGATATCCCATTGACCTTCTTTCATTTTGGCGTTGAATTAGATTTCGGCGTTTGCTTAAGCTTTTGTGGCACTTCTTCGACTGATGGATAGCGTTGCACCCTTTTTGATCTTTGTGTAATGTATTAACGTGACACAGAGCTTATATTTGTGGTTTTGTGTTACTATCGGTGGTGTGTTTACCTTCGTGTAGCGCAATTCCTAACTTAATTTGGATTCCTTTTTAGATATAAAGTAGTTTCACTCGCACAAAAAAGTGTCAAAAGTCTACTACCGATGTTCCTCCAATTGGCCAGTTTACTTGAACTAATTGCTAGTTATCGACGGCTCCGACGGACCAGGACATGCAAGCTGATAGTGGATGTGTCTGTGGACACGTGTATTCTTGATTGTGTGGATTATGCGTTGAGTTTGATCTACTACGGCCTATACTCGACCAATTTGGTGCAAACGCAGTATAAGCTACGAATGCCCAATTTGCCTATGGTTTTGTGGCCTCTGTTGATGGTGCTTGATAGTTTGAAGCTTATAGTAGCCGCCTCGACGCTATGGTACTTCTCTGTGTTCATATTCACAAAAAAACGGTACCAGCGGTGGAGCGAGGTGTGTAGGTTTATGGTGGCTGCTAATTTGGTGGTATTTGTGGCGGTACAGTTAGCGGTCACTCGGGAGCGGTTTACACTAGGGTTTATCGATTCCGTTGATTACTTGTGGTTTGCATCACAACAGGCTAAGGTGCTAAAATACTGGCCCCAGATGATGTTGAACATCGAGAAGGACGACAAAGGGCCCAAAAGTCCTCAAAACCTGCAGAAAAGGGACGGTCCCCTTACGCCAGAGAGGCCACAGAATTCCCCGCCAGACTCAGGGTTCCCTTTGGATGATAGAGGCCACCTTCACATTCTACTAGCTGGTCTAGTTATGGGTTTTTTCAGCAAAGTAGGCCTCGTTGTTTCGGTCCCGTGGTACGAGGTACCCTTGAATTGCTATACCTTTTTATACTACCTCGTGAACATCCCCACGGTTGTCATTTTGCTGTACCAAACAGGAGAGAAAGAAGAGGTGGTGGTGTGATTTTTCATAAGAACTTTCTTAATATATGACATACCATACAAAGTATCTACCAGGACATCTGCAAAAACGTCTATGACGTGGGCCAGAGGTTGTTAGGTGTTTGAATGTTATAAACTCTCAAAACTTTCCTCCCAAAACCTTCAAACCCAAATTAACTCCATAACTGATCCTTCGATCTTCGTCCACTTCCATCACTGGCCTGCTCGTGTCGTCTTCTCCATCTGGTCCTTTCTCGTACCGCACAAGCTTAGGTTCAAAATCGTCCAACTCTAATTGTTTGGTATGTACCAACAAGTTTTGCACCTCTTGTGCCATTCTCTTCTTCAACCCCGGATCTTTGGTGATGACAATGGCATTGCTCTCTAAATCCAAGGTGTAAGCACGCTTTGTGTAATTGGAAGACCCAATTGTGGTTATAGAAGGGTCTTCTTCATCTGGAGCCGTAATCCAAATACCTTTGGCATGGTAAGACCATCCACCGGGAGTGTTGACCACACCATTCTTCCACTCAAAGAGCTTGATTATGTGGTCTTTCAGTTTGTCTTTCACATCTTGCAAAAATCTCTTTGCAATCAAAAGATATGCTTCTGGAATATAGTAACTCATGCCGCTACTTTTGTAAAAAGAATTGGCTTTGGCACTGGCGGTGATGATGATCCCCAGTCCCGCCATACCGTCTAGTAACTTGTGTTGAATTTCTGGCAACATGTTAAAATATCCGGCGGTGAACCACCATTTTATCTTAGGAGAATCCAAGAACGTTAATAACCGTAAAATACTGGGCTTTTCAGTGGAAATGTCGTTCTTTGGTGGGAATAAGGGGGTGAACTGAGAAATGGGGTACACAATGGTATCAAAGTTGTCGGCATCTCCATACTCTTCAAAGTTCGAAAGGTCGTGTTGCTTTAATAAAGGCTCCAATAAGAACGAAGTATCGCTGATGAACCGACCCACATTGAGGTGTGGCTCACAGGATTTGTTCAGACTGGGCCAATCCATTCTAAATCGGCTGGGATTTTTGGTGGATGGTAAAATTTGGTAACTGACCGATGAAATAGTGGTGTGGATGCGGTGATAGTAATTGGTCAACTTCTTGTCGTGGAAAACATAGTAACGGTCCTGTCTATCAGTGAAATAATCCTCCAGCAAGTTGGCACCACTCAAAATGATTTCATCGTCGAACCCATACAATTTCATATGCTGTAAACCCCAAGCTTCGTTGATTCTCTTGGGAGTCAACGATTTGGTGAACCCCTTCAAATGGGGTGTGTGGTACATTCTAATGTCGACCCTATGACCGAATTTCTCCACCAAGGGCACGAGCAAGTTAGCAGAGCATTTGCCGTGGGGTGCTTCTCTTGTGCCCCTCAAAGCATCCGTAAGAATAGACACGGTCAAATTGACGTTGTTGGTCAATGCTGTATCTAAAGTATCCACCAACTCATGCTGAGTCTTTCCCACGTATAACGAGGACAAGAAGATCCGGTTTTCCGCAGCCAATATCTTGTCCTTTAAAGTCTGGTAAAACACTTTCGGATCTGTAAGGATAGTGATATCATTTTGGTTCAACACAAATCTGGGACAAATGCCGTCCAACTGTTTGAATATAGCCTGAAGCCGTGGATCAAAACTGGAGAGAATCTCCGTTTGTGGGATATTGTTTGTGGCAAGCGTTCTAATTGGTTCATGTCTACTAAAGAAGTTGTAGACGGACGAGAGCATTCTGGGTCTTAGCATCAGTGTCTCGAAAGGGGAAAAGAAAAAGGAGACGTAACCAGTTTGAAGATGGGTTTCGTATCACTGGCTGACTCGGATAATGTCTAAGGGTACTTCTTGCGACTTAATGCTTGCGGTGATGGTTGATCACTAGAAATGGCTTCTTTGCTGGCGTTCGGATAAACGATGAGTAAACTTGTCTAAAATGCACTAAAATGTGGGAGGAAAAGCAAGGGTTTTTTCTGCAGAATAGTGGCTACGTTTGTATATGGAGCACTAATGGAATGCTATTCTAAAGCGGTGTTTTTTCTGACGAAAGAAGTTTTTGTCGGTATGCTTGTTTGTGGTAAAATAGTGGTGACGATTCCCTGATGTTTTTTTCTCGACGTTTGACATTCGCGCGGCAGCCTCCTCGCCCATGTCTGCCTATCTCTCCCTATCGTCTTATCAGCAGAAGGAAAAAAAGGTCGTGTGCAACAAAATGTCACTGGAATCTGATACTTTCCCCAAGAGGAAGTAAGTTGTACAGAGATTTGAAACAGTTGAAACTTCGTTGAGGAGAAAAAAAGATCGTGAAAGATCTCCTGACCGGGTGTAAAGTGGTATAGCACATGGCATGGGGCTGGAGTTGAGAATTACTACTCGTAGATGACGACAAAAGCTTCGAGAAAAGCCGGTCTTCGATACTATATGAAGTTTCCCAGTCTTAGCCATAGTGTTGGATCCCGTTGATCAGCAAATTGATTATTTCCTGTGATAACATGCGATAGCACAACGCTGTATGTGGATGGACACGCAAGGCGGAGACGTTTCAGGAGCAAAACGAACATGAGAACAATCGTAAGTTCAACGAGTACGAGATTGTGATGGTTAAATAAACACGTAGAGTACCTTATATTCTTGGGGTTTCCTCCACAGAATATAGGCATCATTCTCCGTATAATGCACAGGTCGGCTCTCAAAAGACAATTGGCGAACCCAACTTGGAAATCAGAACCGCACATGGATTTCAAGGTAGAGAGAAAGAGGTCATGGCCATCTCGTTGGCGAGGTCTAACGATGATAACAAATGGGTTCTTGAAGTACAAGAGGAGATTGAATGTGGCCACTACCGGGCCCAAAAGACAAGTGTTTGTCGTTGGAGATTTGGACCCTGTCTCGAATTCTACCGACTTTTTGAAGCATTCATTTTTTTTGTGTGTGGAAGATAATTTCGAAATACGGTACCCGGATATTGAGCACTAGTGGAGGGACAGTGTCAGTCAGTGGCAATGTGCTAGCGTGGCGTACTTGAGACCAAGCACAAGGCAAGATTAGTTATCTCCGCGGGAATACGATCAGTGTGTTGTGATAATGTTATCTCCGTGGAAATAGCGTTTCCGTGGAGATACGCTTGATTTTTTGTGGCAAGCTCCTGGCGATTGAAGCAATGGCGTCATAGACCTCAATGACCACTCAGGTACTAGGATGTAGCACAAAAAGTATAAATAGGGACGAGAATTCACTAATATGCCAACTCACACAGTTATTCCAACAAAAAAATGACTATTGCCCCAGTAAAAATCACCACCAAAGGTTTTGGTACCATGTCTATGACTTGGGTCGCCACCCCACCTCCATTTGAGAAGTCTATTGAAACTTTAAAGCATGTCAGACAGGAGTTCGGAGTGAAGTTTTTCAACGGGTCGGACTTTTACCACTTCGACCCCGAGTTCCATAACTTGAAATTGATCTCTCAATTCTTGAAGACACAAGGTGACGTTAGCGATTACATTATCTCCATCAAAACCGGATTTGTTCCACCGTTCAATATCGACGGGTCCAAACAATACCTTGATGGCGCCATCCAAAAGATTGAAGAGTGGTTCAAAGATATCAATCCCAAACCCAAGATTTTGGTTGAATTGGCCAGAGTGGACCCTAAAGTGCCAATTGAAGACTCTGTTTCAGCGATTTTGGATAATGTTAAAGCCGGTCACATTGATGGGATTTCGTTGAGTGAGGTTGGAGCCAAGACAATCACCAGGGCTGCTGCTGTGGCCCCAATTTCCGCTATTGAGGTGGAAATTTCTTTGTTCACCCAAGATATTTTCCACAATGGAGTCTTAGCAGAAGCTTCTAAGCACGGTATTCCAATTATCGCTTACTCCCCACTTGCCAGAGGTATTTTGACTGATACCGCTGCTAAAAGCGATGACTTTATTGGTTCGTTACCAGATGGAGACTTCAGAAAGGCTCATTTCGACAGGTTCCAACCTGAAAATTACGAAAAGAATAAAGACCGGTTGTCCAAGTTATACAAATTTGCCCAGTCTAAGAAAATCAGTTTGGAAAGTTTGGCCATCAGTTATCTTGAATCGCTTTCTGGTTTAGAAAATTTCCAAGGTATTGATAAGATAACCCAAATTATCCCTATTCCTTCTGGGTCTACTAGAGAAAAAATTGATAGCAATTACAGCACCATTAAATTGACCAGAGACGATTTGAATGATTTGCAAAAAATCATTGACGAAACCGAAATCCATGGGTTGAGGTACAACGCTGCCCATGAAGTCGTATTGGCGGCATAGGCATACGTACGGAATATATGATTCTTTAGCTTGTGTATTGACTTTATATCGTTGGACGAGTTGCAGCCATCGGCCACTTTAATGCAATTTCAATGTGGTCCAGACACGCGATTTATAAGATACTACGAAAATATCACACTATATACAGGCACCAGTGTCTGACTATCACCATACCCCAAACTTTTCAGTGGTTCCCCTTCCCTGCCTTGAACAACACCACATCTCCGTCCTCGACCTCGGTGGCCTTGCCATACCGGTACTGTAACCCTCTTTTCTTCAACTCCGCCTCGTCTCGGTATTTTACCATATCTTCGTACTTGCAAACTTGGGCCATAATGAAAGTGTTCTTTAAATCGTTATGGATCAACCCAGCTGCATCCATGGCAGTGGTTCCCCTCTTGATCGTCCACTCTCTCGCTTCTTTGGGCCCGCACGTGAAGTAGGATATCAAATTGAGTGAGTCTCTCATCTCTTGCACGATTTCTTTCAATCTATTGGCTTCTCCAGCGGGTCTGCCAGTTTCCACCATATCACTTTCGTATTTGGCACACACCAACTTCAATTTGTCGTTGGCGCAGTTCTGTGCTAGCCACTCCTCCACCTCTGCCTTGAATTCGTTATCGTTTCGTTTATAATCAGCTTCGTTGACGTTTAAGAGGTAAACTGTAGGCTTGATTGTAAGGAAATTGTACTTTTTGATGATTTCCACAGCTTCGGCGTCTTGAAACTCAAATGCACTCAATTTTTGACCTTCATAAAGGTGGTCTTGGAGCTGTAGAAGCAACGCCTTCTCTTTCAGCACCAAATCTTGGTTTTGGCCCGGCTTTTTCAGTTGTCTGGCCAATTTTTCAAGTCCAAGTTCAATAATCTCGATGTCTTTCAACACCAATTCATCAGTGACGATCACAAGGTCTCTCACGGGATTCACGTCGTTTTCGATATGCACGATCTCGTCGTCTCTGAATCCTCTAACCATCTGGAATATCCCATCGACTTGTCTTATATCATTCAAGAACTTATTCCCGAGCCCGGCACCGGAGCTGGCGTTTCTCGTCAACCCTGCAATATCATAGATCCTGAGGGAAGTAGGCACCATCTTGTTAGAATTGTAGATCTTCTGCAATGTTTTCAATCTTTCTGACTCTATAACTACTTTACTCTCTTCAGGTTCGATGGTTGCAAAAGGATAGTTGGCGGGGTTCCCAAGCGACGTTTTGGTTATAGCTTGAAAGAATGTGGATTTACCAACATTGGCAAGCCCTACCATCCCCAGCGATAGGTTGGTAGTGTTCCTGCTTAGGATTTGGTATAGGTTGATCGGCTTCATGAGTGAAAAATTTGAATCAGTCGGTAGCGCGATAATTACGTGTTTTGACGGCGGTAGAATAGTGAGGCCCTGGACCACCTGTAGAACTACCACCCGTAAAACTACCACATGTTGATAGGTTCAAGTACAAAAACTTATGAGCAGTCTTCCTGTGGGGTTTTATAATATGACCTTTCTTCTTCCGTTACTCAACTTTATAAACTGGCCCTTTTTCTTCTACTTCTCTCATCTTCGAAATATCACCACATGCAAAATCTCGAACCCTGTTGGCTTACGTCTTATCAATGAAGTATACCTGTCTTTTCTAAGACTGCAGTCCAAATCATTAACAAAACATAGTTTTTTCGTCGTGGTTTTTAACCATAACTTGTGTATGGCCATATAGCAAAATTTGCAGCAAAGATTGGTGCTTCACGCATTTATGCTCACTATACGCTAGAGTTGCCCTTTCGGCCAAATCTGTGTGGGAGTAACAGCATCAGAGAGACCAAGCTTCGAGAAACTCTTTGGTTAGCCAGGCACCGCCGTGACCCCAGAGAATTGTATGGAATATTGTATACAGGATTGACAGTCAAAATGACTGCAAAATTTGAAAATTTTTGCTAAAAAGAAACTCAAATCCAGAGGTTATAGGACAGTCGAAGCAAAAAAGCCTCTTTTATCAGGTCTCGTGCGCCGAAACTTTTACTACCTTGCTGGTGTCAGTGGCTTGCATGACTATAAATTACAATTTTATCTAGAGGGAACAACTCTGTAAAGCTCCCATTAGAAGGCGATCCCTATAGTCATCAAATGCTCTCTTTGTTTTCAGTACATCATATAACAGAAGGTGCTGGGAAGAATATACCGATCAAGTGAACAAGCGATTTCTCTGTACGATAAATTTTCGAATTCCTTCATTTCCTTCATAGTTCCAATGAATTCAGCTATCCTTCTTCTCCTTTTGAAGGTAGTGGAAGCAATGCCCTCTATTTTTTCTCCGTTATCCAACCTCGTTTGGATAGATGACCGACCAATGGCACCATATTCATCCCGATCATCATCAAACCATTCGATAGCGCATTCCTCAAACGACAGAACAAATTTTAGTATAGCTGGTTCCCACTGAAGGCCACCGGTTTCCGAAGAAGAAGGCAAACGCTTACTCAAATACCTCTCCCTCTCGAAAGCCTTGTTGATTCGCTCCGACACGATGTTACCTATTGATGCCATGACGTTCGCATGATTCGAGTTCACCGTTGCACTAACATTCGTTGCAGCCTGTGCTGAGACAGGCTGTAGATGGTATTGAGTAGTTGCACTGATAGGATGACCTGAGATATGAACCGGATAATATTGATGAGTTTCTATGGCTGGCGGTGCTAATATAGGAGCCAGGTCATTAATCCCAGTAGTGGGTTTTTTCTTCTTCCTGGAAATTGTTTCGTGGCCAAGGCCTTTAACATAAGCCAACAACTCTCTGAAGTTCGACTGCCTGGTGCACTCCATAGAGTCTAACCTCGACTCCATGGTGCACTTCATCGACTCAAAGTTCCCCTCCAAAGCTGTCACTCGTTTATTCAATAGTGCTGCTTGCTCATTCATTCCGATGCAAAGTTGCCTCATATCCTTTCGTAATTCTGCTAACAAATCATCATCTTGATGCAGAGCATCTGGGTTCTCTGACTTCTCTGGATTATCCGGCAGTTCAGGCTGTTTGGTATGGCAGTCTGAGATAACCCTGCTATTTTGGACCGTGACTTCTGGTCTCTGCCCTTCATTTTGGCCAAGGTGATACACGCCTTCTCTTCCTTTGTTATAACCACCGTTTGACGGTAAGACTATCACCTGTGGCTCCATACTCAGAGGAACTAACCGCTCAAATTGAGTAATATCGTCTCCATTGTTCCCTGGCTTTTTGACCTCTTTGGTCTTTCGATTTCTTCTACTCCTTCCCAACTTCAAAATATCATCAAACTGTAAATTTCGAACCCTTTTTGGCTTAGGTCTAATCAACGACGAATACTGCTTTTTTCTGTGAACGTAGTCCGAATAGTCAGCCGAACAAATAGCTGTCGGCTTGCTATCAGATTTGCTTTCATCGTGGTTTTCATCGGTGTTTGTATCCATATCCTTAAAAGAGATATCAGTGCTGCAAAAAAAAAGAAAGGAAATTATTTATTATTTATATGTATACAGCTTACTTTTCGACCTGCCTTCTACCAACCTTTTTCTAAAATTATTGGAGCCTACAAGCCCTGAATTGAACAGGAACATTCCAGCTACAACGGCAGATTGAATCTGGCCACATCTTCGTACATCGATCTGCGTCTCTGCATTAATCACTATATGTGGTTCTGCAGCCCCAGTCGACGTGTAGTTCTTAACAGCCTTTTTTGGCAGCTTTTGCTTTTGACATATTCCATCCTTAAGATACTGTCTGCTTATGTAACAATTCATTCTCCTACCCTTCAATTGTGACTAAAGAAAACTTTTGAAGCTAGATGATCGAAGACTATCAAGATTCCAGGATATGTCTTTGGAAGGGATGTGCTTACCTTAGTTAAGCAGTGGATAGCAGTGAGGAGTCACAAAGAGCACATTACGTGTATACTTCGTCTACGGTTGTCTACTGAACTCCTGCAGTTGACTAAAGGTTTTCACTTTCGGGAAAATCGACTACTTTATATATTTCACGACTTCATAAGAACAAGGAATGAAGAACCACTCATCCCGGGGACAGTGTTGGTATTGCTACTGATTTTTATTAAGTATAAATCAGTCCTTCGTACTCTGTTTCAAGTAACTATACTTGAGATGTTGTAACATCAGCTGTTATACATTGACCGTGGTGACGAACTATATCCTCATTCCAAGGACTTTGTGCCAACAAGAGAACACGATGACATTTTTGGCTTGTGCCTGCCTGTACCTGTCTATGCTATATCTGTTTCTATCTGGCGGTCAAACATAACTTCAGCCGATACTTATCAATATCTTTTTTGCAGCCGATCTATCACAACGGTTTGGTGATTTAGGTTGGATACCTCAGCCGACTTATTCTCCAAACCCCACTAATTTGATGTTCATCCCGGGGAATGAGTGACCACCGTTTCCTTGATTGTACGACATCGTGAAGTATCTAAATTGAGTGATTACCCAAACTAAAAACTTTAATCAACAGGAGTCATTGAAGTCCTCTGGGCTTACTATGTATCCTCTTCAATTGCTCCATTATACCTTTCACGATCAGTTGTACTGCCCTTCGTGCTTCTTTATTAACAAGAGAGAGGGCCGCTTATATATGGCGGCAGGCCGCTAAAGTATGGAAGGAGGCCGTTCGGAATGGAAGAGGGCCGCTTAACTACGGAAGGAGGGTCGCTTAACTATGAGGGAGGGGGGGCGTAAAATCACGTGGGTCTGGGTCAAAAATGGTAGGTATCTAGTTAGATAAGCCCCTGTGGCCTAATGGTTAAGGTGCCAACTTCCGGCGTTGGTGATTGCGGGTTCAAGTCCCGCCGGGGGTTTTATTTTTTCTTTTTTTGGTAATTGTACGAACTCTTGTTGCCGTATGAAGGTTCAAATTGGTTATCGCCAGCAGCACCGCACGAACATCGTAGGCGAAAAAAAAATTAGTCGCAATTTGGAACAAAAAAAATGTGCACAACCTGGTGGTAAAATGTCGTCACTTACTACTAGAAGAGAGCCTGGCTTTAGTTCGTCGCACTGCGAGAATGTAACAGTCTCTTTGCGACATTTATTCGGTTCAGCATGAAGTGCGACATTTAAATAGTAGAGGCTAGAAAACACAGTACTTACTCTTCTTGTGGCAAAGGAATGGTCGACAAAAAGGGACTGCAGTATACACTAGTGCACACTACTAAAAGTCTTCTATACCACACAAAGCAACCACCGTAGTCTCTTCGAAGTGCTTTTTGGCGGAGACAAGTTCCCAGTCATGTTAGGGCTTCTGCCCTGTGACTGTGACAGTTCTGTCTCTGCCATTTTTTGTGTCACTTTTTCCTCAGCACAAAATGAGAAAACACAAATAATTTTTCATACATTTTTTTTGTAAAGATATCAATCATAATGGCCAAGATTAGTCAAGGTATGATATAACGTGTGAGCAAAGCGTGGGAGTTTTCAGTGTTAATGTGTTCAGCAAATTGATGGCAACAATATCAGCACAACCGGGAAATGAAACGGTTGTATATACATCGAGTAAAAGAGGGATGACCAAAGGTGCCGTCGTTAACATAAGTACTTCCAAGAAAGCAAAGAAAAGTGACAGAATGACTGGCAAACCACCACTGAAGTTGGGAACCAAAAGAAGCGATCAAGAGGATGCATCAACTCACAAAAAGATCACATAAACTCAAGTATTGTCAAAGGATTTGACCAAGCGTCATCGCTTCAAATTTTCCAGATTTTTTTCATCACCACACAAGAAACACTTTTAACCCCCAAAGCTACAAGGATTTCACAATCTTAACATATACTAACAAATTGCAGACGTCTCTTCATCTCGTTCTAAAGCTAGAAAAGCTTACTTCACTGCTTCTTCTATTGAAAGAAGAAAGTTATTATCAGCTCCATTATCCAAAGAATTGAGAGCTCAATTCAACATCAAATCTTTACCAATCAGAAAGGAAGATGAAGTTGTTGTTGTCAGAGGTTCCAAAAAGGGTTCTGAAGGTAAAATTTCTTCTGTATACAGATTAAAATTCGCCATCCAAGTTGACAAAGTCCAAAAGGAAAAGTCCAGTGGTGCTTCCATTCCAATCAACTTACACCCATCTAAAGTTGTCATTACCAAATTACACTTAGACAAAGACAGAAAAGCTTTGATCGAAAGAAAAGGTGGTAAATTAGAGTAATCGAATAAATAGTAATACTAGGCCTCACAGAATAATATGGCGGATGCCCCATTCACATTTAGTTGACGTAGCTTGTCTATACATAAAGCAGGGTCTACGGTGGTTCTTCTTCTCTCGCTAAATAGACTTTCTTTCGGTACCGTCTCGCCTGACTCTCCCTGATTCTTATCGCGGTTCCGCATTGTCACCAACACAGGCCTGCCCTCCGTTCCCCACCGTCATAAATTTGTTTGCGCGATCAATTCCATTTACTACGTCCACAATGTCATCCCCTAAATCCCAAGTGTTCGACGACGACTGTGAACTTACACAAGGGTTCGGATCCGAACCTTTGCAAGCGCAGCCGTTGGATCCCTTATCCTCCGGAAGAAGGACCAAAAAAAGATGGTCTTTCCACAACAATACCCGTCCAAATCTCGTTGAAAGACCCCAAGAAGCTTCCAATTCCGGCAGAAGAAGATTGAGTGATATCACCGGCGTGGACGGTGTTCACAAGGAAATTGATGCCAACTATATTTCCCCGGCTCAATTGTACTCCACGGAGTCAGGAAGGCTTTTCCACGCAGGGAAAATCTGTATTATTCTTTGTGGATTGCCAGGACGGGGCAAAACACATTTATCTGTGTCTTTGACGAGATACTTACGTTGGCTTGGAGTGAAAACCCACTCGTTCCATCTTGGTGACTATCGGAGACAACGATTCGATGCTTTGGATGACAAGTTGTTTATCGAAAACACTGATCTCAGGGCCAAATTGATTAACGAATGTATCAATGATATGTTGTATTTCTTTGAGAATGACAAGGGACAAGTGGCTATCTACGACGCTGTGAATCCGTTCCCAGAGAACAGGGCCGATTTGTTTTCCAAGTTCAATAAGAGTCAAATTCAAACAATCTTTATCGAAAACACTGTTACTGATGATAGTATAATTGAAAAAAATATGCAAAGTGCAGCCAGATCTTCACCAGACTACGAAAATTGGGACTATAATGCAGCTTACGATGATTACCGTGCTAGAATCAACCGGTTGTCGTCGCATTATCAACCTATGGGGGTGAAAGATGATGAAAACAAGTTATCGTACGTCAAGTTCATCAATTTTGGTGAAAGAATCGAGTTACACAACAGTAACTACGGATACTTGATCAACAAAGTGGTTTTCTTCTTGATGAACTCGAGGATCAAGTCAGGATCAGTTTTCTTTGCTAGATGCTACAAGAATTCCATCAATTATAGTTATGATCCACCGTTGGACGATGAGGGTGAACGATACGCTAAAAACCTAACGGGAACGTTGGTAGAGTACTTGAAGCTGCAAGGGAAGGACTACGTCAACGAATTCAATCTTGAGGATGTTCCAGTTTCGTCCAAGGATGCAAATGCGTCCCCTACATCTATTCCTTCGGCAGCTTCGTCTGCTTTCACATCGCAAAACAACTCCACCGTCAATTTGGCCCCTTTGTTGAAGAGGCAATATTCTGTGGACGAAAAACATCTCCCTGCAGGAGCCGATGGCGTTGACGATAACTCCATGGTAGTATGGACATCTGTGAAAAAGAGGACCATTGAGACCACCAAGTATTTTGCTCAAAATAACGTCAAGATCCGGAACAGGATCCAATTGTCTCAGAAGAACCCTGGGGTCGTGGGTACAATGACACAGGATCAAATCAAGGAGAAGTTTCCCAGTGAGTATCAGCAATTTTTGAAAGACCCCTACCATCATCGGTTTTCCAGAGCCGAATCTTACCACGATTTAGCAATCAAGATAGAGCCATTGATCTTGGAAATGGAACGCATGAGTGGTGACGTGTTGATCATTGCGGATGAGACGGTCTTGAGAGTGTTTTATGGATACTTAATGGCGTCTTCATGCTTCGACATTCCATATTTGCCGTTTTCTTCAGATGAGATTATTGAGATAAAGTTCAATGCATACGCCAATGTGGCTAATAACATACCGATACGGGATTTCAAGAACGACAAATAAAAGTCTGAATCATGAGGGAAGGTGTATAACCAAATAATATAACTGCTGCTATGGTTCTCCGATGGAAGTTGATTCTTCCGTCACTAACTTGTCGCAAGCCTCTCGCTATTTTCTCGCTGATCTAACACGATATTTCCGGCAGTAATCGCGATATCGAAATAAAAACTACCTACACCATTAACACGATGGATCTTACACCTATCGCTAAATACACGGCTCCAGATGTCGCCAGCCATACACTTACACCAGGAGAAGGCCCACATACCACAAATGGATCCACCACCCAGATTTCAGACGTGGTTTTGAATGCTGGAGGTGAAGACAGAGACAAACCAACTGAGGCATCAAACACATCTTTGGGGCAGCTTAGAGCTAAAGTCACCAGTTTGCAAGACAACGTCAACAAGTTTTTGACGCAAAGAATGAAGGGAGAGGATACAGAGGGAGTCGAAAGGCGTATTTTGGACGAGGGGGCAGAGGAGGTCGATAGCGATTAGGGACGAGAGAAGACGGACAAGGAAAAATGCTCGAAGAGGCAGAGCCAGAGAAGAGGCAGAGCTAGAGAAGGGGCAGAGCTATAGAAGGGGCAGAGACACGGGCTAGTAGCATAGCACTACAGGAGTCAGTACAAAAGGGAAATACCTAACATGAGTGTGCCCACCTGCAACGAGGGCGTTCAAAATCTGGAAACTAGCCAGAACTTCACCCCTCCAGCTACGCATAAATCATACAATCCTAGACGTAAACGTCTGGCCCACAACTGAATTCGACCTATCATATACCTGGTATCTCCGTTGGTTTCTCGACAAGAGAATCAGGATATTAAATAGCTTGTATGATAGTATAACAAGATATTTACAGTACTCGTTCATTCACTTACAAACCCTCTTTCCATCATAAGGTCACAAGGCATGTACCCCTCGCCTGCACCCCTCGCCTGCGTCTCTCCCCCACCTCACCTGCCATCCGGTTTCACCAACCTTGTCATATTTTCAACGGTCTTCTCCAATGTGGTTTCGATGTAATTCTTCTTCGTATCCAAACTCTTCTTACTATCCAAAAACTCCACCTCGTCCTTCAGTATCTCATCCACGTAGCTCTTTACGTCTGTGTACACAAAAGCCTTCCCTACTCCCTTCCACACAGTCTCTTCGGGCTTGCACACGCCATTCAATGATTGCTTTGTTTGTTTGATCAAATTGAGGTTGGTGTTAACCCTGCCCAACTGCACGTCGCACATCGATAATTCGGCACGGGACTTGTTGAGCTGGTTGTCCATCTCTATAAGGAGCTTCTGCAAAGCTTCTGGGTTCATCGACATGTTGAGTAGATTATCTATGTAAAGGAAGGAAGAGCAACTCTATTCAATCGACACTAAGTACTGTTGGTACAAATGAATATTGTGCGATCTCATTTTTCAGTTTTTTTTCATATTCTTGTGCAATTACAAATCTATCATTCAATGTTCCGGGTCCGCCAATTTTCCACAGGGCTAGGGCTCCGTGCCACCGATGGTACAGTGAAGTCTTTTGTGCCGCAGGCTAAACCCCTTGGAGTAGATAGAACCATCGAAAATAATATCAAATCTGAAACGAACAGATTAGCGAAAACATTCTCCAAATTCTGGACAAAGGTGGAGGTTTATCACAACAACGAAACCAAAGAGTCGGAAATCCAGCTTGACGGGAAGACCCTCAAGACGCCACTTGGGTTCCCATTGGCTTTACCTCAATCCAAGCGGGATTACGCGTATTTGGTGCTGCACGAATGGAGTCATTTACCTAATTTGAAGATTCAAACCAATTCGCTTCCACTTACATCCATAGCTGCCAGATCCATTGATTTGATTGAGGCAAACAAACAGGAACAAACCAACGGCGATATGGTGGCCAAAGTGGGCAAGATCGATGACATAAAGGTCGATTTGTTGAGATATTTGGACACTGATACTTGTTTGATTTTGGCTACCTTGGACGAATATGAAGGTAGATTGAGACAAAGACAAGACGAGTTGTACCTTCCTTTGATCGCTGAACACGAATCGTTCTTCACTGCCTGGGCACAGAAGAGAGGCAAGCTTCCTTCCTCCGATTACAAAGTGAAATTACAATACCTTGACTGTGAGACCGATGGGTTAAGAGGGAACCTGCAAGGCTTGACTACGCAAGCGATAGTTTTGGATTGGATGAACCACTTGACGACCTATGAATTGGTAGCTTTGGAGAAGGCCATCTTGACCACTAAATCGTTTCTTTGTGGGGTGGCTTTGCTCCGGTCCAATGTGGCTGATGAAAACAGACAAGCTGAAATTTTCCAGGTCAATGGACTGGGGCTCTTCAAGAGCATAGATGAGATCGTGGAGATGGGAAATATGGAGACCATTTTCCAGACCAATCAGTGGGGAGAAGTGGAGGATACCCATGACGTGGATAAGGTGGACTGGTTGAGGAACTTGTCGTCAGCAGCGTTGTTGTGCCATTAGCAGAATCAAGTAGTCAAAGCCGTACTGTTAAACGCAAACGCTAGCTACAAAAGCTAACCACAAAAGCTAACCACAAAACTAACCACAAAGCCCACCACAAAGCCAAACACTAAAGAACGTCCACAACCCACAGTACCGTGGCCTGTATATACCGTAACATGTTCTGTTCACCACCTCTTCTCTAGGCGCTATTCCACCGCGGTCGCGGCCGCTGGCTTTTGAAGCTCGCACTATCTAACTCAAAAACGCGTTCAACCATAACACCCTTAGTGCTGGCATTAATACAGTGTAACCCAAATATGACTACGATGTTGATGGCGGCTAAAGAAAAGAACACGGCGAAGCTGCGTTCAGCGGAAGCGCCTTCTCCTGCCGGTTCAAGTCACAGAAACCTAAATGATTCTGGTGATGACTCCATCAATACCCTGATAACAAGAACCTCAAACAACAACGGTAAAAATGGGTCCCAATCTGCCACAGAAGACGACATTGTCACAGAAGATACTCCTAGTGAAGTGGTGCCTGATTCTCCATCGAAGTCGGGCGATTCTGACGCCAATTCTGCATCAATGTTCAACAGTCAACGAAGAGTCAAAGTTTATCTCCTTAAAGATGATAATTGGCTAGACCATGGCACAGGATTCTGTACAGGTGAAATAGACTCAGACAATAAACCGTTCTTCCTTGTGAGGAATGAGCTAGACCACGAAGATGTCATACTAAAGGCTTTTCTTGAAGGAACAACACAGTATCAGCGACAGCAAGATACTTTGATAGTGTGGACAGATCCTTCAGGGAAAGACATTGCCCTTTCATTCCAGGAGACTGAAGGGTGTGCAGACTTATGTGCATTCATTATCAAGGTGCAACAACAGAACTTAAGCCCTGAGATATCCTTGTATTACGTCATATCCAACAACCAGGTATTGGAGGATGGAATAAACGGAGGTGATATTACGGAGCTTATAACGGGGCCTATAACTTACCCAGACCTCCCCACAACAAACAACTTGGATGAGACGCTAGAGATTTTCAACCAGTGTGCTGCATCCAGCTATTCCAGGAGTTGCATTTCGAAGTTTTTGGTGGAAAAGGATTACCTACGTCAGCTCATTAAGGTATTTGATGAAAGTGAAAGTCAACATAAGCTGATCAACTTGTTTTCATTGAGCGAGATCGTCAAGACGCTAATCCTATACAGTGAAAGTGCTATACTAGAGGAGTTTTTGTCGACAGAAGAGAAGATTTTGGGAGTGATCGGAATTTTAGAGTATGATGCTGAGTTTCCCCAACAACAATCCTGTCACCGTCAATTCTTAAGAGAAAAGGCCAACTTCAAAATGGTGGTCAGCCTCCCCATAGAAGATGATGAAAGTTCTAATTTGAACATTTTCAAGAAAGACTTCTACTACAATTTCTTGAAAGACGTGATACTAGCTCGGTTCATCGATGATCAAACATTTGCTTTGTTGAACTCCTTGATACACTTGAACCAAGTGGAAATATTGGACTTCCTTCGGGATTCGGAGCGCAACGATCACTTTCTCGATAAGTTGTTTGGTTTCTACAAGGATGGAGGTGGTAGCCTGGATACCCAACTTCAACGCAATGGAATCAAATTACTTCATCAATATGTGCTACTCACCAAAAACCTCCCCTCCAACCAAAGGACTACGTTCTTTGCTGACCTTATACTGAATGGTCTCATCGACATGATCAAATACTCGCTCAACGACGAAGATATTTCAATCAAAGCTTTAGGTACAGAGCTCATTGTCAGTATTATAGAGCAGGATGTTTCGTTGGTGAATTCCATCAATGATGGAGAAAATATCGACAACTCAGAGCCCCCTATGGATCTCCCTGCACCAGATGAAGGTTCGGGAAAAGAAGAGTTTGGATTAAAACTCAGTGATGACATGACATTAATGACCCTATTATCACAATTAATTCTTGAAAATAAGAATTTTGGGTTGAAAACTCAAGGGTTTGAAGCTTTGAAGATTTTGTTGGATCAAAACATCGGGAAAATCGACAGTAACGGCGCTATACCAGACTACACGGCTCCCAATAATGCCAATAACGATATCAGCACAGAAGACTACTTCAAGGCATTTTATAGTGAAGTGGCTCCTGTGCTCTACAGAAACTTGATTGAGTTGGGCCAAACTGAAGAAGTGTCCGCCGAACTCGAGCAAAAAATCAAGGCGGATGAACTCCTTTACCAGCAACTATGTGAGTTGTTCTCCTTCTGCATTCTCACCCATGACAAAACACTCCAAAGGCCATTTTTCATCAAGAATAGTATCCTTTTGGGTATCATGAAGATTTTGACGATGAGCTGCAAAATGTCGTTGAAACTCAGTGTCATTAGTTGCTTGACCAACGTGTTGGCCTACAACGACAAATTTTACACCAAGTTCATTCTTAAGCACCGGGTGATAGATTTGTTCTTCGATTTCTTCAAGATCCACAATAACCGAAACAACCTCGCCAATTCAACTTGCTTGTCGTTGCTTGAGGTGCTCAACGAAGTGCCTATCGGCCGCAACAAGACCAACTTCAAGCTCCTCATCGGCCATATACATGATCTGTATCAGCTGTTCTGTATCAACGATCTTCTGTACGTGGAAACAGGAGCCAATTTGATCAAGTTACATGATCAGTTAGACACTAGCAATATGGCGATTTCCATCAATGGCGAGCTTCACACCGACGGCGACGTCATCGAAGACCGCGGGGAAGAAGACGAGGAGGAAGAAGACGAGGAGGAAGAAGACGAAGACGAACAGGAAAGTAGACACATAGAGTCGGAGTTTGATGATTTCGATGACTTTGAATACCCTAAGGAACGCAAGAACTTGTTCCAAGAGATCCAGCAAGAATTCGAGAAGAAGGAGAAAAGACAGAGGGACGATGAGGAGCAGGACGGAAACATCAAGAAAAACAGGCCGGTGGTGTAGACAGTGTTTCGGTTCTATGATCTTTTATGTGTACTTCCATTGTAATTTATGTACTAGTAATAATATTAAGTAAGCCAAAAATCACAGGATTTGAGATCTGGGGAAATTGGGGTTCCACGGCGCAAATATCCGAAAGTCTGTGGAATTGTTTTTGATGAGTAAATGAACAAATAAGACCACAGACAAAGCAAATGATTCAAACACAAATCCAAACACAGGCCAAGACCCATTCACAATCACAGGTACAGTCACAAACACAGCCACCCCAGTCACAACCGCAAACAAGGTCTCGGTTAACTGGAAAAGTCGTTTTCGTTACAGGGGGAGCAAACTCGATAGGCAGAGCCTTTGTGGAACTGGTGGTGCAAAACGGTGGTAGTGTGGCCATTGTGGGACGCACAAACACGCTCACTGTTGCCAGAGACATTGAACGGCAGTACGTCGGTGCCCAAGTCGTCGCTTGTGAAGGCACCGACGTACGGGACATGCAATCAGTTGTGGCGGCGGTGGAAAAGACGGTGCAAACGCTAGGCAAGATCGACTATGTGGTCACCGCTACTGCCGGCAACTTTGTAGCTGATTTCCAGCACATTTCTTCCAGCAGCTTTTCCAACGTGGTGGAGATAGATACATTGGGGGCCTTGAATGTGGTGAGTGCTTGCCTTGACCAGTTGCGTTTGCATGGAGGAAGTGTGCTTTTTGTGGATGCTGGGCTCCACATTTACGGCGTGCCTTTCGTGGTGGATACCGTGGACGAATACATGGCCGGCGTTGGTCGATTGATGGAGGTTGTGCAGAGGGAATTGTCCCTGGCGGGCGTACGGTGTAATGCTGTAACCAAAGGCATAGGTTCTGCAAAGCGTTGCGGAACCGTGGAAGACCTAATGGAGGTGATTGTGGGAAACAGTCTGGGCAATTTGCATATCATGGGCGGACAAAATGCACAGAACGAAGGGTTTCTGGTGGAATTGGCAGCAGTCAGTGGAAAACTTTAAGGCACCACGTACGGCTGACACACAACCCACGAAAGGCGTGTACCTGGACGCAGGCGAAGCCATGCACAACGCCAACACTCAAAGACACCCAAAAGCATACCAAAGCTACATATCACTTTGCAACACGTCCGTTGTGATACATCGCATGACAAGGTTCAGCCGCTACCTGTAGCGGGTGGGTTTTTTGTAGCGTACATGTTTTGTTCTACGTGTACCGCTCTGCACATAAACAATGCGATTTATTTCTCAAAATCGACGACTCCCCAAAAACTCCTTTAATAACAATGTCTATTGACCCTGAAACTCGTAGAAAGCTATTGGTGTTGCAGAAGAACAACGGCAACAAACGATGCATCGACTGTGATGCCCCCAACCCACAGTGGGCGTCTCCCAAATTCGGGATCTTTATCTGTCTCGAGTGTGCCGGAATCCACAGAAGTTTAGGTGTCCATATCTCGTTTGTTAGATCTATCACTATGGACCAATTTAAGCCGGAAGAAGTGTTGAGAATGGAACAGGGCGGGAACGATAACTTGAAGGCGTATTTCACGGAGAACGGCGTGGACTTGGCGTTGCCAGCAAAGACGAAATACGATAACTATGTTGCCAGTGATTACAAGGAGAAATTGACGTGCTTGGTTGAGGGAAAGGAATTTGTGGCCAAGGACCATAGTGGAGAGACTTTGCCTACCACTGGGGGTGATGTAAATGGAGGGAATTCTTCGCATGCTGCTGGTGCAGGTGCTGGGCGGGGGCAAGAATCGATCCAATCGCGTCGTTCTAATGGGTTCGGTAACGAGAAGAAAGCCCAGAATGAAGCATACTTTGCCGAGTTGGGCAACAAGAACGAAACAAGACCAGAGAACTTACCTCCATCGCAGGGTGGTAAGTACGGTGGGTTTGGGAACACTCCACAACCCTCAGCAGGTGGTTCCAAAGGGTCATTTTCAGGGTTCACAATCGATAGTTTACAGGCAGACCCCTTGGGTACCCTCTCCAAAGGATGGGGGCTTTTCTCATCGACGGTGGCCAAGTCCGTCAGTGAAGTGAATGAGTCTGTGATCAAGCCTCGCTTGAATCAATTACAACAAAGTGATATATCAAGTGAAACTTCGAGAGCCATGGCGCAATTCGGGCAAAGAATGCAGGACACAGGGAAATATGGCCAGGAGACGTTTCAGAGTTTCACCAAAGAGATTCAAAGTAACGGGTTCAATAAGACTGTTGATTCGAAGTTCGGAAAGTTCTTCGAAGGGTTGAACTTGTCGGATCACCAGAAAGAGGAAGTGGAAACAGCTTTTGGGTTCGAGAAACCAGAACAAAAGACCAGTTTAAGCAGCGCTGGAGGAGCCAAGGCTAGCAAGAATGATGACGAGTGGGACGACTTTTGATACGCCGTCGACCCATTGCACCCCTTGTACCAATGTACGAATAGATACCGAACACATACTGAATAAAGAAACGCATCAAAGTCCTACCACGTAATAATATCCCATTGGATGATAAAAGCCCCACTACATAAGCGCAATCACAATACACTTTAGGACCATTCACCATTATCAATATATTCGAACACCCATTCTCTATTAGCTATATTACATAATTATTATACTCTTCTTTCTCATGTTACATCTTGTTCACACCCTTTAGCTTTTCTTTCTAGCTCCATCTCTACTTCATGGGGTCGGCGTTCTTCAAAGACAAGTAGAACTGGTACTCGTCCTTAAATGACTGATAGGAATGAAAGTAGGAGTCTTTGATGTAAAAATACCGAACAAAAGGCCAGGACAACACCCAGTCGATCAACCCCACGTCTCTCATCACCAGTGAAACCACAAAGTACAAACAGCCCAAAAGAGCACCGAATAGCGTCCCCACAATGACCTGCTGGGTAGTGTGGTAAAGCAAGTACACTCTGGAGAAGCAGACTCCCCCACAGGCAAGAGCCAATAAACTGCAAGCAATATATTTTTGAAACGGCAACAAATGGTTGATTTTGAACAACACGATGCAAATGAAGTACCCAGCAAAGAACCCCATATGCTGGGCGTGGGCCGAAGGCATGCCGTAAGTCAAAGACCCAGACCCAAACTCTCTGTGGAAATCAGGCCGTGGTTCTTTCAATAGCTTCTTCGCCACTTTATTGACGATCTCCAGGGCTAGATGGCCCCCTACCACTATCACGGGTTCAATCTCTCGGGACAAAAGAAACCACGACGCATAGAACACCATGGTGTAGATGGGGAAAAGGGAAAAGTGGACCGACAATACACCAAAAGCATCTTTGGGGTCATACACCACGTACGTGAGGTCAAAGGGCACTGGGTTGTATTTTATATCATTGGGGTAGAACGTTGGCATGTTGAAGGAATGTGTGCAGTGCTTGATTGAAACCCAACTGTTCCTAATTGTTGTTCGACTGAATCAATGGAATGGTGAAATAAAACCAGGGATTCGACGGTTTATATAGTAACCAAAAATAGTAGAATAAAAATTTTTATTCAAAGGGATATCGTAAACTTTCAATGGAACAATGGGGTTGGTTACAAGTGGTGATTCGTAAGAGACAAGCAACGAAACTTTACAAAAATAATTCAAGAAATCTGGGATTGTAGACAGGAGACGTGGAACAGGTGCCACGTAATTCGGGTATTTGGCTTCAAGACGTGAAATTTCAAATATGCGATGCGAGATGGTTTAGACGAGATACACCGCAGATTTCCAACCGCTCGCTGTTCGGTTTTATGGCTGTAAACCACTCGTACAAGGGTCTGCAATCTATGCTGGCCCTGAGACGTGGGTTCTATTGAAGGCCAGTGATGGAGCTCTGGGTGACACTGACTGTAAAATCTTCTTTTGTGGTGAAATGAATTTAACTCAAACCAGAAATGCCAGACGCGATGCCTATTGTCTTTTGAAGTGTCCCAAGTTGTGCAAAAACAGACAACAATAGAAACAATTGGCTCGTTTGGATAAGGGAACAGTGGAATCCGGCGGCATCGGCGGTAACATAGCGCCACCGTGGGCGGACGATGGCGGGCGATGGCACCGATGGCACCGATGTGTTTTGCAGACAGGATGGCCCACTGGAATTAAACCCTTGCCCGACAAAAGTTGCCTCCAGGCATGTTTCAGCTCCAGTTTCACCACTGGTGTTTACAATTCTATTTGTGGTTACTAAGTGTGTTTGCGGTTACGGGGGCATGTGTTTGTGGTGAATCGCCTGTTTGTGGATATTTCCTATTTGTGATGGGTCTGGGCATTGGCATGGGCCTTCAAAGCTTCTTTTTTCAGTTACGTATTTTGACTATTTTTCTGGTGGTGGTTGGTTTTCTATTTTTTCCTGTTCGGGTTAATTTATTGCACCAAAGTAGATAAATTATTCACCAAAATCGCTACGGTGACTTTTAGATATTATAAGCCATTGGTGTTACGATTGCAGGCTTTCGCCTAAGGCATTTGTTGTGGTTGTGATCGTGATTTATATATATATGTGTATTATGCAGAGAAAGTTCTAAATAAATTTTCATTAGAGACGTGAGAGAATTAGAGATAGTTGAAACTGTGAAACTCGTTAAAAGTTTCTAGGCCTAAACTTAAAAAGCTCCGTAAAAGATTCGATTTGAAATTCTTTTGGATTTCCAAAGATAGAACCCTTAACGGAATCTGCAGATAGATTGGAGACCGATCGTAGATAGTTGCCGTGGATCGTAAACCATGGGGGGTTTATCTTCCAGGTGGGTGAAATTTCAGTTCCTGAAATGAGCAAAAGTCGAAGAATGCATCTTTCAGGTGTATTTCAGTATCAGGGTTGGTTTGTATCCTAATCCCGGGGTAATGTGTGGGTTGAAGAAGTCTCTGGTGTGTGAGCCGAGTGTTTCGAGCATTGATTGATGAAAACAAATGCCTCTAGAACTTCCTTTTTTGCTGGTCTCTAGCCCATCTAGCAGTACTCCTGGTGGTGGAGCTGAAATTGGTGTTGGCCCTGGTCCTCTTGATGACGTCGCTGACCCATTCGTGTTGGTAAACCTGTTTAAATTCGTCCCCCGGATACATGGTAGCAATGTCACCCAACAATCCCACGATCGAGGCTGCGATAGACTCAATACTGGTCATATCAATATCATTACTCACTTCGTTGAGGAACTCAAAGATTTGACCGATATAAGGGAACAAGATTTGAGGAGCTTCTGAGGTTCCACCCACAATCCCAGCGTAACACTCCAAAACTGCCTCTTTGATGTTGAAAATGTATTCCAAAGTTTCTTCACTGGAATCTTCCGGTTCCATCACCGAAGCCATTTGACAGATCTGCATGACAAATCCCACGTATGGCTGGAAGTTGTTACCGATAGACGTAGCAACGTGACCGAAACATGACAAGATAGCGGGCCTAAGATTTCTCTTCACTTGAGCGTTATTCAAATTGGCACCCAAGATATTCATAAGCCCTTCAAGGTATGGTAGAATGGCATCGCCTAAAGAATGGCATAAGTCCGCTACGATCCCCACGGCGGTGACAGCAGTAGGGGATTCCACGTTGTAAAGGGCTTTGCTCAAATAGGGCAAGAAGGTTTCCATATACTTCAAGAAGTTGGCACCAACGGCTGATGCCACTGCTGATATGGCTATGAAGATATCTTCTTCAATCAATGCGTTTGGTTGTAATGTTTCCAACAATTTGAAAAACATCGCCATAAGGTTATCACTGGCTTCCAACACATCCTGGTTTAACCTTCTGATCATGGTGGTTAAAAGTGCCAACATACTGATTTGCATTTCCTCCAATTCCGAGCGATTTTCTGTCGATAAGGGTTGTTGTTGTTGACCGATGGTTTGTTCTAATTTCGATAAGATTTCCATAGCAATATTCTGGATCAAAGGTGTAGCGTCTTGTCCACAATTCTGTATAAATACAGAAAGTGCCTCAAAAGCGGCATCTCTTGAGCTTGCATCATTATCTGGTTTGTTGGCCAATTGAATGAAAATTGGAACCATGTGGTTCATGTAAGGAGAAATTGGAGTTGAAGGAGCGTTTGGACCTTCTGTGCACAATTGTTCAACCAAGTTCATGAAAGTCCAACAACAATTGGTGGCCACTTTTGAGTGGTCTTGTAATCCCACCACCAATGCTTCCAATATTCCTTGTAACGACAGTTCAATGTCAATGGCACCTATGACCAATTCGGCAATTCTACCCAAACACCAAGCAGCAGTTTCCTTCACTTGCAACGATTCATCGGCAACAAGTTGTTCAATCGAAGGCAACGCATTCGATATGGGTCCCTTTAATTCTTCTAGTTCAGGGCCGTCCAAAATTGACCCGAATGCCATAAGAGCTGCTTCTCTTTCTCTCCAGTTTCCTGAAGAAATGTTAGCACCGACGAACGTCAAAGTACTCTCGATAACGTAGTTACCTGTGTTCTGGGCAAACAATTGAACACAAGCCCCTGCAGCCATAGCGACTGACCAATCGTCATCTTCGGCGTCTTCATTTTGTTTGGTCAATAACGACAACAACGTTGGATAAACTTCACTCAACCCCACCATGGCGAAGTTGTAGCTCACTAACGACACGTCGTCCACACCGTATTCGTTCCTTTGCATAGAATAGTCCAATTCCTCTTCACAGACAGACGACCAGAATTCAATGGCCATACAAGCCACTCTTTCATCTGGACTTCTCATCCCCGACACCGTCAATCCATAAAGCGCCTTCTCCATATACACTTGCATGTATCTGTAGTATAAGGACATGATCTTGGCCAAACAGCCGAAAGCAGCTTCTTGGAGATCAACACTATCGGCTTGTGTAGCTTCACAAACCACCTGCATGATGTAGTTTCTTTCACCTTCTTTATCGAAATTGAACTTAATAAACTCTAACGAGTTCACTAACGCATTCAAGGCCGTCAACCTCACATCGTTGTTCTTCTCTTGACTTTGAGCTCCTTGGACAATGGCGATCAATATCCCGTTGGCTTGTGCTAAAACGTTCGGATCATTGGGGTTCAACGTCTCGCAGATGTAACCAATCGTCAACAACGAAACTTTCTTGATGTAATCCTCTTTTTCCAACCTGGTATTATCGATGATAAATGGGATCAAGCTAGGCCACTGGTTCAAGGGCAACTCAATATCAGCAATGGCGGCCACCAATTGAGCGGCAGCTCTACCAGCACTAGCGTCTTTAGACATTAATGCATTAAGGGCATTTTCTTTGATATTGATGGTGGAAGCTTGTTCCAAGCTGAGCCACCGTTCTTGCAACCTTCGTTTCGTATTGACATCCTTAGCAGTCAATGCATTCTTCAACGCGAGACCTGCCAACATTCTCACCTGGGTTTTGGCATCTTCGTTTGCTAATGCACTCGTCAAAAGGGTGATGTAATCATTAAAATGGTTTTCCGAGGCGTCTGCAAGCTGTGCCTCTGCCGTGGCCCTGGTGGAAGGGTCTTGGCTGAGAATGGCGTTTTCTAATACTTGCAAAATATCCATCTTGTTTGGAGTTCTCCTTGCTTTCTTTGATATGCAATTGCTTTAAACTTCGATTGATCTCTCGCGATTTCTCAATAGAATTGCCACTTCTTTGCACGGTCGAACCTAGGATGTTTCAAGTCTATTTGTGGTGGTAGATTTAGACTAAGTCTATCTTGTTACGCTTGCTGATTGGATTCGCTAAGTTGGAAACACAATTCACCTCCTGAAGATTTGGTATCCGAAGTTTTTTTTCTTCTCTGACTTCACTTCGTTTGTGATTTCGCATTGGCGAGCGTGTCCGGACTGATTTTTGGGGGTAGCTTGCGAGACGACGCACCGGCCTCAGGTGCGGCGTCGTGGTGCGGCACGGTGGCAAGGTGGCACGGTGGCACGGCGATGTTCAGTCTGAACTGGTACGATACGGAGCTACAAACAACTGAACGTCAAATTAATTCTACATCACTTACTAGAAACCATAGAGTGCAAGTCTGTGAGGGTCTCGTCCTTCCTGAGAGTGCCTGTGACCTCCACGGTATCGTCAGCAGACTCAGCCGCGTCAGCAAAAGTATCGTCGGCATTACCTTCCTTCTCTTGTTGTTCTAAAACCAACTTTTTCATAGCCCTCTCTCTGGCCTTCAATTCCAAGGCCTTCTTCTCCAATAATGCTGCTCTGGTGGCTAATTCTTTAGCACTGGCCATTTCCATCTCCTCCAACTTCTGCTGCCTTTCCAAGATCCGCTCGTGTCTGATTACATAAGGAACCGTTTCACTGATTTGTCTCAATTGGTTTCTTTGAGGGGCAATGGACAACCGTTTAAAAGCAGGGTTGTTGGAGTTCAATTTTTGTGGGGAATGGTCCAAAGATAACGTCGACGTGCTTGACACCATGCTTGCATTGTCCCTCAATCTGGGGGATGGCATGTCCTCTGAGTGTATTAACATTGACTTTGGTTTTTTGGACGAAGTTGACGAGTCCATCGAAGTAGTGTCATCGTTCAACATAGCAGTGCTTGAGGTCAACTGTGCCAAGTTAGACAACGATGGGATCGTGCTTGAGTCTCTGATGCCGTAACTCTGACTGTGTGTGGTATCCTGGTACTCGTTTTCGTCGATGCTTCCTCTTCCGGTGACTTTAGTCAACCGTTCAGTTCTGTAAGATTCGTATAAGAAATCGTGGGTCAAATCTTTCAAGTCTTGTAAATGACTGCCCAACAACACGGACTTCAATATGCTGAAATCACTATACTTGGGGTTATTTATATCCACCAAACCCCAGGGGTATTGTCTGGCTTTGATGACTTTAGTGCCTGAAACATCCTTCACTTCGAACTCCTCTTCACTGCTTATCACAGCAAACGGTTGGATCTTGGCCAAGTACTTGCACTCCTGAATCAATTCGTAGTCCTCCTCTTCATCGTACTCTTCAATAAGGTTATCGAATTGGAAAATGGGGATATTGAATTTTTCAATATCAGTTCTGATCTGTAATTTAAAATGCTTCAACTCTTCTTCTGTAAACGAGTCGGCTTTGGAAATGATTGGGATGATATTCACATACTTTGACAACTTCTTCATGCAGCTGATATCCAACTCTTTTAACCCGTGGCCATTGGCAGTGACAAAGTATAACAACACATGCACTCTAGTATCGACGAACCGGGGATTTCTTCTGATTCGAGTTTCTTCTGCCAACACCAAATCAAACTGCTGTTTCAAGTAATTTTCTATCTCGTTGAAACATACCTCGTTGTTCAAGTTATCCCCGTATCCTGGCGTATCTATGATACTCAATTGTAACTTCACATTACCCTCGTCAATAATTTCCACCTTGGTTTCCGTCAAGGCGATCCCGGGCTCCTCGTTGGCGGTGGTGGGATCGAAGCCGTTCCTCGTCAATATGGCAGTGTTGGGCAACGCCACGTTCTTGGCGGAAGTGAACGAAATAGTTTGGGTGTCTGTGACGGCCGATTCAAATCGGTGGGACAAAACGTTCTTGTTGAGTAAACTGTTGACAAAAGTCGTTTTTCCCACGCCCAGCTCCCCCACGACCATGAAGGTAAACTTGACCCCTTTTCTGGCGTCCTTTCTGTAGTTGATCATCGGAGAATTCGACACCATCGAAGGCGAGTCAAAGGTGTAATCATCCATTGTTGTTGAATTGTTGTTTTGGAAGTTTCTGTTTCGCTTTGGAACGCGTTAAGGGGAAAATTTCTTCCACTCATGGGGTCAGGTGATTTGAGGGCACGTGATGTGTGGCACCTGGCAGGTATATAAAAGGCCTAGCACCCCCATTTTTCAAACTCAATCAATAGTGTCTTCTTTTTGCTCCCAATGTTTAAAACCTTGTCAGCCGAAGCGGCCACGCAACTCGACCAGGAACTCATGTCGTCAGGGGCGTTTTCAATCGACCAATTGATGGAATTGGCAGGGCTTGCAGTGGCACAAGCTATCTACAAAGAGTACCCGCCGTCCAGCAATAATGACAAGATATTGGTATTGGTAGGCCCAGGGAACAACGGTGGCGACGGGTTGGTTGCCGCAAGACACTTGAAGCTCTGGAAAGGTTACGATCCCGTATTTTACTACCCTAAGAAGACCAATAAGCCATTGTATACCAATCTTGTCACGCAATTGAAAGACTTGAATGTGGCAGAAATTCACCAAGTCAAAGAAGTGGAGCAACTAGTCACTGGAGGGGGGATCAAGTTGATTATTGATGCGTTATTTGGGTTCTCGTTCCACCCACCGATCAGACCTCCGTTTGACGAATTGCTTAACTTTTTGTGTGACAATCATCTCAAAGTACCACCGATTGCTTCTGTCGACATACCTTCTGGATGGGATGTGAACAAGGGACCAATAGATGGACAACCCAACATCAAACCAACGATGTTGATCAGCTTGACAGCACCAAAACCCGCCGCTGCTAGATTTTACAACGATGGTAGTGTGGTTCATTATTTGGGGGGCCGGTTTATTAGTGATAAGATTGCCAGTAAGTATGGGATAAAAGAGTTGGTGGAGAAGTACGAGGGTAACGACATGATTGTGAAGCTTTGAGGGAAAACAACCAAGAAAAGGAGATGGCATTGACGATGTAACGATTTTACGTTGGTGGTAGTACATTATGGTACACTTAAATAAATACAGCTAATATTTACAAACGATGGGGACTAGATGGGTGCTAATTGGCATAATAATGTGACCGATTTAGATTACCCCATCTGAAGGAGGGTGGATGGTTGCCTTTTTCGAACGATTTGAATGAATGCCCTTTCTGATAGAGGGGTCGATGTGATGATTGCCCTTCTTGAAGGAGGGTCGATGAATGATTACCCTATATGACATAATGAACGATCAAAAATGAGCGTTATGCAGTCACCTTTAGTACTGGTAGTACGTGCGGCTGAACCTGTTTTCTCTGGTATTATTGTGCTCCGACAACACCCTCTGGGTTTCTTTCTCTTTCATAAGAAAACTGGCGATGGAAGTCTTCATTTTCACGTTTTTCAGCGGTTCTGGGGATGCAGGAGGTGATTTCAAATGAATGGGCTGAGTGACGGATCTTTGGGGCGTAGAAAGGTGTTCAAACGTCTCCTGTGGCGTAGGAGGAAGCGTTTTAGGTGTTGACACTGTTCTATTGGAAAAGTCTGGTCTTTCTGGCTCGGAAAAGCGTACAGATGTAGGACGCCCGGGAGAATGGGAAAACTTGGTCTCTGTAGGACTCAGGGCTGGGGTCTGCAACTGATGGGCCAAATTCTGAGGAGCCAGTTTCTGAGCCTTGAGGTTTGTGTTTTGGGTGGTGCTGTACGGCTGACTCGATGATCTGTATGGGTTACTCGTAAATTTTGCCAGGGGAGGAGCATAACGAGAAATGTCGTAGTCCTTGGCTGAATCAAGACAGTAACTAAATGGCCTTTGCTTGACAATGTTTTTAATTTCGCTCTTGGCCTCCCATAAGCTGTTGGTGGTCATAAAAGAAGTTGAACTTACATTGCTGACAGAAACTTTGCTCTGGGGGCACTGGTAGAAGTTCTGAGGCATACTTGAAGTGTGGCGATGTCCCCGGGGAGCCTGTGATGCTTGTGGTGCCTGTGACTGTGCTAGTTGCGGTGGCTGATAATTTGGCTGCAAATAATCATTTTTGTCTGTTGCAGGTGTTTCGGTTTTCTTGGCCCTTGTCTTTTTCAAAACCAATGGAGGCACGGGTACAGGTGACGGTGGGGTGGGCAAGTCTTTGTTCAAAGACAAGTTGGACCCTGGCAAGTTTCTATAGAAAGAAAGGACGCTTTCCAGGTTCATGGCAGACCTACTGTTGTTGGTGGACAGGAACCCATGGCCCAAGGAGACGACACTGTTCCCAATATTAGATTCCATGGCCTCCGAGCTGAATAAGCTATCTCTGACACTCACCAAATCATCAAAGTTACTACAGGACTGCAATTCTGGAAGCTCTTCATCAATGTAGTTATCGGAGATATTTGAAATTCCCGAGCCAGAATAAACGCTTGACCCGTCTTCTTGCTCCTGCTCGTAGAACTGTACCACTTCAAGAATAGACTTGGCATCCTCGTGGATACTCTGATGAGTTGTATGAGAAGACTTGGAGTACTTGGACTTCGTGCATGAGAAAAGACTATCGAGATCGTCGTCTTCGTCTTCGTCGTCGATGACGTACTTGGTTGATGGGATTTGCTGGTGGAAAAGAGGGAAAGTAGCAACACGGGTGCTCTTGGGGGAATTGTTGACCGTGGACGGAGGGCTTTGACAAGAAGAATGAAGGGATAATTGGGACAAGTTGGACAGGAAGGAAGTGGGGGATTCTGGGGAATGGGATTGCGTCCGTGTTAGTGGAGATGATTCTAGTTGAGGTTGGGACTGTGCTTGTGATCTGTCGTATGTTTGTTCCGGTGTGTGTCCCTGTTCTTCTGATTCTGGAGTCTCTTCCCCTGTCACACACCTCAAGGGAACCATTGGCAACTCCTTTGTCTTGAACAACGGCATACTAGAAACCCGTCTTTTATCTATCACCACCTTTGGCTTAGTGACAAATCTCTTGAATCTCCCGTTTTTCTTGAATATGGGAAGTCCTGGAATGTCATCTATGTCGTACTGATAAGCAGGTCGATAACTGTTTATTGCATGAGACAAATCGGACGAGTCCATGGAATCGAGAGCCGCGGGGCTAACGCCCGGGACATCGAACGATGATAACCTCTGCTTGTAATTCATAGGCTTCGTTAAAGATGATAGGTAGTTAAGCTTGTAAATCAAGATTTTTTGGGAATTGAAGGGAGTGATTGGTTTTAATAATGGCCCCAAAAAAAACGCTTGCTGGTTAAAGGTTGCGAAAAGGGTATCTGCGGCTCAAACTATTCATTGTTGCATGGAAATTTTATAAGGAGTGAAATTATGGAGCCTAACCGAAACTCTAAGGGCTGGTTTAGCCCAAACAGAACATTGAGCTTAGGGGCAGGGCAGAGAAGGGGCGGAGAAGGGGCAGAGAAGGGGCGGAGAAGGGGCAGAGAAGGGGGCAGAGCAAAATGGTTGGACTGGGGTTGAAGGAAAAGCGCTCATTCGGATGAAAAGGAATTAGTGTGAGATGATGAGCGGTGGAAGGAGTCTTGGACAGCAATGAAGCAACACTGGGGATGGAAATGTCAGCCGTGATCTTCGTTCATTCTTCTGTGTGTTCTCTTGTTCGGGTTTGCATTGTTTTTTAGTGTTTCTTTGTCTGGTTCCCTGGACCGGGTTGCTTGCGGAGATCTACATTGTCACTCGTATAAAGTGTCATGGCTCGTTTTGCTCCCACAGAAGGCTGAAACTGACGTTCGCATTGCTTCTCTTGCTTCTTGTTCCTTGGGATAAGCTTGTGTTAATCGACTCGATGTAGTTGTGTTGCCCCATCGAGCCTCCACAGCAACGCTCCTTTCTCTGTTCTTATCAAAAGTTTAAATGGTCGCTACTCACAACGGTTTATTAGGAATTTAAACGGTAACCAAGCGGTGCTCCCTAGTTAATTTCCGTCGATATGGCTTTGCGGTTTTGTGAAGTTAATGCTCGAGATTTGTAAAGCCATATTTTTTACTACCATATTTTGTATATTTTGTAGCTGTGATAGGTTTGTAAAATTCACTATTTAATTCTAGGTGAGTAGAGGAATAAGAGGAAGCTGCCACAAAAAGAATTCAGACCAAGGATTGGGAAAGCGCTGGGACACAAACAGGACTCTAATTGAGGAAAGTTTCTTTTGGGAAGGTTGCTAGGCTGGCAGGGCATGGTCTAGAGTAAGGCATCTGTCACTCTGGAACTATGGTCGTGTACGCCCAATATAAAACTGGCGCCAGTCTTTTGAAAAAACTGGGTCGTCCCCATACCAAGTATCTATTTCTCGGGGAGAGTTTGTACTCGCCAACGAGCCCAATTAATCAATTACACTTCCTATTTAGTCTTTTTTCAAATATACTTTCCTAATTAGGATATTGTTTACAAAAAATAAGGTGTACAATAAAAACCATTTAACTGACCCCGAAAACCAAAACAAAAGAAAACTCTTTCTTCACCACTTCCTTCCCTTCCTTTCCTTTACCAATGACGCTTTCCTTACCCAAAAAGTCGGTGGACCTTGAGAAACCACACCTTGAAAAAGAGGTTGCACAATTCTTAAAACGCAAGCAGAATCCCACATATACCTTTGCTTCCGTCGCCATATGTTTCTTTCTTTCGATCGTGGTGATGGTACAGAACCTTGCCCTATATAGCCCTGACCCCAGTGCCCAGTTTGCCATCGAAATCAAAGAGGGAAACAACGAATCGGCATCTTTAATCCAGGGCCTTAGGCTGAGTTTACAAATGGTTACATTTTTTGCCGAAGACTTCAGTTTTTCCAACTACACAGGGATCATTGACATAGATACTTTCGACACTGGCAACAAGTTTGAGTTCTTCTACACTGGGTACAGAAAGGCCAACGACCATCCTTACACCAGAGAAACCCAAGGGTTGAATATTTTTGGAGTCTTTGTGGAAGATTTTGGGGTGCAATTGGCCACTATATCCAGGGCTGAGGACACAGAAAAGCTCATTAAAAGTTTAACGTCGACGTTCAGCCATACGGTCATGAACTTGGACGAAATGTACCATGAGTACAAACGGACTGGAGACCTTCCGAGTCATTTCGACGAGTCCAAGCTTAAGTTGGGCCATAGTGCATATTCTATGGAGAAATACGGGAAATTCATGGCCAACTTCCCACTTATTTCGGCAGCCACTTCTTTGGTTTCGTGCATTGCATTGTTGTTGTTGTCCAACTTGGTGATATTCAGGGCCCAATTGAGCTACCGGGTTTTGGTGGCACTGGCGTTGGTGCAAGTACCTCAAAGTTTGGCCCAATTCTGTGCTTGGGCTAGTCAATTGAGATTCTACTACAAAATGTCTAAGGCTTCAGGGACTTTGAATCTTATTGATATTTCGTTGGGGAGGGGGTTCATCAGTTTGGGGTTGAGTGCGGTGATGGTGTTGGTGATCCAAGGAACATTGTTCTGGCTCTTGATGAAGAGGTAGACCAAAGGATTTAGCCGTTGCCCTTCTATGGTCCCACTCTTGTTAAGAGTTCAAGAAGTGCAACTAAGAAACTTCATCACTTGAATTGTGGACAGCATCCAAGCTTTTCAATGAGGCTGGGATAGCCATCGGACAAACAAGTTACACCCAAACCCAAAAGTACACCGAAAGTACACCAAAACCCAAAAGTACACCGAAAGTACACCAAAAGCATACCAAAAATCCACAAGTCCACCAAGTCCACCAAAGCCCCGGAAATACCACAACAACATGCATCCCATAACCTCGACTAATTCCTTCTGACTGAATACATTCATTGAATACACAAATTATACCACTTACAAATTGAGTAGTGAAACTATCTGAACATGAAACTCAGGCACTTGATGAACCTGGACTAGTTTCTGGCCCAATCTTCCTCCATGTCCTCTACTTCCCGTAAACTTTCTTGAAAGCCTGCTCGAAGTCCTCAATCAAATCGTCGATGTGTTCCACACCAATACTCAACCTGATCAAGTTCTTTGTCACTCCACTGGCCTTCTTCTCATCTTCCGATAACTGTTGGTGGGTGGTGTAATAAGGAGCGATAACCAAGGATTTAGAATCCCCCACGTTAGCCAAGTTACTAAAGATCTTTAAATTGTCAACCACCTGAACCGTGGCCTCTTTGAACTCTTCTACCTTGTAGTCAAAGGTCTTGACCTCAATAGAAAGCACCGCTCCATACACGCCCTTGTGGACCAAGTACTTTTTACTCAATTCGTGAGTGGAATGGCTGGGCAACCCCAAATAAGAGACGTTGATGACATAGGGGGACTTTTCAAAGTAATGTGCCAACTTCAAGGCATTTTCACTTTCCCTTTCCACTCTCAAACTCAACGTCTCCAACCCCTGGATAAACAAGAATGCTCCAAAAGGGTTCAAAGAGGGCCCGGCATCTCTTAACCCTTCGGTTCTAAGGTAAGTAGCAAACGCATTCTCTTGGCCCACAGCATCGTTATAAACCAAACCGTGGTATCCCTCAGAAGGTTCGCTGAATTGGGGGAACTTCTTGGGGTACTGTTTCCAAGGAAACTTGCCGGAATCCACAATGATCCCTCCAATAGCTGTCCCATGCCCATTGATCCATTTGGTACACGATTGAACCACAATATCAGCCCCGTGGTCAATGGGACGAATGAGGTACCCAGCGGCACCAAAAGTGTTATCGACCACCAAAGGAATGCCGTGCTTGTGGGCCAACTCTGATAACTTCTCGAAGTCTGGCACATCGTACTTGGGGTTACCAATTGATTCGACGTAAATGGCTTTAGTTCTTTCGTCGATTTTCAGCTCAAAGTCGGCAATTGAAGACCCTTCGACGAATCTGGCCTCGATACCGTACCTCTTGAAGTACACCTTGAACTGGTTGTAAGTGCCTCCGTAAAGGTAGGTACTGGAGACAAAGTTGTCGCCCGAGAAGGCAAGCGAAGAAAGGGCCAAGTATTGAGACGCTTGGCCTGAAGCAGTGGCCACAGCACCCACACCATTCTCTAAAGCAGCAACCCTTTGTTCTAACACCAGGTTCGTGGGGTTGTTGATCCTGGAGTATAGGTAGCCAGGGTCTTTCAAGGCAAACAAATCGGCCCCGTGTTGTGAATCGTTAAACACAAAGGAAGAGGTGGCATAAATTGGAGGTGCTCTTGCTCTGTTTGACTCGAGGTCCTGTCCTGCATGGACCTGTTTAGTTTCGAATCTCATGATATAGTAGACTGTAGTGGAGGCTTTGGAATTCTGGCTGTTCCTAAGTTTTGTGTATTAACAAAATCAATGTCAATTGAAGGAGCTTATATAGAACTGTGGAGTTATTTGACTGGTGAGATGCAAATTGCGTTAGACGGTGCGGCGTGGGGTGGCGCCACTTTGGGAAAGCTTTCGCTAGCGGGACCGGAATAGGCACAATTGGCACCACGCGCGGGGCCTGTTGGTGAGGGAAGTAGGCTTAGTTTGAGGAGTTGAAGAAGGGTCCAGCCGACTCGGTTGTGCCTTGGTAGTGATCTCGCACCTTCTATGCTTTGGAATTGGTGTGTAGATGGGTATTCTCTTTAGGGCTTTGCAGGCCACTGTTTGCAACCTCCATCAGGCTCGAAATCTCGGCTTCAAGACCATGAGCACGGAGGAAGCTTCTTCAGCCACAATTCGACGGTATTGTTGTGTCGCGTCGTGGTAGCCAGTGTTGGGGCTATATCCCCGGCTACCACGTATTGGGCTCTTCGTTAATGCCGAGTTGTGAAGGGATTGAAGCTGGATGGGGGAATGTAGCGCCAATGAGAGCTGACGGCATAGACATCACCTAAAAGCCGAGATCCTTTGTTACCTTGCAAGGGAGCTGTTGAGCAGGAACCACACCTTCTGGGTGTTGTCATAAGAATGGAGCTGAAGAAAACTAAAAAGCCATCAGAGTTGTAGAAGCTAAGCCAACTAGGAGATATGACTCCCTTCACTGAAAGTAACAGCTTTGTTTTTGAAGCAAGTTAAGGCATGAAGGCTCTCTAGAAACCGGCTGTTACTCCCTTGGCTTGGGTATGAAAGCTCCCTGAAAGGACAGAATACCGTCACACACCGATTACTAGCACCTATGACAGCCGTGGGCGGTGATTGTGTGGTACCTTTTGTTGGTAAAACCACAATTTGTCTTCTTCGTTGTTCAAAGTTGAGAATCCATCCCAACCAAACTTGTCCCAAATATGCAGGGAGGTAGATTCTGATCACTTCAACACCAGAGTAAGGATCCCGACCACCTAGAAAACCCTCGGGCCTTCCAAAATGACTAATTCCCACTACCTCTTGGACCCCCGTAAGCCCTTCAAATCCCCCTACCTCTTGGACAACCGTAAATCACCACCTTATCTCGATGAATTGGGCTCCGCACGACCTAAACTTTCCCCTGAAGTGCCTGAAGTATAATCACTACCGGGGATCCTGCTGTTGCAGAAACAGAAACGTATACCAGAGCTAAAGCGGTACCAAACCGTGTAGCGGTGTAAAAGGTGGCACCTCCCGTGCCGAAAATTGCTTATCTTATCGCTGCTGCAAATTCCTGAAAAGGGTAAAATCCGCCAAATCGCCCGGAAAGTGATCTCCTCAACACCGTGGTATAAATACACCGTGATTTGTTTCCAAATAGTTTTTTCGATCCAAAACTTCCTTACTTTCCAAATGTCGTCTCTTACAATCAAAAAAGACCGGCTTATTGAAACCATCCATTCAACGGCCCAATGGGGAGCCAAGGGCGTCTGGGGCCCCAAATCCACCGATACGGGGGTATGCAGACTAGCCTTATCAGATTTGGACAAAAAAGTCAGGGACTGGTTTGTTGAAGAAACCAAGGCCCTTGGATGTGACGTGAAAATCGACCAAATGGGTAACATCTTCGCCATATTACCGGGAAAGAATGAAGGCCCTCCTATAGGTATTGGGTCTCATTTAGACACCCAACCCACCGGCGGAAGATACGACGGAATCTTGGGGGTGTTGTCCGGGTTAGAGGTCTTGAGAACCTTGAAAGAGAACGATTATGTGCCCAATTATCCCATAGCCGTGGTCGATTGGACTAACGAAGAAGGGGCCCGGTTTCCTAGATCAGCTGTGTCATCAGCAGTTTGGGCCGAGTTATTACCTTTGGAAGAGGCTTTAGCTATCGAGTCTATAGACGATACAGTTCCCTTGACTATGGAGCATGAACTAAAGAGGATTGGGTACGATGGCCCAGTAGCGTGTCTGTACAGAAGCAACCCATTAGCGGCCCATTTCGAGATTCATATTGAGCAAGGGCCTATTTTGGAGAATGAAGGCAAGAAGATCGGAGTTGTCACGGGTGTTCAAGCTTATACGTGGAACAGGATCACAGTTGGAGGTAAAGCGAGCCATGCAGGGACTACACCCGCAAACACCCGGTCAGATGCTCTTGAAAATGCATGCAAAATGATTTTGAAGGGCATAGAGATAGCGGAAAAGCATGGGGGAGTCGCCACTGTTGGAGTATTAACATTGGGACCAGGACTGATGAATGTCATCCCTGATACAGTGACGTTCTCCTACGATGCCAGACACGTCGAGGATGCTAAACTTGAGACAATTGTGCAAGAAGTGAAAACGGCTTTTGCAACCATTGCAAAGGAGGGGAAGAACACTAAGGAGTCTAAGCCATTGACCATGGACTGGGAGCATTTGCACACATCACCATCGGTGAAGTTCAACGGTACCAACATTGCCACAGTCAAAGAGAGTGCGATTGAACTCTTTGGTGAGGACGCAGTTAGAGAGATCGTGAGTGGTGCAGGCCACGACAGTTGTTCAACAAGTGAAGTGATTCCTACATCCATGATCTTTATTCCATCCAGAGATGGCGTTTCTCACAACCCGGAAGAGTATTCTTCGCCAGATCAAGTGGAAAACGGGTTCAAGGTATTGTTGAATACGGTGGTGAAATACGATTTATTGAGAGGCGAGGGAAAAGTCTAGAGAGGCTCCGACTCTAAGCTTCAAAGCAGCGACAGAACTCTTGACACCGTGATTGACGACAGCTTGTAGAGTAGGGGGAGCGGAAAAAATTATTTTTTAGGACTACTCAATAAAAAACAAGTACACAGACGTAAGGCGATCGAGAACCTTTCTGGAATATTTCGAGCAACAAGGGTCAATACAGATCTCATTGGACAGCCTACGAGTCTTATATTTCACGAGTATGGGAGTCATTCCGTTTTTTGGTCTTTAACATGGCATTGTGGGACCCATTGGGGCTTCTCTGTAGCCAGCCCACATCGTAGCCCATCTGCGGCCCTCTGTGATCCTTCAACCTGACTTACAAAACCACAAAAGCACCTATCACCAACAAGCACATCAAAGCAGCTTTTTTTGCACTCAACTTGGCGCTACCAGACTCCTTTACTTGTCCGTATAAATACCCGTCAGCTGGTACGAATTCGAAATTGATCACCTTACCCTCTTTAAACTCGTATTCCGTGTTTGTATCAGAAATAAGGTCAGTGATTTCACACCCTTTGGCGTAACAATTTAGTCTATACTGGTAATTTAAATTGTCTGAAAACATCCACGATTAGATACTTATTTAACTACTGTGGAAAAGATTCCGTTTTATATAAAGTCCATAGTCTTGAGCGATAAAATTGATACGAGCTCTGGGATCGTAAATTTTTTCAATGATGCCAAGCTTTCCTAAGGGTGATTTATTTTTTGGGCGTTTAAATTTCATACGCTGCTTTGGGAAAAGTATCACCTGTTTCGGCACGGCTAAAGTTTCTCACAACTACACGAGATGTAACGGTGACCACTTACGTCGATAAGGCGTAGAGAAATTTGACGGTCACTACTTACATCGATAAAGCATATGGGTAGAGATTTTGAAGGACACACCCTGTGGCCCAGGGGAACGGGTGTTTTATCTACAGGTTGAGATGTCCGGAGTGTTTCTTTCAAACAGGAATACAGCGTGATATTATCAATACGAAGGACTAAAAAAAGTGCTTGCCTTTCGAATAGCAAAGGGCAGAATTAGAACTGTAATATGTTTCTGGCAGTAGCGTTGAATAAGTACTCCATCAAGTAACTGCTAAAAACGAGCCATCAATCCACCGTAACACCTATGAAGATCGTAAACATCAATATCCAAACCATGAACACTGCCCTACTATAGGGCCTTGTTGCCGAAGATGTTTTCTTTTGCTCGAAGGAATAAGTACCGTTGAACTCGAGCTGGAGGCCCTGTCCTTTGCTAAACAGAATCTCCAGTGTGCCGTTGTGGTCTCCGTCATTAGTGTTTATTGAACAGCCTTTTGCCGTACACTTCACGTATTGAGGGATAAGGTCCATTTGAAGAAAGGGTAAAATTTAGTAAGGAACGAGTTTGCGTAGTTGACTTTCTTTATATAAATGCCATATTCAGCAGCCCGGTTTGTGTAGCGTCTGTTCCATTATTTTTTTAATTTTGTTTTAATTTCGGGTTATGGGCGTTGTGCCCTTGAAAGAAGCCCTGTTTATTTTTACGTCCTATGGAGCCGTATGGATCGTGTGACCTCGTCACGAATCCTAAAGGGGCTTTCAACTCCTTTCGAGGCGAGATGTTCTTCTCCTTTGATCGATAAGCATGTACTTGTGCGTGGAAAATGGTGCCGCAACTAGATGCATACTTTCCCATAAGGAAGTATGGTAAAAAATAAGCACAGAACACGACGATTTGATGTTGGGCCATACGGCAAATCGAGCCCATTCCCATGCCACACTAATGGTGCTTTTGAAGGAGTTCGGAAATTTCGTTCCTAGTGAATCAAATGCCCGGTTGTTGGACAAAAGTTTGAATTTTTTCTAGCTTCGTTTCCTAAACTGGGCACAACATGGTTTTGACTTCAAAACGTTGAAGGCCCATATAAGCATCGAAGCAGTTTCTTCGCCCCGACCTGGTGCTCCTGTAGCAGTGTTTTGCATCGGATCTCATGGAGGAAATTTTGACCCTAAATAATTGTTTCTCAGCCAAGAACTCACAACACGGGAGGTCCTGCTATGTTGCGCTTCCTCAGGGGCCCTATTTGAAGAGAAAACCAAAAAAAATTAGCCTCAGCGTTTTGAGCCCCGGTACGATATTTACGGGCTGTCGCTGTTGTGGTCTCTATCATCAACAAGTTTGAAAGTCCACAGGTGTGAGTACAAGAGACTACTGCTGATTCATTCCGATTTGGACAGGGAGACAATTACAGTTGAAATATAATAACAGCAGACAGAAAAAAGACAATAACGGTAGGCAGACAGAGACGACAGAAAGACGCCTCTTCATTAAAGGGTTGGAATTCAAACGTTATAAAGAAAGTCTTTTAACTTCTAGACGAAACTCGTGTTAGGAAAAACCTTGAACACCAGTTTGACTTCGGTGAGCTCTCGTCGTCGCCACTAAGACGGTGACTTAGATAAGACAAAGGGAAAGCGTGGCAACGGCACAGCCGTAGAGGTTAAAGAGTTCGAGACTGGACTCCAGAACGGCCTAATTTGTCAGGCAAACAATTGGGCTTGTCCCCGTGGCTTGTCCCGTGGCTAGTTCAAGCACTATTAGCACTTCGAATTACCAGAATGGCTAGTACTTTAAGTAAGAAATTGCCTTTTGCGGTACTTTGCTGTGACCACTGAGGTGCAACGCAATTCAGCCTCTCCCCACCTCAAACATATGCGTGGGGCATGGATGGTGTGTAGGCAACCCCGAATGATACGGACACAGGTTTACTAGATGTCGCAGCTTTTGGGCCGAATAACATCACCAGCTTAGCCATTGCCAAAATCAAGAACCTTTTCAACAAATGGAAGAAATAATCGCCTGAGAGGTGTATGTGTTCTTTTTGTGTTGCCTGAAAGGTGTATGCGTTTGTTGTTTTGAGTTTGTTGGGTCGATTTGTAGAGGCACTTAAGGGATCATTCACTACTTTTGCGTCCCGTTAGGAGCCATTTCAATCGAAGCTCAAATCAAAAATTGACTGAAGTTTTCCGAAGCATACAGACCCTGGGGCCCACTGATGCTTTATGAGTCACTGAACAGCCTGTTGACCGTGACGCTCTTGAACCAAGGACATGGCTCAGTATTATAGCAATACTCGAAGGAGACACGACTTTTGTCGCTTGGGTGACTGCAACATCCAACCAACTGATACAAGCGATTGAAGTAGCCGAAACAACCCTGCGGAAGCGCAATGTTAAATTACCACGTTCGACCCCACATGGAAACGGTTTGTAGTCATTCCATCAACACTCGGTCATAGGGCATATTTCGGTGAACACTTGGCCATGGGGCACAAATCAGGTGAACCCTTGGTCATATGGCACAAATCAGGTGAACCCTTGGTCATATGGCACATTTCGTGGAGACTTGGTCGTAGGCCAAATATAGGCCACTTTTAGTCGTGAAACTGGACCAACGCTCTTTCAGCTGTAGACCGATGACAAGAGTGCAACTTGCTCCCCCAGCACAGCGGACGTGAGATGCCCCCACGCTTGAGCAGTTATTCGCCGTTAATTGGCTGGGAAAGTAGCCTCGTTAAACCTTAACCTTAAGTGGAGCAAAACACAAGACCCCCAAAAACACCCGGAATCGAAAGGAGTATAAGTAGAGGCCAAATCTCCACAAAAGAAGCCAGTCAAAGCCAACCCAGAATGTTGCTTCAACTTTTCATGCTCTTAGCTGGAGTCTCCGCCTATTTCCCAAATATTGTTTGGAATTCAAGCCATTGGGACGTCAATAACTACACGAAAATCTCCAACACTATCAACGTCAAGTCAGGAAACTTCGAGGGTTTCTATTATGCCTCTGAGTGGTATTTCACCAATAGTGACCAGGCCGCCTATTATGGATGGCAACCTAGAAAGACATCTGTTCAACATTTTACTTATTCCGTTTTCAGGTCTGACATTCCCAGTGATTCACCAAATTGCTTACCTGGGGCTGATGGAGGACCCGGCACTCACTGTGCCTTGGATTATCCTTGGAAATTTGGCCAGAATTACACGTTTGTCAGTGAATTGACTTCTACTGAGGGGGGAATCTACACTTGGAACGGTACCGTGATTGACGACGTTACTGGAGAAGTCATCCCGGTGGCTTATTTCAAAACACCGCAATCGTCTGGGTTAATTGATAGATATGTTACCTCTTTCGATGAGTGGTACTTTAACCACGGGGGGGAACTCAAATTGAATGGGGGGTGTCTTCCTAAGACAGAGTTTGTGCTTTATGCTCCAATTCTCTCCAAAGATGGGGTAGACTATACCACTGTTTTGAGATACACTGATAACGGAACATCCTTAAACGACCCATGTTCAAAAGCAAGAGGTGCACAGAACGTGTTGCTTACCAAGTTGAGCGATTATGCCGTGAAAGTTGAAAATGGTATCTATACCAATTCTCTGGAAATAAGAGTATAATGTTATGGTTTCAAGGGTAAATGAACAAATTCGCAGTCATTGGGAGCGTGAGCTTTCGATTGGAAGAAGCTCCTGCGTGGAATGGAAGTTCGGGAGCTTAGGACTAAGCGTCGGCTAGTAGTGTAGCTTCTTTGGTCTTTTGGGCTGAACTCTTTCTCTGTTGGTCGCTAAGCTTGTAATACTATCATCTCAAAACCACACCAAAAGAACAATGGTTATCTTCAACGGAAGATCAAAGGTATTTGTCCCATTGGCTCAATAAGCTTTCAGATAAGTGAAGATTTGACAAGAAACAGCAAGCTCCACTGATCTTTCTGATAAAAATGAAAGATGATCTGCAGGTGCATTAATTTGAGTGGAGTGCCATGTCTGCTTCGACGCTTTCTCCTTCACAGGAAGTAACAGCACATTTCCAGGCTTCACATTTTACGCTTTGCCAACTCATGAGACTGCATCTGCTAGCCCTTACCTTGGCACTCGGGGGTGGTTCTTCTACATACCATCAATAGAGGATTAGTTGACTAGTTTTCCCCCTTGAAAAATAAAGGGCCCGTCTGCCTTGCAGGCCCTTACTGACTGGGTACAAATAGCAACTGCTCTTCCATGCGGCTCACCCGCCAATTTGGCAATGGAGGAAAAAATGCCATCATCGTTTCAGTGAATCGAATTCCCCCCGACTATTGTTCAACAAGTGAAGCTATCAGTATGATGAACAACAGGCTGCAACTGAACCCAGTGCCTGCTTTTGAAACATAAAAGAGAGAGGACAGGAAAAAAGTTTCTGCCAAGCTGATGCTTCGAGATGCTAGGAGCATGCATGGGCTGGGGATAATATAAAGGGTTTTCCTGCTCAGTGGAACAGAACAGGCCAAAAAGCTAAAAGATTCAAAACCGTTCGAAGGTGTCGTGTTTAGGCTAGCTGTTTTGTTTACCCAAAGCGAGTTTTCATTGCCCGAAGAAGTGCAAATCAGCCAACACCTTCGATATGACGAGGAATAGCCTATTTTACGGCGCAAGGCTTGAAGTGGGCGTATATGGCGAAAATAAAGCCACGTAAATCGAACTTGCCTCTACTAAACAGCCGGTGTAGAAAATCCGATCAGCTGGGTAGTTGGTCCACAAAAGGCGGAGCCGACACAGCCTTTCGAGCAGGCAGAGGAAACTAGATACGATAGGGCAGAGGTGAATCGTGTCACCAATTCAGACACCAAGCAAGTATAGAGGCGTAGGTGATGGGCAGTTGGCACTGCAAATCGCCCAAACACCCTATTGCCATTTTAGTCAAAAAAACACCACCCAAAACCTTAAACACCCAAACACCCCAAACACCCCAAACACCCCAAACAGACAACCGACAAAACAACGTCCAAGCGCTCAAAACCAGTACTTGTTTCAAGCAGCTCTCGTACCAAAAGGACTGAAGCAGCAACCTTGACTGAAGGCCGTCGAACACCCAAAATGCATCACGTGATGGATCCACCGCTGTCCCACCATTGGGCTCCGCCGTGGAGTGTCACGTGACTGACCATACGGGGTGGTTCCATGGTCTCCGATCTGTCATACCAGGACAAAAACGGCCCGGAATTAAAATGGTTGCTCCCCAAGCCGTGTACAGCCTTGTGGCACGGAACTTTTATAGCCGCCTGCCCAGCACTTTTTCCGTACCGTCAGCCGTGCAGTTAAGATCCACAGTCAAGGTTGGTGTTACAGGGAGGTGGAGGTAACAGGTGCACAGGTACACGAACGGTACACAGATGCACAAACACGTAGTATACAAACAGGTGCACAAACACGTAGTATACAAACAGGTGCACAAACACTGCACGCGTAGCAAATTCCCCGTCTAAACCATAAAACTCGTTCGAGTCTATCATACATTCATTATACATTTATTCTATCCCGGGTCTGCTCTAGAACTTCTTTTTGTACTCATTGGCATAAGCACACTGGTTCTTTTCCAAGTGGTTGGTCAACCAGTCGTCTACCGAGTCGAAGTGCATCTGGCACATCCGGCAGTTGCCTCCACTTTTGGCCCTCTGGTCCTTTTTGGTGCCATTGGGATACTGGAAGTGGATCGCCTTCAAGTGGTTCTTGAACGTGTCACAGCGACTGAAGATCCCCAGGCTGTGGCCACAGTGGTCGCCGCTGGAATGGTTCTTGTAAGGACACTTGAACTGGCCCTTGTCGCTGCCGATTTCCTTCCAGTGGCACTTGATGTGGCGGAACAAGTCGTTGGGCCTGGCAAATCCCCGAGAACAGTATTCACAGACGTGAGGCCGTGACGTGGAGTTCAAGTGGGTCAGTTTGTGGGTGGCCAAGTTGGAGAAAAAGAGCTTGCACTCGGGGCATTGTCTCTTCTTTCTTGGTTTCCATTTTTTGGGCTCGGATCCGGCGGCAGCAGACGTGGGCGACGACGTGCCACTGGGAGGCTGTGATGTAGGTGTTTGGGGCGAGAAGCTTTGCTCTCTATGGGGGTTGAACGCCGGAGGAGGCGTGGTGTGCAAGTAAGAAGGCGAGGTTTGAGGCTCGGCACTCCGGCTGGAAAATGATGTGCTGGGGAACGTTGGCGACGTCGACGACGAGGGCGAAAACGTCTGGTTATTGACATGGGGGAGATTCAAGTGGTTGATGGAAGGAAGCACGATTTTCTGCTCTTGTGGGGGGTCCTGCTTTGGTACATCCAAAAGCGAGTGGATGGAAGGTAATCTTTGGTTAACAAGCAAATCCATGGTGGGTCTTTTTTTTTTGCTTAGTAAGGGAAAGATTTGGGTTCTGGGTTGAGTACAGATTACTACTTGATACACAAATAGTTAAAAACAATGCAAATCAACAATTTAAGTACAAAGAAAAAAAGTTGGCTTTTACAAAAATCGTTGACAGGATATTGCCGTGTATATATATAGATGTAGATTTATTCTTGGTGTCAAAGGTAAGAACCAAAATCGCAGCCAAAATGCGGCCATGTAGAGGCAGAATTTTTTTTTTGGTGGTGGTAGGCACGGCAACCCTTCTTATTGGGATTTGTGGTCCAGCTTTTGTACAGTAGCAGTATTTTGGATCCGGTTTGTGTACGGCTAAGTTGGTTATTTAGATTTTATTGCCGATGATGCAACCGTTAGGTGACGTGGGGTTTCTGGCTCGGCCCTGTTGTTTTTGTGGACTTGTTTGTGAACTTGTTTGTGGACTTGTTTGGAGACTTGTGGTTGGTGTCCAAGTAGGCATGGGTGCTCGGGTGTGTTTGAGGCTACGTGAGAGAAGAGATAAAGGCTGGTGTCAAACTACGCCTCTCTTCTCGTTTCGACGGCCCTGATTTATTTTCCATTTTATAAACCCGGGACCGAGACACCATTTTTTCGTGGGGGTTGTGCAAGTGGCGAAGGTGCAATACTTTCTTTTTTTTCCTTGGGCAATTTTGCACGGCCGTTCCAACTCGCTTCGGACTCCACGGTACTCGGTTTTCTTGAGTTCCGTGTCGAGTGGTAGATTGGAAACCCCTATTTGGTTCCCCTATCTGTTATTGGTGATGATATTTGATCGTAAACCGCCCATTTACTTTGTTTGTGGACAGCACCTACGAGTTTGGCCATCCGCTCCTTATCCATCTTTTGGCCGGAACAAAACTCGACAAATGGAAAGGGTACGTAAGGCTCGAGTGGCTGACGTAAAAAAAAACCCGTATTTTCCATAAGGCTGTTTTAGCCGGTGCAACCTGCATTACTGGGAATAGGAGAGATTTCAGGTATGGGCAACTGCAATGGCAATTGCGCCGGCGACTGGTTGTAAAAAATATTTCCATTTGTAGGATACCATGTTTTAAATCTTGCGCTGGCTATTGTCGTCGTACAACGATGCATTTGTGTAAATCGCCTTAGTTTTAGTGATCCTTAGTTGTAGTGATCCTCGATGTATAAAACGAATCGAACGCGGCCGTGAGCCGTGGATAGAGCCGCGACTGGCACCGTAGAACCCCCGATCATGCCCATTGCCACAAACCGGGGACAAAATCAGCCTTCCCCTTTACTCCCGAGTCGCGACGAGACTTGGTGCGGGTCGCAACTTAGCTGTTACTTCGGTTTCGTGTACGAGCTTTTTATTACTTGTTCGGTGTTTTTCACAATGAAAAATAAAATTAAACTTCGTATGAAATCGCTTCAACATCGGCCATTGCTGCATTGGCTTTTGTGCATAGCTATTTAACTTTGCAAGACCTGTTTGTGGGTTGGTAGTTCGGTTTTCCTGGAGACAGCAATCCTGCCGCTGGTCCAAAAAGCTGGAACTGGCGGAACTTTTTTTTGGCACCGACCGGCTACAAAAACTACAAGCTGCACAAAATTGCAAAATCTAGAATTATGGTATATTATCCAGAAACTACTTGAGCGAATAATCTGTAAATACTCATGCCTTTCTTGACTTGGCCTTCGTCTTCGATTTGGAGACACCGGTGGACGAGCCCTTGGATGCAACTGCGGCTTCTCCCTTGACTGGTTTCTTCGATTTGTAAACTCTGAAGTAGAAGGAAATGAACAAGACCAAGTAGCTTGTCAAGATCAAAACCCCGTAACCAGCAGCCAATTCTGAACCGTAACAGTCCTTTCCGTAATGTGGGAGGCTCTTGAAGTAAGCAAACGTGAAATGGGTGTAGGTAGCAAAGTACACAAATACCAAATCGATCAAGAACTGAATGATTTGGAATCTGGTAACCCATTCTTTCCACCAAACTCTGATACCTCTAGCACTCAAAAAGTAGTACCAGTACATCACCACATGTACACCCAAGTTCAAGGTGATAGGAACCCATTCAACAGCGGTGCTTCCAACCAATTGTGTGTAGCAGAGCAAGGCAGTGGCTCCGTGGTGGTAAACGTGCAAGAACAATAACTTTTTTCTCTTCAACACCAAGAAAACGGTGTCCACCAACTCCAAGTACTTGGTCAAGTAGTTCAAGTAGTACAAGGTGACCAACTTGTTTGTGAAAGAACTCTCATAACAAATGGCTCCGAAAATGCCGTCCTTCACGATAATTGGTAAAATCTGTTCCACGGTCAATAATAACAACACCAAAGAAGCCAAAGTCAAGAAAATGTTGTGCAATTGGAACAAAACGTTCAACTTCAAGGGACTCACATTGAACTTGGACATGAGGGATCTGCCACCAAAAATAATGATATAGTAAACTACAATTACACCAATGGCTTGGTAGCCGTTTGCCAAAAATGTATCGTTGTACACAAACTGGAATTCACTGGCTTTGTACCCTTTGACCCTTTCAAATACAGAGTCAAAGATGGGCCACAAATGCAATCCAAACGGTCTTTCGACACTGGGGTATCCGATTTCGAATGCCATGTTTCCTGTCACAAGTATTGATTGAAAAAAATTTTTGTTGTTTTTTTCCACTCAACGCGGTCGGAGTGGAAATCTAGCTGGTGATTTTTTGTCTTTGTGAAACAAAAATCCATTTGTGGTTAGTAGCTTTGGATGAGCTGTTTGTTAAGTAGAGCATCGTGTGTTGGCAGCGGTGGTCTTCTTGTTCAGCGCTGCTAGTACGGTTTACGTTTGATGAAAATCTGTGTGTATTTATTAGACTTTTTATTAAAGAGTTCCTTGTCGTGGCTATCTTATGTCTTTGGCTTTGGCTTCAAATTCAAGAAGTCAATAGAAACAATGACATCGTAACCATTCTCCTCAGAGGCGTACATAGCTTCGTGTTCGTTGGAGTGTAAGAACCTTATGTTTTCTCCAACCAAAGCTCGAATTAAAGATCCCAGATCCAAATCTCTGATTTCAATGAAGTTTTGTTCAAACGACAACAAGTATGGGTAGAATAACGCAATGTTGTTGGGGTTACCTTCCCAAAAGATCCCCCAATCGTGCTTCGTCCTCCAACCATTCCTATTGATCAAGAATGAAAATTCAGAGTAACTTAACAAAAAGTCCTTACCCAACCGATGAATAGCCAAAGGCTTGACGATTTCCTTCTGGGTTGCAAAATCCAACGAAGGGTCTGCCTCGTCCAAGATCAGCTCTTTCTTACCATCTTCCAAAGACAATATTTCAAACCCCTTTGTGCATCCAATACACAAACGGGCTCTTAAGAACGAAATCGATACGGGATCGCTGGTAAAGGTGATCTCTCTGATGTCGTATTTCTTGTTCTTCTTATTCTTATCGAACGGGTTTGTTGGCTCAAAGATATTGATGGCATGGTTACTGCCCTGTTTGATACAACACACCAACAATTTCCCGTCACAAATACCGGTCTTGAATGACATCACATGGTCAAGAATCAACTTTCCCAGTCTTGTGTTTTTGACGTGGTCAAGAGAGTCTGTGCAGCTCAAGTCGAACTCAAAAAGGCACCTGTCGCTCAAAATCAAGAGTTTGGAGTACTCCACCAAGACCTCAACTTGTGTAACGTAGTCTTTGGAGATAACCAACGTTGGATCCGAACATATCTTCTCATTATTGGTGACACTGATGGTTCGAACTGTAGACACCCATACTCCGGAATCCGTTCCGTAAAGTAGCTTCTTTCCTCCGTAACAGGGAACGGCACAGTTGATTCTGTTATTGCCGTTGAACCGTCTGGTTTCGTATTTCGACAATGAGAAGATATCGTGCTTTTCAATCACCTTCTTCTGCTGACCTGAAATTTGTGAAAGAACTTGGTTTTGGTTGGCCACGTCATCTGCGTTCAAAGTCGTATGCACCTGTTGACTTCCAAGCCCCAAGAAGTTCAACTGAAACTTGCTGTTGCTGATACTGTCAATTTTGGCCTTGTTATCACTGACTATGGAACCATTCAACCTGCTGTTTATCACCGTACGGAAGGTGGGAATATCATAACCCGAATTGACAAACAATAGTGGTAAATAGATGGGTTTTTCGAACACTTTGTAGACCTCTCTTTTATTTTGGATCTTGTGCTTCACAAGCAACAACGCATGCTCAAAGAGGTACAAATCGATCTTCTCGTTATCTCTTTTTCTGTTCAAAGTCACCTGGTAGATAATTCTGTTATTGTAGGACAATTTGAAGTTGTACTTCTCCTCAAGTGTTTGTTTCCCGAGTAATCTGTGCAAAACCATGATTTTGTGTCTATCTGTGGACTCACCCGTCTGAATATTGATCTTGGCCAATATCTTTTCAATTTCCTGCTTGGCTTTGACCAAGCCTTCGTAATCTGGCAGCTCTGGCGGAGTGTTCTTGAGGATCCCCACCAACAAAAGCTGGTACCGGGCCGGTCTTTGGATCCCTTTGATCAAGAACGAACTCAAATCCTGTTTTCTACTTTCGGGCCTCTTTTCAATGGCATCGAGGAAACTGGCATACCGCATGTTCACTTGCTGCTGCCGCTCATGCTCAAAGCTGGCAAACACCTTGTTCCCACTGTACTTGATGTACGGCTCGAATTTGTCGACAAATTGAAGGAAAACGTCGGAAATCATCTCCACCACGGGCTTCTGCTGCTGCTGCCGTCTTGTTAGGGATTCACTCATGGATTTGGCCAAACGTAAAAGATCATTGACACCACCAAAAACAGTTCTGATGAAGGCATCTCGTTCTCTCTCCGGGATAATGTTGTTCGAAGGGTTTCTGAGCGGGAGAATGTAGAAATCCGTCATAAACTCCAAGTCCTTAACGTAATCTCTTTCGGTGTAGATAAACTCGTAGATCAACTCCTGTCTCATCTTCTCATGCTTGTCGAGCTTGTCAAGAACACTTTGGTCCACTGTTTCGTGCCACAACGACTTGTTCTCGTCCTGATCATGCAACGATAACCTGGAAACGGCTCTCTTAAGACCTCCCTGTGGTTTCAAGTTCAATCTGGCCTGCTGTTCGAGTCTCCGAGGACATGCAATACTGTAACAAAGTCTGTTTCTGGAACAAGTGGGCGAATAACAATCGGTAAGAATAGTAAACACCCCATTGACCCCGGTCTCAGCAGAAGCTCCCTGTTCGGTCTTTTCACCATTGCCCATGGTCCCAAACAGATTCTGGGTTTGGATGGATGTGGTGGAAGGAAGGGAGTTGACTTGGGGCGAAGGGTATTGGTACATATTAATCAAGTCAGCAGAACTGACGTTTTGCAGCCCGTTCTGCTCTTCATACAACTCGGCATCCGTGTAAATGTGACTGAAGCCGTAAACCTCGTGCACGCTGTCCCTCAATCTGTGCTGGTACGTCACATCGTGGAACAATTTCTGCGAGTCCAAAGATCTTCCCAAAAGCAATGCCAAGTTCCGGTCGCTGGTACGAACGATCCGGCAGATGATGTCCACCGCCATTTTCCCTGTGAAGGTGTCGTGGTATTCCAAACCGTCCTTGGTGTTGATGGTAAGGAAAACTGATTCCCTAAATGCTTTAGCCACTCTTGATAACATGGCCGGGTACACATTAGGCTTCGACATCTGAACAAGAGTCCGGTTAGACGAAATCGTACCCGTGGACACGTTCCTATCCAATCCTTTGGCGAGTGAAGCGGAGGAGTTCATTCTTTTAGTGGATTTGGAAGAAAGTTTACTCAAAGACGTGAATGATCTCGATTTCGACGACAACGAGAACGAATGATGGATGTTTGAGCTGGAGTTGCTGTTGGAAGACGAGTTGGAGTTGTTTCCAATCGACAGTTTATGGCTGTGGCTAGTCTGCATGGCCTGGCCTTGCTGAATAGGCTGCATATATGATTGTGGGTACTGCAGGTGGTATTTGGAGGTGGCCGCCGAGAGCGATTTGGTTCTGGACTCCAATTTGGGGGTGGTGGGCGACTCGGGGACGTTGTTGGTGGATGCAATTTGCCTTTCGGTTTGGATCGGCTGGATATGGCTGGGCTTTTGGTGGCCGGCGGAGTAACTTTGTTGCATTTGGTGGCTCACCGGATTAGAAGACATCACCGGCAGCGACATCACCCGGGGCTGGGAAAGCGGTCTTTGGGTTTTGGCAAATGGCTGTGTCTGTGTGTACCCTTGGGCTTGCGGGTGTGATTGGTGTCCTGGATGGTATCCATCTGGATGGTAGTCGCTGTTCTGTCTTGCACCAGGGTACTTGAACGAGTCTTGAGAACCATTGTAGCCGTACGTCAACGACGATTGCGAGCGGTTTTTTGGAGTGTCTTCGTACACTGGGTAGGGTGCTGCCGGAGCCAGGTCCGCTGGCGGTGGGAGTTGGATGTTGGAGTTGACACGGGGTTTGACGGGGGAATATGGGTGCTGTGGGTTTTGCTGTTGTTGGTGATGTGGTTGCTGTGGTTGGTGGTGTTGCTGTTGTGGTTGGTGGTTTTGCTGTTTTTGGTGGTTTTGGAAGGCCTGTGGTTGGTGGTTTTGGTGGTGTTGGTTTGGTTGTGGCGGAAACCGTTGCTGTGCCTGTTGCTGCATGAATATCTGGGGCATCAAATGGTCCGGAATGTTCACTTGCGGACCTGCCTGTGCTGGAACAGTGGCCTGATGGAATTGACTGCCTTCATTCTGTCCCAAATACTCGGACCCGTTCGATTCAGCGTTGAAGTGGCCGGCTTGGCCATAGTTCTGTTGCCCTTGTGCTGGCACTTGCTTTCTATACGGATGTGACATGGTCACCCCAAACAATCAACACAAATACACAAGACAATGTTCACAAACAGGAAGAAGCACTCACAAGGCAGAAGCAAATAGATTCGTTCTTGTTACACCGGTTGTGTAGCCTGAGGTTTCCAAGTAGCACAATTGGATTCAAACAATAAACGCCACTCTAGGAAACGGATCGGAAACAAGCAAAACACAGATGCAAAGGAGGAATACTGGGCACAAACGATGCGATGTGTAACTCCACAAATACACTTTCCAAGCAGTAGTCGATAAGTTTGACTGTTGAAGCTTTGAAAATTGAAGAAGGAACTCTCACCTTTTTTTTTTCTTTTTGGTGGTTGGGGTCGTGCTACAACCCTTTGAAATCGGGATTGGTGGTGACTTGGTGTGCGAAATTTAATCTCCTTCTAACTACTTTTACACAAGAACTACAAATAGTCCAATGCCTGCTTACCATTCGACGTTTTTGGGAGACGATGCATCCAACAGAGTTGTAGGGAACGTTGTGTTGTTGCCATTCCATACGAAATTTAGAGGCCCTACTTACCCCGCCACTTCAGAGTACGATATAGTGGAAGAAACATTGGATTTATTCAGAGCCAACTCGTTCTTTAAGAACTTTGAAATCAAAGGCAGCGCCGACCGGTTGTTGATCTATGGGATCTTGTTCATCAGCGACTGCTTGCAGAAGATCAATAAGACCACTTCTGCCAAGGAGGCCGTACGGATCTTGAACAATTTGTCGTTGGACAACTTTGCTTTGCCGGGCGACATTGGGTTTCCATTGAGTTCGTTGTACTTGCCGCCAGCAAACAAGAACGAGGCCGAGTTGTTGAGGGGGTACTGGCAGCAGTTCAGACAGGAATTGAGTGATCGGTTGATCAGAAGGGTTTATGGGGGGGAGGACTTGCCCAGCAAGCATTGGTTGTCGTTCACCAGGCGGAGGTTCATGAACAAGGCTCTTTAGGCGATGTCAGGGGTATTTGGTGTCGACTGTGGGCATTGACTCGTGATCAAGAACCAAGAACCAAGAACCAAGAACCAAGAACCAAGAACCAAGAACCAAGACCAAGAACCAAAACCAAGACCAACAACCAACAACCAAGACCAACAACCAAGAACTTGCCAAGGAATCAAGTCAAGGCCAATGACGGATCAAAGCCAAGGCCAACCAGCCCAGCCCAAACACATCCATCACACCAAATAAGTTCAAATATGTTCTCATTAAAATAAATTACGATATGGAGGTTCTCTACCCTTTCTCTGTCCTTCTCTGCAGCCTGTTATCTCCACACCTGGCTACACCTGGCCACACCTGGCCACTGTCGCTCATTCATTCCCCTTGGGCTAGCCCACCATGGTGCCAACCCTCCGGCGGTACTGCCGCCACGCCTCCCCGTAGCCCCTGGCCATATGGGCCTCCTCGTACCGCACCCTTCTATTGAAGAACACTCTCAACGCCCCAAAAATAACCACCAACATCACCACGTTCCCCACATACATCTGGAGCCCCACGCAATAGAGATAGAACCCCAAATAACTGGGATGTCTTTCCCATGCAAAAACACCGCTTGTAACCAACCGCTGGTCCAGCTTGTCGGTTTCAATGTAGTGGCTGAATGACAGGCCTAGCTCTTTGATGGCCAGCCGCCGGATCCCGATGCCAATTAGCAGAACCATCACCAGAACCAATTTCAACACATGAAAAATAGCCACCACCGATCCAAACGCAAAACACCCGGACACCAGCCGGTACACCAGGCCCACCTTGGTATATTTCCGTAGCACGTACTCCGCCACACCCAAAGCCTGCATGAGCCAATACTGCTCGCTTCCTTTGTTGTTCCACACCAAAAACAGATCCTGGGTAACGGTTCTGGCCAGGTACCTGGCCACCGACACAAACTCCAGAGCATGGAACGTCGCCACAATGCCGTAGTACACGCAGAGCGGTGTTCTGTACACCACCGCGAGACCAATGGCCACGCCTAGCACCACGGACGTCAATGCTATGGGTAGCAAGTTGTTCTTATGGGTATCATACATAGATGTGGTGATGGGTTTGGTTTATCGCAGTGGTTGTACACAGGATGAGAGCCCAATCCTACACTATGAACGAGGGACTATGTGCAGAAAACAACACCAGAACTAAGGCCAGAAAGCCAGAACCATATGCAGGCACACATCTCGGGCCCTACACAGGAAACTCACACATCTACTTCCCACACGCAAACTCCCACACACACACACTTCTTCCTTCTACCTTTCTTTAAGCCAAAATGTACGATCCCCTGAAGGTGGACCTTTCTGTCGTGTGCGCCAAGAGTGCCCTTCTCGGAGCTGTGCTTGCTGTCTCCGGCAGCTTCCTCGGCCAGGGCAAAGCGGTGGACTTGAGCTGGTACGTTTTTTCAGTCGCCAGTTTCCATCTTCTTGAATTCGTTTCTACTTGTTTATGGAGACCGGCACAAGTAGACGACGACTCGTTCATTCTTAACGACGAGCACCTTGTGCTTGTGAACTTTGCCTCGATCGGAGAGTGGGCTATATACAGGTACTTTGGGGTGCCAGGGTCTCAGACGTTGAAAGGGGCCGGGGTAGTGTTGATGCTTGTGGGCCAAGGGTTTCGAACTTTGGCCATGTATACCGCCAAAGAGTCTTTCAACCACTACATCCAGCGGACCAAGCAGGACGCCCATGTGTTGGTGACGCATGGGGTGTACGGCGTGAGTCGGCACCCGAGTTATTTTGGGTTCTTTTGGTGGTTTGTGGGGCTTCGGTTGTTGATGAACAACTGGTTGATTTTGGGGGTAGCTGGGTACAAGGTGTGGAGGTTCTTTAAGGACAGAATAGCGTTCGAGGAGGAGTTTTTGGTGAAGTTTTTCAAGGACGATTACGTGAAGTACCGGCGGCAGGTGGGGGTGGGGATTCCGTTCATTTGAACAGGAGGCTCACCACAGACATACACAGAGACACATACACAGCGACACATACACAGAGGCACATTCACAGAGAAACATACACAGATACTCAATGACACAGATACTCAAGGACACGATGCCAACGGAACGGCAACACAGAGAAAAGAGACAAATACACAGACACAGAAACAAATACTACTTTAATCAAATGTATGGATCTAGACTAATCTAACTCTCTTGGCCTTAAAAGCCTCTAGCCTCCCCTCTCACGGCTTGCCTACTTCAACTTGGTTCCCATTCCTTTCCCGTTGACGTTTCTGTACATCAACACCCCATTATCTCCGTCCACGTACTGACACCATCTGGCAGTTTTCCACAAACTGACCCACATGTTTTCGTCGGTATATTGGTAATGCTTACCCATCACCTTCTTGATGGCTTCACTGGCCTCTCTAGCATTATAGAAAGGAATTCTGGAAACGTAATGGTGCAACACATGGGTTTCGATGATGTCATGGAACAAATACTTGCCCACAAACCCAAACTCTCTATCTATAGTGGTAGCAGCACCTCTGGCGAAATTCCACTGATCAGCTTCGTAATGAGGCAATTGGGGGTCCGAGTGTTGCAAGAACGTGATAAACACTAACCAGTGGTTCACAAAGATGTATGGCAAGAACCAGTGAATAAGCACATTGAACCCTCCAAATTTCTGGTATGCTCCGTACAAGAGGAACCCTTGAAGAATGATCCCGAAATCAGACAACAAAACGTACTTGTAGGCCTTTTTGTCAAATAACACGGTGTTTGGGTTAAAATGGTTCTTCTTCATGAATGGGACATCTTGTAATCTTTGCCCAGACGCATTGGTTATCAAATAAGCAAACCATCCGAACAATTGTTGAACCACCAACGAGTACAACGTGTAGATTGGAGAATCTTCCAAGATATCGTCCACACTTGGCTTCCCGTGGCTCTCCACAAATTCTTCTTTCTTCTTGGGCACGAAAACCATATCTCTGGACAAGTTACCAGTGGATTTGTGATGCATAGAATGACTGAATTTCCAGGAGAAGTAAGGCACCATAAGGTATGAGTGTAACACCCACCCCACGGTGTCGTTAACCCAGCCGTAATCACTGAATGCCTGGTGACCACATTCGTGGGCCAAAACCCAAAGCCCTGTGGAAACCATCCCTTGCCAGACAATGTATCCAGCATAAGCCCCGAATCTCAATGCTTTATTAGGCAACAAAGGAATGAAATTATGGGCCAACAACCCGGCAGCCAACAACAACGCAATGTCTCTAAACACATAGTAGAACGAGGTCACCAAAGACCTGTTGTAGCAGTGTTTAGGGATAGCGCTTAAAATGTCCTTGATGGTGTAGTTTGGCACTTCAAACGTGTTCCCGTAGGTATCAATGGCGGTCAACTGGTCGGTGTTGTTGAAGGAAGCAACGTTTCCTTTCCTCTGGATAGTCATGTTGGCACTAGTGCCAGAAGAGGTCGAATTAGCGACTTGACTCATGGTTGATTAGAACTAAGTGAGTTAGAGAAGGAAAAATTTTCAGATCCTTCAATAAATGTTGTACGAAAAAGATTGGGATTTTCCTGTATAGGGTTTAGGGGTATTGGGCGCCATGACTTTTGAACACACCGTTTTAGGAGCTTATGTGCAGGATTCTCATATTGGACCATGGCCCAATCTTGCTAATCACTTTCTTTTTCTGCATGAGATATCATGAACTGATCTTTGTGTCTGCACATAATGGTGGTAGTTAATCCCTTTTACCGAAAAAGGCGTCTTAAAAAAGCAACGGCAGTTACCAATTGGTGCTTCGTTACGTAAGTTTTGCTTAGGCTATTGTTCAATTGATTACCTAAAATTCTGTTGGTTATGGCATTGGATTGATTGGTTGTGTAAGCTTTGTACCACTACGGACAGAGATATGACTCCCCTCGGGTCAAAGGTTTATTATCATCGAAAGCCTGGATTGGCATAAAAAAGAAGTCGTGCTACGAGTTGCTAAGGGTTGCCATTCGTCTCTTTGTGCCGAGCTACCTCCCGATTTCTAAATAGTGTAAGCTAACCAAACTTGAAATATGAGAAAGCTTAGCCCTACACCTTTAACGTGGAAATTGCCCGTTTAGTGTTACAAAGGGCACACTATGAAACACTTTGCCAGAGTTTTTGCCCGGTCGCTTGCCGGGCTGGAAGGGGGGTGTGGCCTTATTACGTAAGCCAACTCGCTGTTCCGTGTGTGAATTAAACCACTTATGGTAGTTGGGGGTTAAATGTGGTTGGTTTTTGGTCGTATTCATGCACTTCCAAGCTGATTCCTGTTCGTATTCCCAAAGGGGACGGTTACCCCGTCCATTCACCCTTTTCCCGAACGAAAATCCCGATTCATTTCACGGTTTTAACGGTGTGGTAAAAAATGATGTGTGAGAAATATCGAAAATTGCCTCTTTTGGGTGCAAAAGGGCACTCTGAAACGCTCTTATATTTCGCAACTACCTTGAGCCATATCTCCCATGGTTTACAAGTGGGCTATAAAAGGGGGCCAAAATCCTCGTTATTCCCCTTCTCATCAGCTACTTCTATTCCTCATTTTCAGGTTACGAGTCCCAGCTTTCACTCAAATAAATCAATCATTCTGAAATTCTCCACTGCCGTTTTGGTTTCGCTTCTTGCTTCTTTTTCTGCTTGTGCACCTGTCGATGCCGTCAAAAGAGAAGACGGGATCCCAGAGGGGGCCATTTTGGCTTCTTACCCTATTGCTAAAGGCCAAGAACCTTTTTACGCCGAAAGTGATGGCACAGAATACGTTGTTATTGTGAACACCACTGCCTTGGATTCGTCTTTCAGCAAGAGGGACGCTGATGCCGACGCTAAATGGTACTGGAAGACCGCTAGAAACAAGTGGCAGCCAATGAAGAGGGACGAAGAAGAAGATTCTCTTACTAGAAGAGATGCCGATGCAGATGCTAAATGGTACTGGAAGACCGCTAGAAACAAGTGGCAGCCAATGAAGAGGGACGAAGAAGATTCTCTTACTAGAAGAGATGCCGACGCAGACGCTGATGCCAAATGGTACTGGAAGACCGCTAGAAACAAGTGGCAGCCAATGAAGAGGGAAGAAGAAAATGACTTTTTAGCCAAAAGAGATGCCGACGCCGATGCCGATGCCAAATGGTACTGGAAGACTGCCAGAAACAAGTGGCAACCCATGAAGAGGGATGTAGGCGTCGAAGAAGCCATTTAGCCTCATTTCCGTTCTTATCGCTGTTTCCATCCTTATCGCTGTTTCTTTTTCAATATACATAAAAACCCAACCCGCCTCTATGATTCCAACCGGCATCTTATTGCTCTCATGTGAATATTTACAATCAGTTAGTCAAAGCGATTCCACTGGAATTGCACGTCTTACATCCCGTGGGTCATGTTTATGGTGGCCTCAATTCTTTTGTTCCAAGAATTACCCTTTTGGGATTTTGGAGGTTCTTCAATGGATTTGCGTAAACACGGTTCTTTCGTTGGGTGCAAAAGTTATCCATGTAAAGTACTTCCCCTTGGTAGGCAATGGTTCGGAACGAGTTATCATGTACTTTACAACTTCTATTTTGCTGGTGTGAGACACACCGATGAAATCCAAACATTGTAGCTTTGGGGGGAACTTGAGCGGTGTCCGACCAGATGTTCCTCACATCGTCGGCAGGCACATTGCAATTCCTTACGTACTCATATGGGATAGGCTAGAAGACGTTGGGATTTGATATATACTTATACGCCTCAATAACTAAATAGTACAGCAACTCATAAATTGAAAGAAAACCCCACAAAAACACACTTGTGACTCAAACTGGCAGAAATGGAGTTGTTTCAGCCAAAAAGTCTCGGGGTAACCTCCATGTGGGCCACAAACAAAGAAATCAAGTAGAGGGAAGCTGTCGCTTAGTAGATGGAAAAATCTTAGAACACAGCATATCATTCACAACGAAGCATCGACGGCGGATCCAGGCATTTACATCACACAGGGTTCATGCTACGGTAATTAGCCCATAGAAACTACTTTTAAGAAGTGCCTGGTATAATTCAATTCTATAAAGTTGTGTTCATTTATTATATAGCTCTCTAAGATAATGGTATCGCTTTAAGTAGCTTCATCCACGGACGAATACTTTGATCTGGCTCTCAACTTGGGCCCCTTTAGGTAAAAGACGACAGGAATTGCAATCATGGCCGTCGTGAGAAACCCAAGTACAGAAGAACCCCATCCAACTGGAAATTTCTCGGACCCAAGGTTCTTGAACAACGAGGTCGCAAATAATGGGAAGCATGCAGCCATTGTGGATCTGAATACATTGTTGCCAGCAAAAACAGAGGCCAAATAATGGTAAAATGAAGCTCCCAAGTAACTGAATCCCGTTTGAAAAATGAAGAAGCCCCCAATTGCAAAAGTACCACACCCAACCAAAGGAGCGAACCAGTGGATATCTGGGGACACCGTCCAGCCGAAAATAAACAACCCCACTGGCATGAGGACGGCACCAGCGATCATTATTGGCAAAAACACTTCTGGGGTGACTGCATGCTGTTTCAAACTTGGTACGGTGACTTTGTAGTAGATAAACCACAGGTAGAGCACGGCGCCAAGGAGGACCCCAACAATGATACTGACATAAGTGACACCAAATGGAATCGTGGCAAATTTGTGAACTTCGACAAAGGCAATTGGAAAAGCTTCAAACCACGTGTACATGATGGAGTATCCTAGTGCAATGTAGATGTCGATTGAAAGCACTATAGGTTCAAAAAGGGTTATTTCAATAGGTCTCCATAAAATTTCAACAGAAATTTGGTGCATCGTCAACCCTTCGTTTTCAATTTCACCTTGACTGGTGATATTGGGGTTACCGGTGATCTTTCTTAACCGTTTGGCTTTTCTTAACAATAAGGTCTTCTCGTACGTTTCGGGCAACAAGAAACCAAGGATAACCAAGCAGCTACCCGAAGCCATGGCAACCAACCAAAAAGTCCAATGCCAGTTTCGCTTGACAATCATGATTGAGCCAAATAAGGGGCCCAAACTAGGACCACAAACCGATGAAATACTCCATATAGCGATAAGGAGCGGTAAGTAAGCTGGGCTGACAATATCTCCAACAGAAGCAGGACCAGTAGCCAAGGCTGGAGATGCAAATATTCCCGCAAGAAATCTAAGGACCGTCAAAGAAGCAATATCGTTCACCAAGGCGATTGGGATTTGAAGGATGAAAAATATGAACAAGGTAACGATGTAGATGTAAGTCCTCCCAAATATGGCATTTTCAGACATTGGAGAGAGCACCATAGGGCCAAGAGCGTATCCAATGACGAACATCGTCAACGGCAACGTCGCTTTCGTTTTGGAAACTCCCAAGTCGGCCAGAAGTACATCAAGCCCTGGAGTATAGATGGAAGACGCCATATACACTGATGTGGTCAATAGACAGATTTCCAATGTGAAGAAGGTCTTCTGCCACATAGGCCAGTTCTTGGGATTATCTGGGTCATCTGGGCCATCCCAATCCACAATGACTCTGCCACTAGCAGTGGTTGCCAAAACCAAATCTGAGCCGGAAGGAGAGCCAGAGTCAGAATGGGAGCCAGAACTCAAAGAAGAGCAACCAGCAGTAGCTACGCCACATACGGTGTCACCCTTCTCCTTCAGCGGGTCTTTGTACTCGAGGGTGTATCTCTTGTCTACCACATAGTCTGGGTGTTCCTCCTTATACGAGAAGAACCGGTGGCCTGAAACATGGTAGGTAACTCTCCCAAAAAAACTATATCTCACCAAGTTGAGTGCAGACATTCTGTATCAGTTTGTGAACTTCAGCTGAATGCATTGGGAAGGTTCTTCTTTTATACTTGCAAAGTCTTGGCTGAACGCTTAGTCATAGATGTGGCATACTGCCAAACCGCTTTCCTAATAAGGTAACGTCCGAAACTCTTTTATCCGCATTCTGTGAACAGTGCTGCAACTAGAGGCGCTGACAAATGCCCCTGGGGGATGAAGAGGATCCCGAAACAAGCAAGACAGTGTTGGAAAACGAAACTTGTGGGTATGGACGAAGTGCTTTTCTGTTCTTGACCTGTTCTTTTCCTGTTCTTTTCCTGTTCTTTTCCTGTTCTTTTTTTGTCTTAATCGACTTTGCACACTCATCCTTAGCTTGGTGCTTCATGGTTGCAGGCTTACTGAAACCACCGAGGAGTAGATGCCACAACAAGCCCTGGAAATCGGATTAGTCCCAGTGTAGTGCTAATCCGGGCTTTCGGATTTGTCTGAAAGGGAATCAATGGTTACGGAAAAGGAACGGCTTTTTCCAAACTCCGCTTATATCCCTGTATTACGCATCATACGCCCGTCTGTCTAAGGCAGATCTTCCGACATCAATTGGTGGCTTAAGCATGTGATGAAACGCCTCCTTGGTCTCACTTTTCGTCAAGGGTAGGGCTGCGGACGATTCTTTTTGCTCAGGAGTTTATTGGACAGGTCCAAGATTACTAGACTCGTAAAAGTGCTTGAAAAAGCAGCCATAAATGCATGCTTCGTCGTCAGAGCAACCTGCAACCTTAACCCTTCTGTCCCTAAGCTTCCACTTACAGCGGGTTAAGCTTCCATTGAAAAAGGGGTAATCTTTACGTTAACAACGAGCCCAGAACGAAAAAGACTATACAAATATCGTCGCTGCATTCGTTTTGTGGTTGGAATATTCTAACTTTGGCTAGTGATTGGACATCTGAAAGTAATAGCTGTAGACCTATGAGCAAGAATATTTGATTTGGGATGCCGTCTATTCAATAAATGACAACGACTCCAGTGACCAGTGGCCAATTATTTTGACCTCATCTTTTACCGTTCTTAAGTACTTCACTTTGGCCCAAGGTAATACACCCACTAATACTTTCCGCTCAGTGATACATCCAATTCACGTTTTCCTCCTGAGGCCTTTTGTGCTTTACTATACTAGGTTGATCTCGTCCCAATCTGTCACAATTGATTCCTGTCTTGTCTCCGCCGCCTCTGTTTCACGAGGCGCTTTGGCTGGTTTACTAAATAGCTGTCCACGCCTGAAGGACTTGATCTGACCACTGTCTTTCAATGCCCTATCTTTGGCTATTCAGACAATCCGTGTAAAGTTTGATCAAATGTTTCAGATTCTTAGCCATAGTTCATGACAGCCTGGTGGGACGAACCAGTCCCAAAAATTGTTGTCCCCCCAGGCCGGCCTTGTTCTGAGGCGTTCTCGCTTACCGTGTTATTGCAGCCAGACATTTGATGCGGACCCGGAGGGTGTCTCATACAAAGTTGCAATTCGGAAGGACCTCGTATAACTATACTAATGCAGCCTTCAAAATTTGAGGATCCGCTGTGCAGAGCACAACTTTTAGCACAAACTCCTCGCAAAATAATCCCAACGTCCAAAACACACATTATATGTTCACAAAGCTTTTTTCATTTTTACTTTGTTCGTTAGCGGTTGTGTCTTACGAAGTATTGGACGACACTTCATGTGGAGGGATTTCTGAAGCCAGGGCCAACATGGCTTCCGTCGAAGGAGTTCAAGTCCGCTGTGTCGCGTTGCCTGACGACACGACGGCCATCCTTTATGATCTAGATAAAGCCGAAGTGGAATCGGACGACGATATCAGTCAGTTTGTTGTCTCGGATTTAGGGCATTATCTTCATCCTCGATACGTTGCATATCATCCTGGAAAGAACGAAAAGTCAGATGATGCAACTGAACAAGAAGGCAGTGATACGTTTTTAAAATGGAAAAAAAGGTTCAATATTCTCGCAGAACGGTTCAGTATTTTGACCAGATTCAATGCTGTATCTTTGACTAGAGATGTGTTCAAATACAAAAAGTCTGCCGTGGCGATCGATATGGAACGGATAGAAGCCGGAAATACCGATGAGGCCCGTCATAAGGCCATGGGAGTTTTGTATACTGTTTTTATCGACCACCCTGACGCTTCTTATGATTTCTGTCTTAAGGCCGATGAAAACGGTGCATGGTTGTTGTGGTATAAAATATGGCATGGCGAAGAGCCGGTTTCATTATCGAACTTCGAGTGTGAAGATGCCATAGCATCCGGCCGGCTGAAAGCGCTTTTGAGTTAAGACTGCCCATGTGTTAGGGCCTCGTCACAGGCAACCACTGAAAAGTCGCCAGGTTCAAGCTACGGTCAGGCCCTAAGCTGTTCTTTTTGATAAGCGGAGCCCGGCTCAATTTGAGTCATTTGTCGTACATTTATTACATAGGTTGTTCGACTTCAGATAGGTTCATCAACGGACGAATACTTTGACCTTGCTCTCAACTTTGGCCCTTTGAGATAGAAGACGACAGGAATTGCAATCATGGCCGTCGTGAGAAACCCAAGTACAGAAGTACCCCATCCAATTGGGAACTTTTCAGATCCAAGGTTATTGAATAATGCATCGGCAAACAACGGGAAACATGCAGCAATCCCTGACCTGAATAGATTGTTACCAGCAAAAACAGAAGCCAAGTAGTGGTAAAATGAAGCTCCCAAGTAACTGAATCCCGTTTGGAAAACGAAAAAGCTCCCCACTGCATATATACCACATCCAAGCAAGGAAGGGAACCAGTGGATACCGGGAGATACAGTCCAGCCGAAAATGAACATCCCCACTGGCATGATGAGGGCACCAGCGATCATTAATGGCAAAAACACCTCTGGGGTGATTACATGCTGTTTCATGCTCGGCAAGGTGACTTTGTAGTAGATGTACAACAGGTAAAACACGGCACCCACTAGGACCCCAATAATGATACTGAGATAAGTGACACCAAATGGAATCAAAGCAAATTTATGAACTCCAATATAGGCAATTGGAAAGGCTTCGAACCACGAGTACATGATGGAGTATAATAGCGCAATGTAAAGGTCAACTGCAAGCACCATCGGTTCGAAAAGGGTTATTTCAATGGGTCTCCATAAAGTTTCCACAGCAATTTGGTGCAATGTCAATCCTTCGTTATCAAGTTCACCTTGACTGGTGATGTTGGGGTTACCGGTGATCTTCCTTAACCGTTTGGCTTTCCTTAACAACAAAGTCTTTTCGTACGTTTCTGGCAACAAGAAACTAAAGATAACCAAGCAGCTTCCCGAAGCCATGGCAACCAACCAAAAAGTCCAATGCCAGTTTCGCTTGACAATCATGATTGAGCCAAATAAGGGTCCAAGAGTAGGGCCACCGACCGAGGATATACTCCATATGGCAATCAAAAAAGGTAAGTATGCTGGGTTTACAATATCTCCAATAGAACCAGCACCGGTAGCTAACGCTGGAGATGCAAATATTCCAGCGAGAAATCTAAGCACCGTCAAAGATGCAATATCGTTCACCAAGGCGATTGGGATTTGAAGGATGAAAAACATGAACAAGGTAGCAATATAGATGTAAGTCCTCCCAAATATGGCATTTTCAGACATTGGAGAAAGCACCATAGGGCCAAGAGCGTATCCAATGACGAACATCGTCAACGGCAAAGTCGCTTTCGTTCTGGAAACATCTAAGTCGGCCATAAGTCTGTCAATCCCTGGAGTATAGATGGCAGACGCCATGTACACCGATATCGTCAACAAACAGATTTCCAATGTGAAGAAGGTCTTTTGCCAGGTAGGCCAGTTCTTGGGATTCTCTGGGTCATCTGGGCCATCCCAATTCACAATGATCCTTCCACTAGCGGTGGTGGCCAAAGTCAAATCGGGGTCAGGCGGAGATGTCGTCGAACTAGAACTGGATGATGCAGCCGGTAGGCCATTCACAGAGTTATCCTTCTCCTCCACGGGTTGTCTGTCTTTGTACTCGAGGGTGTACTTCTTGTGGACCACATAGTCTGGGTGTTCCTCCTTATGCGCAAAGAACTTGTGACCGGAAAGATGGTAGGTAATTCTCCCCCAGAAACTATCTCTTAAAAAGTTCAGCATTGAGTAGAAAACGAGTGGTGGCTCTGTATGGGCGGGAGATGCATTCCTTTTATACCGCCAATCCTTGGGTGGCATATTTCTAAACAAGTTTCCAGTTGAGGTAACGCCCGAAGACGCCTATTGTAAGACCGTCCCCTTGGCACGGAAATAGTACTCCATCGAGAGGGGCTGACAAATAGAGGCGCTGACAAATAGCCGAGAGGCTGAATAGGAAACTCTAAGACGTCAAAGGCAGACGGATGTGTCTTGTCAACTTTTTGTCTTAGTACCACGATTTTCACGCACGGCTTTCACACGGATTAGCTAACTTGGCTACATGAGTGAATGGTGCCTTCGGGTACCCACCTTACGGCAATCACGAAGCCTAGTGAGCAATTTGGCACACGGCATAGGGGATTAGTTCAGTTGTGTATGTGTGGTTCGATACCCAGGTCTTCGGATTTGTCCAAAATGGGATAGGGACACGACGAGTTCGATGAGTTTGCCGATATCTCCGAAGAAGTTGCAAAATTTCCCCCGAAGTACACAGCGATAGTCCCACCACCCTTGCTGCTTACAAACTGGTTGTTATGACGAGCTTTACACGGTGGCATTCAGAAAATGCTGCTTACATAAGAGTTGAGCCTAGGAGAAGTGTAAGTCCAGTGCAAGTCCAGTGCAAGTCCAGTGCAAGTGCAAGTGCAAGTCAAGAATCTAAGAGTGCAGCCAAAAATCTAAGAGCCCAGTCAAGAATCTAAGAGTCCAAGTCCAAGAGTCCAAGTCCAAGAGCCCAAGTCCAAGAGTCCAGTCAAGAATCCTAGAGTCAAGTCAAGAGTCCAGTCACGAACCATAGAGTCCAAGAGGTGTACACTAGCCCATCACTACTTTGGTATCGTACATTCAAGTCATCATGTTCTCCTAAAGAAAAACCTCTTCTTAGCAGGCTCTTCAGCAACCGGCTGCTGTGCTCCATAGGCACCATACTGACCCTCAGGATACTGTCCGTTAGCATTATTGTACATCAAGTTCCCATCATTGGACGAGGCACTACTACTGTTTTTGTGTTCCGCATAACTTTCATGGTCTTCAGCCTTACGGTTCCTGCTGGATCTCCTTGAAGCTCCAACCCCTGCAACCACACAATTCCAGATCAAACTCAACAACAAGCATGCCACGGCTGCCCACAATATCCCAAACGTCTTGGCACTCAAGTTGGCGGTGTACCCTGCCTTCCTGAAAGCGTTTCTTCCTTTGACGTGAGCCGCAGTGATCAACGCTGCTCCTGCAAGCGTGAACAAGAACGCTATCCCTGCAGCCACCGACCCCAAGATCCCGGTGACGAACCCACTGAAACAGCACGTAAGCAATGTGGGCACCAACGCCAAAATCGAAAACACAATTCCAACTAAAAAGAAGGCATATGCAAATCTCGACAAATAATAGTAGACATCCCTATTTTTCTTGAAGTCTTGGGGAATGTTCTTGCTGGAGCTGAAATTGTCGACAGGAGAATATGGATACGCTGGGGCCTTGCTTGTACAATCGGAATTCTTGCCCCCTTTGACCCCACAGGTGGAGTACAACGTCCATCTTGTCTTGGCCCCTCTGGCATCAAAACTGCTGGAGTCAACTTCACTCCAGTAGAACCGAGTCAACACCCCGGAATTGTGGGCGCCTGTTAAGTTGATGAAGAATAAAAGCAAAGCACTGCCTAGTAAGAGCAATACTGGCACAAAGGTGAAAATTCTTCTTAACATATTAGCGTATTATGGCAAAATTAAAAAATAAAAAAAAAGGATATAGAAAAAGAAAACATAGGAAAAATAACTACTTTATATATAAGGAGAAGGATGATGGTGTGAAATTAGTCCCATTGATAAATTTGGATTGCTTAGCCTTCCATAGTCACATTTCACAAACTTTTTCTGTCTTTGCTAAATTTTAGTCATGAAAAAGCAAAGCCTTTGGTAATGGTATCGTCAGGTGACTAGAAAATCTGAAATTTACAGCCGGTCGCGGCTGGTGTCGCATCGTTACATAATCAAACACTAGGAACAGGGCCCTGTTTAAGGGTTTGCGGGTGGGTTGGGCGCTCACGGACAAGGCTTGGATTACATAAGAAAGTGTCATATGTGCCCCGTTTTCGGTGACTTGAAAACCAAAATAGACCTTATTTGACCATTTTGGAAACCACAACGCAATTAAAGTTTAATGACATAACTACGTTTAACCTTTTTGTGCACTAACTTCGACCGAGTGATTGTGGCCGACCACAATACAAAATTCACAAAACTTTTTGAACACAAATTAGCCAAACATCCGTAAACCAAAAATTGGACGTAACCCCCTAACACCAAAACGTTTTAACATCCTTACACCCATAACTATCACTCGTCATCTAATGCAACCTCAAATCGGTCCTCCCTACAAAAAAATCTCAAGCCGTTTCAAAAGTTAAAACCCCAACCGATTTATATGACCGAAAGGAACTTTGAAGTCAGGGAAACTCTTTGATTGAAACCAGCTGCCCAGTTTCGACATTCGTGCCGTGTTTGTAATAAAAGTATCTCCTAGATCCACCCTGTTTCCCCGTTTCAACCATTAAGCACTGGTGGTTGCTTCATCTACCTTCGCAGATCCAAAAAATAAGTTGTTATAGTGAGACGGAGCCTTTGATCTAGCCTTTGGACTCAAAACGAAGGCACAAACACAAACCCGAACGACGGAAATGGCCTCCCACAACTCTTCCGGCGCTTCATTGCGTCAAGTGCAGGATTTGGTGGCTTCTGTTAGTTTGACAGACAAGGCCGGACCAAAACGCAAAAACAATGAAGCCAACAAAGACGAATTCTTTGACGCACCCACTGACGACATAGGGCACACAAAGGGTCTGGAAAATTCTCTGCAACAACTAGCTTCTGTGTCCCAAGTGTACAAACCCGAAAAAGTTCTTTACGAAGGGGCCAATGGCGTGGTAACTGTGGCCACCCACAGAACTACAAACAAAAAAGTCGTCGTGAAAATAATGAAAATGTGGAAAGCCCCAGGTCTCGACCCCGACTTCTACACAGACCAAGTGAAACGAGAGTTTAACATCGTTGCTAAGCTCAAAAATAGCCACATTGTTCCCCTAGTAGAACTTTGCAAGAACGACATTACCGTTAAAAACGACGAGGAAATCAAATTCGAAGTGACCCCAGGGTCTAACGAGTTGGCGTTCATTGTGCCTTATTATCCACAAGGAGACCTCCTAGACTGTCTCTCTTATCTCAGGAAGAAGAAGGTCAAGATAAATTCCAACTTGAAAGACTTTATGTTCAAGCAAATATTGCAAGGAGTCAAGTACTTGCATGCACATAATATCATCCATCGAGATTTGAAGCCGGAGAACTTTCTCATAGGTGACGACGGAGTGATAAAGATCAGCGACTTCACCTATTGTGTGGATTTGAACGAAATGGACCAATTCTGGAACCCGTACTCGCCATTTCTTCTTTGTGGAACTAATTCGTTCAAAGCCCCCGAGATCTTTGATGCCGAAAGTGTGTTGAAAGACGAGACAGATATCGATAAAGTGAAAAGTTTCTTGGATTTCAAAGCGTTGGATTATTGGTCGTTGGGAATCGTGTATATCCAAATTTACACGATGAAAAAACCATGGTCAACGGCCCAGTTGTCAGATCCAAAATACAAACAGTACAAAAGCAACTATCCGGCGTCGGCAAGACTTTTGGACTCTTTCAACAAAGAAATCGAGGATAATATGGTCAAAGTATCGATGAACTCGGCGTTGTCTGTATTCAAAGAGCTTCATTACCACGCAAGACTATGTACGCTCAAATTGCTTGATCCCAACAGAGACAAAAGGATAGATATCGACACGTTGTTGGGGTCGGATTGGCTCCTTCAATGCTATGCAAGCTCCAAAGAAATCATACTGCTCAAACAAAGTGTATCATAGTGTAATACCATGATTATATAAGCAACAGAAATGTCCCCACCTCTGTACGCAGGACCAAAGTGCTCGCATCGTGCGTGTATTTACCGACTACCCTATTGCTGCGTAAAAGATCTTTGACGTCTGAAAAAAAAGAGTAAAACTATAATGTCTACAAGTACGTATATAATGCAACGAAATCGAGGTTTAAACCACAAAACCAGAACTAACCTATCCTGTAGCTAAGCCAGCCACAAAAACCGAAAAAGTCGATTACACAATCGCCAATTCCGACGTTGTACAAAAGTACAAAACTGGGGGAGAAATTGCCGCCAGAGTGATCAAGCAAGTCAGAGAATCGGCCATTGCAGGCTCCAAGACCTTTGATTTATGTAAGAAGGGAGACGAATTGATGGAAGAAGAGTTATCCAAGATTTACAACTCCAAAAAGGCCTCCAAAATCATCAAAGGTATAGCATTTCCAACATGTGTCAACCCAAACCATATTCCAGCTCATTTTGCACCACCAACTGCCGACGACGAAACCAACGTGGAATTGAAGGCCGGGGACGTTGTGAATATAATGCTTGGTGTTCAAATCGACGGTTTCCCAGCAATCATTGGTGAGACCCTTGTGGTGGGAGAGACTGAAACTTCGCCAATTGAAGGGCAAAAAGCTGATTTGTTGCACAGCGCATGGACCGCCAGTGAAGCCGCCATTAGAAGTTTCAAGCCTAATGGTAGAAACTGGGATGTCACCAATATTGTTGACAGAGTGGCCAAGCAATTCGGTACCACCGCCGTTGAAAGCATGTTGAGTCACAACCAAACAAGAAACGTGTTGTATGGGACCAAAGAAATCCTCTTGAACCCCACCAAGGAAAACAAAAATCAAATGGACACCCACAGGTTCGAGGAAAATGAAGTGTACGGGTTGGACATCTTGATCTCCACCTCCTCCGACGGGAAAGTGAAGAAGTCCGACTTCAAGACATCTGTGTTTAAATTGACCGGGAACTCGTATGCCTTGAAATTGAAGACATCTCACCAAGCATTAGGGTCTTTCAAAGACAAATCCACCGGGTTGTTCCCTATGAACATCAACAAAGTCGACGACATCAGGAAGACCAGAATGGGTTTGATCGAGTGTGTTAACCATCAAGTGTTATTGAGTTACGATATCATGACCGAGAAGGAAGGTGAATACGTGGCTCAATTTTTCACTACTTTTGGAATCACCAAAAACGGAATTGTCAAATTCACCGAACCTACCTTCACTCCTGAGCTTTACAAGACCGACAAAAAGGTGGAAGACGACATCAGTGAGTTGATTGCTACCCCATTGAAACCACCTTCCAAGAAGAAGAATAACAAGAAAAAGGCTGCCGCAGCCACTGTTTGAGATAGTACCGGAATTTTAAACGAAAAAGGACATTCTCACAACCATTTTTTTCAGCCTCCAAATCTGATCAACAAAGATCTTTACGTAGATAAGGAATAAAAGCCCTTCGCCAAAAAATCCATAACGTTTCTTCCTTTCCTTTTCTAGTCCCCGAGAGGTTTTCCAGTTCCTTCCCCTAATCTTTCTCCTAACCTTCCCCACCTTAAATCCATTTTCAATGTCCACTGAGTACACCAAGTTTTCATCCAGAAGGTCCACAGTTTATTCGTCCAAAGGGATGATTGCGTCGTCCCAGCCGCTTGCCAACGCCGCAGGGGCCAAAGTCTTGAATGCAGGTGGTAACTGCGTTGACGCTGCCATCGCTGTGGCCGCTGCCATGTGTCTTGCAGAGCCTGGTTCCACAGGTATTGGAGGTGACTGTTTCGCCCTCTACTACAAAAAATCAACCAAACAGGTGTTGGGGCTCAACGGGTGCGGCAGGGCTGCCGCCAACGTGTCCATACAATACGTGTGGGACCAATTGAATGACGGAAAGCCCATGCCTCGGATCCCCAGGCTTTCTGTGTTCGCTGTGGTGGTTCCAGGAGCCATCGCCGGCTGGCACGATGCGTATGAGAAATGGGGGTCCGGTAAAATCAGTTTCGAGGACATCTTGGCTCCAGCAATAGAATTGGCCGAGGACGGGTACCCTGTGTGTGAATTGGCAGCCCGTGGATGGAGGAACAGCGCCGGTAAGATCATCAAACAGAACCCCGGTTTGCAGCCCGAACAAATTCCCATTTTGGTGCACGGCAAAGGTCCTGCAGAAGGTGACTTTGTGGAAAACAAGCACATTGCCAAGGCATTGAAGTTAGTGGCCGAAAAGGGCAGAGACGGCTTTTACAAAGGGGATGTGGCCAAAGCCATCATCAACGAAACCGACAACAGACACCACAAGTTGACGTTAGACGATTTGGCCAGCCACACCTCGACTTTCGTGGATCCTATCAAGTATGAATTCTTTGGGTATACCATCTGGGAAATTCCTCCCAACGGCCAAGGGTTGGTGGCCCTCATTGCTTTGGGGGTGATCCAGCAGCTCCATAACACTGGAGTGATCGACGTTTTCAAGTTGAAGCACAACTCGGCCGAATATTTGCACGTACTTATTGAAGCGTGCAAGATTGGGTTCTACGAGGCCAACGATTCGGTAACTGATCCTGAATTCAAGGACATCCCTACCGACGAAATCTTGTCTTCAGAGTACCTTCAACAAAGGGCCAAACTATTTAGCAAAGACAGAGTGATCGACCCCAGCTATTTCGCTAGGCCGGTGCCGGACCCCAAGTATAAGTCCGACACCACCTACTTCACCGTTTCCGATGCCAACGGCGATGCATGTTCGTTCATCAACTCGGTGTACGAGGGGTTTGGCAGTGGGATCGTGGTGCCAGACTACGGCTTTTGTTTGCATAATCGTGGAGCAAACTTCAATCTTACCCCGGGCGCCGTTAATAGCCTAGAAGGTGGGAAAAGGCCCTACCACACTATCATCCCGTCGATGATCACCAAAGACGGCGATCTTTTTGCTTCTTTTGGAAACATGGGTGGGTACATGCAGCCGGTGGGCCATGTTCTTCATGTGATGAACCTCTGTGTTTTTGGTTTCACGGCTCAGCAGTCAGTGGACCTGCCTCGTTTCTTGCTAGAGGCGGATGAGCTGGCCCCAGATACTGGTTTGGGAGGGGATGGGCCCGTGAGTACCAGCACCACCTATGTGCTTATCGAAGAGGGCATTGCAACGGAGGAGTTCGACAAGTTGACTAAACTCGGCCACAAAACCAAATTTGTAGAGGGATATGCCAGGGGAAGCTTTGGAAGAGCCCAGATCATCAAGAACGAGCTGAAAAATGGCAAGGTTATTTTCGCTGGCGGTTCGGACTTGAGAGGTGACGGTGCTGCCATTGCAGTGTAAGAAGAAGCAAGGGCCAACCCACTCATCATGTAAAATCTGTCAGCACATTTATAGTTAAAGTACCTTGTTATTCACTTGGGAATCAGTGCACGTCGAGAAACAGCTCACTTTGTAGTTGAACCACGCTTATGTAATTACCACTATTCCAAGGAAATCAACCATCAATTACGATTCGACAGTTTTGGCTAGCACTAGGAGTAGGTACCAAATATCCACACACGACTTTTTAACCTTTTGGGTATACCCCTTAAAAACCTTCTATTTTTAAGGGTGCGGCGCTGGGTTGGGGTGGACCTTGACTGTCTGTTCGGAACCCAAGCCTATACCAAGATAGAGAAGGGCTCGGCAACGAAGTAAAAAACGACGAATCTATTTATTTTTGCAGCCACAAAAATACGTTCAAATTCCAAATTTCTCAGTTTATTACTTGTATATACATTATCTATTTGCCGAGCAGCTTTACGTACTCAACAGCCTTGGTCTTGACCCTGAGGGCACCCTTTTCATCATTATGATCGTTCTCAAATTCAACCCACTTATTAAAGAAGAATTGTGCTTGTTTCTTCCCAAGAGATTTGGACACAACTCTCTCAAATAAGTCTTCAATCCTCGACTTTTCACTTGCGTGTTTGATCTCTTTATCGATATAAACGTTCCACAAATCGAGTTTCTTTGGTGCATCATTGATAAGCCCTTCGAAAAGAGACCTTCCTTGTTCAACGTCCCCTTTTTCGAATTCCAATTGGGCGAATTTTTTCACCACTTCGATGTGGTCCCGTTTTGGCAATGCTTGTAAAGATTTGGCCAATGTTTCATGACATTCGTCGTTCATCTTTCTGTCCAAAAGGTTGGTGGCGTAGTTGACCCACACTTGGGGATTCTTGGACCCAAATTTCTTGAAGATCTTCTTGTATAATTCGTCGACTTTTTCGAAGTTTTCTGACATGACGTAAATGGAAGCTAACTTCTGGTGCATGGTAAAAGCGTCCATGTACTCGCAGGATCTCTTGAAAACTTGTTCTAAAGTGTCGTCGGAGCCAAAAGAGTTTTCCAAATTCAACAAGGCGATCCAGATATTCAATTTCTCTTGTTCTTCGGTGTAGTTGATGGTCTTCAAGGCTCTTTCACCGATTTCTCTGGCTTTGTCAAGTTCACTCAATTGCAATTGGAAAGACATGTAGTTCATCCATAAGATAGAAGAGTTAGGGTTACCAACGATCAACCTTTCGAAATCCGAGCTGGATTGAGGTGCTCTGGTGTTGATGTCGCCGGTTTTGTCTTCAGCGTATTTCTTGCCCTTGGATCTCTTCTTCTTTTTCTTGTCAGAGAGGTCGTCTTCATCAGAGGACGATTCGTCATCTTCTGCTTGGTCCAAAATGGAGGCGGTCCAGTCGAATCCACTTGTAGAAAGACCTGAAGCTTGGGCAGATTCTTCGACATCACTTTCTTCGTCGGAGCTGTCGCCTGCTTCTTCAACTTCAATGAGCTCGTCGTCAGAAGCACCTTCAGCCATTTCGACGTCTTCGTCTTCTTCTTCCGCATCTTCTTCTTCATCATCTTCGTCATCTTCTTCGTCTTCTTCGCTGACTTCTTGTTCCTCAGCATCTTCCATTTCGATGTCTTCAGTGAAGTATGATGCTTTCATACCTAAGGACAACTGTTTCTTGTCAGCATCGATCTTCAACACCTTAACCTTCACTCTGTCACCTTCACCGAACAATTGGGCAATCTCTACCGCGTTGTCTGAGATTTCAGACCGATGACACAATCCACTGACGTTGAATGTCCCGTCCAATTTGACGAAAACACCAAAATCAGTAACGGACTTGACTGAGGCTTCGTAGATATCACCAACTTGTAAGTCATCGAACTTCTTGAAACTCTTCAATTCTCCATTGACTTCGGATTCTTTCAAGGTCATTTTGACCTGTCCCTCCTTATCACAGGCAGAGATCTTCCCCACCACGGTTTGGTGAAGCTTGAAATATTTCTTCCAGTCCTTCAAGAAAGCATCGGACAAATCGGTCACTCTGACCAATGCATGCACAGATCTCCCCAAAGAAACGAGAATACCGTTGTTGGCAATCTTTTTGACAAACCCTTTGACAACGTCACCTCTGTTCAAGTCTTCGACGGAGTTAATTAATTTATCGGTAGCAGATTCGGTTCTCAAGCTGACAGCAACTTTGTTTGCATCTTCATCGACGTTCAAAACGGTAGCAGTAGCGTAATCGTTGGCGGAGAAAACAGACTCCAAGGGGTTGGAGTAATCATCTAAGGCATCGGTGATAAAAGAAGAAGCCGTGACTTTGTCACCCAATTCCACCAACACGAAAGTCTCTTTGACTTTCAACACTCTTGCTGGGTACTTAGCCCCGATTTTCACATCTGCAATGGATTCAAGGGAGTTTTGACGGGATGTCAAGATGACAATGTTGTGTTCGTTATCGATCTCCTTCACGTTGGCCTGGAATGCAGACCCAATAGGCAATTTCGATTCCAAACTTTCAAAGACTGTGGCATCGTTTGTTAACTCCATGAAGGAGATTCTTCCCTTTATAGAAGGAGCCAAAGAGACCCAAACGTAGCCCTTGGCGATGTTGTTGACGAAAACCACTTGTTCGTTACCTTCTTTGATGTTTGAAATATCCAATGTCTTGGAGTTGTCTTGAATAGATGCTTTTAACATGCTCAATTCTAAGATGATATTCTTGTTGGTCTTCTTGTGGGTGATAGGCAAGAATTTGTGGTTCTTGGCATCATGGTACCCAATAATCTTGACCTTGACCTGTTCTCCTTTGTGAAATTGAGATAATGGCTGGTTCTTGTCTTTGATTTCATCCCAGTTGTTGAAACATTGGGTAATGTCGATTCTTCCTTGTAAATTATCGGCCAATTGAACGTTCAACTGAGTTCCCTTAACAGACTTTATGACAGCATCGGTGACAACCCCGGGAACATAATCTCCCACGTTCTTCATGTCAGAATCCACAGGATTTATCACTTGTTCGGTCGAGCTTGAATCGTCAGAACCTTTCACGTCTTTCAAAGATAATAAAAACCGCTTGTTGTCAGCGTCGATTCTGATAACCCTACACGAAATCGATTGGTATTTGTAGAATTGCTTCGACAAGTCGTTAGAAGACTTATCCTTGTGATCACCGATGTATTTGGCCAAAGCCAACCCTGTCAATTTTCCACCGAAACTGATGAACAAACCCATATTCGTGACGGATTTGATGTACCCGTAAATCATCTTGTCGTTGATCTCGAGTTCTTTGAAAGAAGCTGGTAATTCGCTCCTTTTGCTGGCATCGATTAATGACTTCTTCCGGGATGCAATAATGGATCTGGCTTTGGAATCGGTTTCAAGAACCAAAACTTCCACATTTTCACCCACCACCAATCTCTTTGCCAAAGCACGGTTTTGTTCATAGTTCCCGTCGGATAGGTGCCCATTGAAGATCACACCTCTCAAGTGGCTTTCCGACAATTCGATAATCACCGAGTCTTTCTTCTTTTCGACCAATGTAGCATCGACGATCGACTTCCCTGGAACCAAATCCGACATGACATCTTTCTGTTCGGAAGTCAAAGTACTGGATTGCCTCAAAGAAACAATCACCTTCTTATCGTTTTCATTGACAGTAATGATTCTGACATTCACAGATTGGCCTATCTTCAAGTAATCTTTAGCATTGTCGACAAAAGTTTCCGAAATTTCGTTCTTTGGAAGGAAAGCTCCCAAAAACCCGAAAAACGACACAATAGCACCGCCATGGACAAACTTTTCAACTGTGGCAGCAGTTCTGAAGTTAAGGGTCGCTTTTTCAAACGAGCTTAACACCTCTGAGTCTTCGATATTGACCAAAGTCTTCTTGAAAGTGATCAAAAGTCTATTTTTTTCTTTCTTCAACACTCTGGCTTTGACTTTAGACCCGACTCTGAATTTCCTTTCAGGGTAAACCAATCTGACATCAGACATGTGAAGTGGAGGCACAAACCCATCGAAACCGTCGTTTATTTTCACTTTGATTCCTTTCCCCTCAGGCAAAACCTCAACCACTTCAGCGGTGACGTAAGACCCGTCTGGGATTTCATGGAAGTTCAAGTATTTGGCGTCCACCACCTTGGGGTCCATGGACAAGATGAAGATGTTTTCAAACTCATTATAGCTTATGACCCTCACCGGGTGGGTGGAGCCAGTGGTATAATCGATTTCAATACTTTTAGAAGAATCGAGGTTAGATAAATGCACTTGACCGGTGGCAGAAGCTCCCATATCAACGTATAAGTAATTGGGGTCCATTCCCTTGATCTTGGCTTCTGTTTTGTGGCCAATTGGGAAAGCTTCAAGAGCCTCCTTTTTAAGATCTTGGATGGACAGAAATTGCATTATATGAGGTAATTGAGACAAGATAAGTTTCTTGGTTCCAGCCTTGAGCAATACGGCGATTACTCTGGCCTTGACGTTGTTCCCAACCGTGTACTTGTGGTCCAAAGATTTGGCGTCGAAGTCGTTCAAGTTCGTCAAATTGATAGTCCCATCAACAAGCCCGAAAACTTTTGCAGCCACTCCGTTTTTTCCAACCTGAGAAACTAAAGCATTAACCAATGTCCCCGGTTGGATGGCATCCACAGAACTTATGGATGTGATTGTGGTGGATTTCGAAGCCTTCTCAAGCGGTTTCAAACCCAAGGCCCTACTGGTTTTTGATGCAATGCTGGTCAAGATCACTTGTCCAACTTTGAATTGGTCAATGTTGTAATTGCAATCTTTCAAATCTTTATTGGAGATGAAACTCGTCAAAGGAGCTTTTCCGATGTTCAAAATGATCCCGTGGTCTTCAAAAGATTGAATGGACCCTTGAACCAAGTTCCCGACAGCTAAGTCTTCATCTTCCAAATCCTTATTCACGACACTGGGCTCAATAGACATTTCAATCTTTTTACCCTTTTTGCCTTTTTCTGAATCCACTATCTGTGCATTGATCCACTGCCCTATTTGAAATATGTCTCTCAAGTCGGGGAAATCCAATTCCTTCGTCTTGAGTGTGGCAGTGACGATCTCTTCGTCTTCGCCATCCTGTTGCTCTTCTTCTTCGTCTTCACTAGATGCTTCTTCTTGTTCGGCGTATAGTTCGACTTTCTTGCTTACTTCTTCACTGATGCTGGTAATTGGAACGTGGGCAAACAAATTGTCTCCAATGGAAACTGTGATGTCAAGCTTGGAAACCTTTGTCACTTCTGCTAACACTTTCGTCCCAGGTAAAAGGTTTTTGAAATTGAAGTTCTCGATTTTGACGGAAATCTCTTCATCTTCCTCGGCGTCGGCGTCGGCGTCTTTTCCTTTCTTGCCACCTGCTTTACTTCCCTTCTTAGCTTTCTTCGCAGCTCCACCTGTTGCCCCACCGGCTTTTCTTTTGGTTCCAGCGCCAGCGGTTTCGAAGAGGACATCGGTCGTGGCCTCATTAGAAATTTCCTTCACTTCTAACGCCGTCAACCCGGTGTTCCCTCCTCTTGGGAATGCAATGTCATTGCTTCTGAGAACAGATTCCCGATTGGTTGAATCAGCCATTTCTCCTTGTGTATGTTTTTAAGTTCTTTTGAAGTGGAAAGAAAAAATACTGAGATGAGTTTATGATACTTTTTTTTTCACTCATCATCTCATCGATTTAGAGGAATGCATATAATCCTCAAAAATATATGGTCCTGCATATACTGCCGGTTTATTATCGTATATACTCTTTGCTTATACATGTCTGTCGGATTCCAAGCCCTTGGCCTTTCTGTCGTACATTATCCTCGCTGCTTCAGACGGGCTGTGGTACTTCTTAATCAATTTGGAGTAGAAAATACCGCAGGCATTACACAAGGTCTTTTCCCCTTCAGGCCCTCGTCTCCATTCAGGTGTTTTGACCGATTTACAATGGACACAGTTCACTGGTGATGGGAATTTCTCCTTTAGTGTGTCAAACTTGAGAACAGACCCCTTTCTGGGCGGCATTGGTTGTTGCTTTGGGGTGAATTTCGAAGTTTGATTAGACCGAGGGCCTTTGAAAGACCTGGGTATCTGAGATGATTTGGGACTTTCTTGTTGAAAAGTTGTTGCTTCTAACGATCCCGCAGGAGGAGTACTTATAACAGTATCTGAAGCGAACTTTGGCTGGCTGTGTTTGGGTTTCTTATGGTCAACTGAACTCGACGGGACTTCTTCTGCAGAATAAGGATGTCTTTTATGGTTCGTACCGTCTTGTTCGAATTGTTGTAGCGAATTTCTACCCTGTGGTGCAAATATCTGGCTATTTTCCCTGTTCCTCATGTGCATCACCCGGGCAGCCCTCAAGTGATCCAAGATCTTACCGCTTTCTTTGCAGTAGAACTCCATGTTGGACAACGAACCCACTGGAATCGACAGAAACATCATTTGGAGGGTATCGGAAGTGACTTCTTTGGGGTCTACCAGCTCTTGTGCCTTTTTTAAGGTTTTAAATCCATTGCATATCTCCGCTAGGTATGTGACCATTCTTTCAAAATCTTGCCAAATAACCTTGGTGTCTTTTATTTCAGTTGCAGGAGGGCTCGGAGGCCTTGGCGCTTGCCCTGAAGATATGGGAAATTGAAAATTGGCAGGATAGGAGTCTCTGCTATCGTGGGATGGATTTTGTGGGCCAAATATAAAAGAAGGAGCTTGTAGGGTGTTGGCGTACCCCGAGAAGGTCCCAGACGGTAAGTTCGGGGGGTAAGATATTGTTTCACAAAGAGACGTAGTAGCTTGGGACTGCTGAAGTTGGGATTGGATGGGATGTTGCTGTGCTTGATTCATTGGATGTTGCACTTGCTGTGCTGGATTTTGTGGATATTGTGGATTTTGTGGATGTGGTGCCAGTGTATCGGATAAAATGCCACGGTGCAAATCCAAGGGAGGTAACAAACCACGGGCACGGTCCAGCGATGATCTGTTAACTTGCATATTTATCTGTGGATAAAACCCCGAAGCTGCAGAAAACACCCGGTGACCTCTATTGTCTACTTGGATAGCTTCACTATCATCTAAACTTTCGATTATCTTCGAAAAAGGCGGCAAAGTGTGTCTAGAATAGTTTAAACTTGACATGACGAGTCTTCCAGGGGCGTGCTGATCCTTTGGCTCCAACTCCTTTGTATTATTTTTTGCAATCGATCGAAGGGGGAAGGGGGCCCTGAATATTTTAGAACCTCTGCTTTTGCTTTAGTTTTAGTAAAAGAAACAAAGTTAAATCGAATTTTTCCGATATGATAATGTTTTTCCTTATCCCAAGGAGTAACCGCTGAGGTTTAAACTTAGCTAGAACAACGGATGCTGATTAGGCAGGTGCAAGTAGGTATTTGTGTTTAGTGCACCTTGCTGCAAATTTAAGCAGGCCCAATGAGACTGCGACACGCAATTCGGCGACACTTCGAAACGACATGGCGTCCTTACTTCTTCTTCTTATTCTTATTCTTCTTTGCCTTGTTATCCTGCTGGATGACAATGGTGCCATCTCTAACATCTTGTGGCTGGTCTTTGAACTTCTCCTGGCTCTCTAAAAAAAACATAAGATCTTTTACTTGCTCATTCAAATCTTGGTTTTGTGCTTCAAGTTCTTTGGTGTGGGTAGTCAAGAACTCCACTTTATTAGATAAGCTTTCATTCAAAAGCTTGGATCCGTTTAGCTCCTTAGATAACTTGTTGAGTTTATCGTCTTTTAGTTTGATCTTGTCTCGCAAAGACGGAATCACATCGGCGTTGATTTGATTCAATTGTTCGGTGAGCTCATCTACTTTTACCTCAAGATCTGTCATTGCCCGGTTATTGATAATATCAGTTATTGAAGAGCCTCTCCTAGACTTTCCTGTAGCACTAGTCAGATTTTCTCTTTCGTCCAACAACTTTTCATAGTATTCTTGTTGACTGGCCAATTGACTTATCAATAGCTGTGAGTACTCGAAACCAACTTCATCCACTTTCTCGTCTGCATCCTTTGAGCTGCTGCTGGTTCCTTTCTCGGAGAGTTCCACAAGCTTCCCATCGGACTGGTTGGTTATTAGTCTATGCACGTAGTTGTCACCAGCATAGTCCCATACTCTAGATGTGTCCATTTCCATGGCAAAACAATGGCCGGAATTGACAAAGTGTTTGAGTGAGTGCTGCTCTGGGGCATATCTGCTGCACCCAATGTTTCCGCATATAAGACAAATCCAAAGATTGTCAGTGGTGGAACATTCTGTGCAGTGTTCCGTCTCGTCGATGGCAGAGGAGGAGTCGAAAAGGGAAAACGACGACGAAGGTGCTCCTGCGACGGCACCAGAAGACGAAGAAGAGCCCACTGAAGGAGCAGCAGAAGAGGGACGGGGACCCGAAAGACGGGTCGAAGGCCCCCCAACAGCAGCTGAGGATGCCTCTTCTGCACTAAACCGCCGGTTGTACTGCAGCATCCGTCGTGTGCTCCTCCTAACTTTCTGGTTGGACACACTATTGCTATACCGGCAAATTGGGCATGTATCGTCCTTCCATTTGGACAAGCACAGGCAATGGAATGTATGCTGACAAGGAATGGTTAACAACCCCGTCACTTCAGCGTCCATTCGTTCCAAGCACACTGGGCAAGTGGGAAGCTCAAGCAACTTAGCAGATCCCCCCAGGGTGAACGGGTCGTTCAACAAGAACGGAATCAAAGCGTCCCTTGCCTCTTTCACAAGCTGAACATTCACTGGATCAGAAGCCTCTATACGCACCGACTTGACGTACACCACATGACAAGTTTCCGGTTCCATTGAATTGAATGGCTTGCCGTCGTAGTTGTACTGGAACTCCGCCGTTCGAATAGCGTCGTTAAACTTCAACAACACAAGAAACCTGTTGGGCTTATCACTCTTCAATATCCGGATATGGGTGATGGATGGCATGTACTTTTCACCGATGAAGCCAAGAAGATCCGTGGCGGTGAAGTATGTGGGAACCGCTATGATCGACACCATTGTATCATCACCAGTCTGGGAGCTGGGAGACTCAGAGATGGTCAATTTCCCTGATTCGGGTTCTGTATCGCTATCGTCTTCAAACTCTCTGAACAACCGGATGATTCCATCACCTAGGAATTTGGCCTTAATTGGCTCTCTGCTATTCATTCTAAGGGGCTTCTTCTTGGTGTTGTTGATGGATTCTACTTCTAGCTGGGAGTCTCTGTAGTCTGTTCTATTCGGGGTGCCGGGAAAGTCGATGGTTATATGATAACTATCGGTTCCTATCATATCTTTGAGATATAGATAAAAGATAAAATCGCATTGTGAATGTACCTGTAGTAGGAGTTGCGTTTATAGAAATAACAGGCTATACGTAGAAAGTGACAGGTAGAAAGTGTGCGTAGAAAGTTATACGTTAAAAGCGACACGTAGCCGGCTAATCCACAAATGGCCTGTAGCATGCTACGTATCACATTTGCCGATCTATAAATACTTGTCGCTGTCGAACTCAGTCAAACTGCGCAACACCACCAACTTCTGCCCTTCGAGCTGTTCCTTTACTGGCTTGATGTATTCATGGGCGTCTGTGTGTGGGATCCAGATGACGTGGGCATCGGCAGCAAGACCAGAGTAAACCCCAGGAATACCGTCTTCGAAGATTAGACACTCGTGGGGCTTGATAAACTCCAATCCCTTGGATTCTCGATCTTTGTTCATTTGGTCCAAGCATGTGTACCAGATATACGGGTGTGGTTTGCCCTTGCCTCTGGGGATCCTGGTGTCATCACCGAGAACCACCTGGTCTCCAAAAAACTCGAGGAAATCGGGCAACAACGCAGTTTTCCGTTCAAAATTGGTCCTGTTGGAGCTGGACCCTAAAGCTATGGGCACTCCACTTTCCGTCAAACGGGTTAAGAGTTCTTTGGCCCCTGGCAAGAATTTGGTCTTGTGCCATTTCGTGGCCTGGATTGCCATAATTTTCTGGCCGTACTCGTCCCCGGTCAAAGGGATATCGTAATGCTTGATCACCAACTCGTTGGCATGAGGACCGGGAAGTCCCTGCAACTTGATCTTGACGTCCCAAGTAAGAGGGCCCTTTCCATATTCGGCAAGAAGCTCACTGGTCACTTCGGTGTATATGTCTTCTGTGTTGAGAAGAGTCCCGTCCATGTCTGAAAAGGTGTTAGTACGGAGAAGATGGAGGTGGTGGTTTCTTTACATACCAAAAAGACACGCTTTGAATTTGCTAGACTGTTAGTTGTGGTGGCGAGATTGGGAGTGACAGTGTGTGGTTGTTTGTGGATAGCACTGCTTCCTTTGTGTTTGTATCTGTGTTTGTGTTTGTGTTATGTCACGTTCTTCATGCATCTACGTACCCCATGTTTTATCTAGTTGTTTTCTTGGTTGGAGAAAAAGTCGACTCTTAACGACTTTGCTTGGCCCGTGCACGACTTCTTTCATATGACTAAAGATTGACTACGAAGATTGACTATAATGGTAACGTAAAATGATGTATAAATAACTATGAGGTTTGGGCCAGGGACTCGATATCCTGGAAAGAAACTTCTGCCCCTTACAATGGAGCGTTTTTGAACAAGTAAGAAATACTTTCACCATTATGCAACCTTCTTATGGATTCAGCTAGCACTGCCAGAATGTCAATGGTATCCAACTTGGAGCACAATTTCAATTTTTCTTCGAAGGGCACAGTGTTTGTACACACCACCCTTGTCAATTTACTGTTGTTGATATTGTCAATGGCCTTACCGGATAATATCCCATGGGTTACTATGGCAATCACTTGTTTGGCACCATTGTCCAACAAAACTTCGGCTGCTTTGGCCAAAGTCCCACAGGTGTCGGCCATATCATCCACGATGATACAGATCTTGTCACTGACATCCCCCACCAACACCATTCTACTGACCTCATTGGCTCTGGCCCTTTCTTTGTGAATCAAAGCGAAGTTCAAATCCAATCTATCAGCCAACCCAGCGGCCCTTTTGGCTCCACCTGCGTCTGGAGAGATGATGATGGCATTCTTGTAATCCACTTTTTCTTTGATATACCTCACCACGCTTGGCTCGGCGTATAAGTTGTCAACAGGAACATCGAAGAACCCTTGAATCTGACTGGCATGTAAATCCATAGTGATTACATGGTCACACCCCGCAGTTGTGAGCATATCTGCCATTAACTTGGCAGTTATTGGAGCCCGACTCTTGTCTTTCCTATCCTGTCTGGCGTATGGGAAATTGGGCAATATAACCGATATTCTCCTGGCACTGGCGGTCTTACAGGCATTAATCATAATCAATAATTCAATGACTCGGTCGTTAACGATACCGCTTCCTATTTGACACACAATGAAGACATCTTCGTCCCTGACAGATTCTCCGATGGAGTACTGCACTTCCCCGGTGGATTCCCTTTTAATTTCACTAGGGGTGAGTTTTGTACCGAGTCTTCTGGCAACCAAGTCTGCTAACCCTCTGTGCACATCACTGGCCAATAATTTGATGGAATTGGTGGACATGTCGACGTATTTGTAAAAATGTTGGAGTTTGAAGAAAACCGGATTTCTGGATGTTTATATACCACGGAATCGGGCGGATGATTTAAAAGCAAATAAACTTATCAACGACGTTGTTCACAGCTCAGCTCAAAATCATAAAAAGAAAAGATTTTTTTTTACTTTCCGAAGGAGTAAATTAGATGCGGATTTTTGCGATCGGAACCAAGATATGGAGAAAGCTAACATTACAAAAATGGTCGTATATTAAAATAAGTCGTCAAGGTCGTCAATATCTTCGTCGTCGTCTTCTTCCTCTTTGTCGTTCGCTTCCTCACCGACAGCAGCTCCCTCTTCGTTCACTACTTCGCCCGTCTCTTCTTCGCCCACCAATTTGCTCAACTCTCGCTTCTTGTTGTCCAAAGATGCCTTCAAAGTGTTGTAACTGTTCTGGAACTTCATCTTCATCATCTTGTGGGTAGCAGTGTCCAATCCCTTTTTGTGTACTGCCACCGCCTTCTCCAAGTCCAAGATCTCCTCTTCCAACATCTTGGCGTGGTGTGTGCCTTCTGCTTGTTGACCCGTATCTTCGTCGTCTTCGTCGTCTTCATCATCGTCGTCGTCTTCATCATCGTCATCATCATCGTCTTCTTCGTCATCGTCGTCGTCATCGTCTTCTTCTTCTTCCATTCCCGGGGTCTCTCCTTCGATAATGACTCCCCCACTCTCTTCGTCATTGAGGATGCCTACATTGGTCTCCAACGCCTTGGACAACTCTTCTTCCAAGTCTTCATCTTCGTCGTCACTGACCACCATGTCGTCTTGCTGTATAATCTGTTGAGCCTCTTGTACGGGCATTTGCTGCAGCATTGGAGTTTGCCCTTGCAACAAGGGCGGTGGAGATGGCGAGAACCGGGCTGGTCCCATAATGTTGGCTTTGGTGGCATCCAAGATCTCGAAATGGGATTCCTCTGCGTTGTTGTCCAAATGAATCAACTCATTCACTTTCAGCTCGATATCGTCCATGACTCTGTGGCTCAATTTCTTCGGACGAAACCGTCTATAGATGTTCTGGAATGGAGCCACCAACCCATCCCGCAACACGGGTCTACTTTCCTTCAATTCTCTGGGCTGAAGGTCGTACAACGGGTGCCTGTAAGCCTTTTCGCTTGGCACTTCGAAATCGGTCTCCAAGTTCAACTCATTGGGCACCACCAGTTTCAAAACAAGAAGCATCTGGCACAAGTCAAGGACCTTGAAAATGTTCTTTTTGTCGATGGTCTTGAACACCTCGTTGGCAGTGGGTAGATCCACGAGCCTGGCAGAATAGATGTTACCTCTCAAATTCACCAACGCTTTCTCCTTCGTAAGCCACTTTATGTTGATCCCACTCAAGTCGTTGGATTCCACCGAGTTGTGCACCACGTCCAAGTTCACATCGTCAAGAAACCGAATGACAATCCCATTTTCAATCAATGGGTCGTCCTCCATATCTGGCGTCTCACTGTCGTATCCATCGCCGGGCACTCTCGTAGGTTTGACCCGAACCTTGGGCAACTTTTTCACCTGCTGCGTAATTCCCTCAACGTTCGAGCTGTTAAGAGACGTCTTATTGTTGCCACCAATACTGATTTTGAGCTTTTTGATCTTGTCTGGCTTTTCTATTTTGACAGATGCTTTGTTCTTTGTTTTCGGTGGATTTAGTTTGATTTTGGGAGCCTTTGGCGGCTTGAAAGGCTTTGGTGTGGAGTTAGCTGACAGATTACCTGGTTCAGAATCCACAGGGCTGCCATTGCCTCCGACTTTGAGCTTCAATTTAAGAACCATTTTGTTATTAAACAAACTGAAATAAAATATTGGAAACACAAGCGACATTTTCAAAAAAAAAATGCGAAATGCGTTACACTTTACCAAGGGCCATCTGAAAACTGTTATCAATTTCCAAGCCACTAAACGGTTTTATTCGGTATGGCTAGAAGAAACCACAGGTCGCAAACGCCTGATACGCGAACAGAGAGGCCGCTGTTCAGGTCACGGTCTCGGTCACAATCGCTATCGCGGTCGTCCTCACGCACTGGCAGCCGTCGGAATTCAGTGATATCTCAAGAGTATTTAGAAGAGACTCAGGAGATCTATTCGGGCGCAGGATCTGAGATAATCCCGTCATCTATAACCTCATTTCACTACCCCAGAAACTTTGGGAAGAGGAAGCCATCTGCGGTGTCGAGAGAGACATCGCCGCTTTTGAACGCCGACGAGTACGACCTTCAATCGGTAAAGTCGTACGGCACCACGGACTCTGTTGAAGAAGGAAGACAACCTGCCAACTTCCGGTTCTTTCGACTCGAAGAGATTGAGCTGGCGGCTCCCGGGGGGTCGACCTATGAAAATGCGGAGGACCCAGTGGACTATAACACCGACTGGGAGTTCCCAACAGACAAACACGATATTGAAGAGGGTGCAGAAGAAATCATGGCCGAGGACGCTATCATCGAGACAGAGACTATGCTTGACCAACAAAGCTTCCGATCCAATAACTTCGATAGGAGGAACAGCTCCGAGGCCTCAGAAGATGAACTGTTGAGTGATGCAGGGCCGTTGGAGTACGATTTCAAAACGACTTACAATCGGTATTATTTGGCAGAAGAAGATTTGGTTATCGGGATTGCAGGATACAAGACCAATGTGCTCCGGTTAATGATGTACTACGCCATATGTGTTTTCACCGGTGGGATTGGGTACTTGGTGCTAAGATGGATGCCACGGTACCGCATAGGATTGATAGGAGATGTCAGTCCGTTTGGTAGATGTGATTGGTGTGTCATTGAGAACGAGTATGGAGAATTGGTTATTGTGGACGTTGATAAAACTAGGTTCAATCAGCGGATGTCCAGCTGTTTTGTGGTGGAGGACAAGGATACCTCCGATGCAAGTGACCCGGTGATATCGCATTTGCATAGCTTCAAGTATCGGTATTTAAAGTTCTTCTATAATCCAGTGGAAGATACGTTCAAGACCAATAATAACTGGTACGACTACAATTGGGTCAACAAGATAAACGACGGGGTGTCTCAGCAGACTTTCGAAGAGAGAAATATGATTTTTGAATCCAATTCCATTGATATCGAAGATAAGAGTGTTTCGGCGTTGCTCGTGGAAGAAATTTTGCACCCATTTTACGTTTTCCAAATCTTTTCGGTTTTTTTGTGGTTAATAGATGACTACTTTTACTATGCCACCTGCATCTTCTTGATATCGATGATATCTATAGTCAACACTCTAGTGGAGACAAAAAGCACCATGACAAGATTGAAGCAAATCAGTCACTTTTCCTGTGAAGTTAGAGTATGGAGGAACGAATTCTGGAAGACCATTTCACTGTCTGAATTGGTTCCAGGAGATGTTTTTGAAGTAGACCCCTCGTTGGCAGTCATGCCTTGTGACTGCCTATTGACCAATGGGGAAGTTATTGTGAACGAATCGATGTTGACAGGGGAAAGTGTACCTATCAGTAAAGTGGCAGTGCAAGACGACCAATTGCCTTACATTCGTGAAAATATCAACTTGAATTTGAGTAAGAGCTATTTGTACAATGGGACGAAGATCTTGAAGAAGAGAAGTTCCAATGAAGAGCCGGTCAAGGCATTGGTGGTGAAAACAGGGTTCAATACTACGAAAGGATCTTTGATCAGATCCATCTTATTCCCCAAACCGGTGGGGTTCAAATTTTACGAGGATTCATTCAAGTATATTGGGTTCATGACATTCATTGCTTTCATTGGATTCATCTACAGTACTTATAACTTCATCAAATTGGGTCTCCCCACTTCACTTATGATATTGAGGGCTTTGGATATCATCACCATCGTCGTGCCTCCTGCACTCCCCGCCACTTTGACTATCGGGACGACTTTTGCCATCAACAGATTGAAAGAGTGTCAAATTTACTGTATATCCCCGACTAGAGTCAATATTGGAGGAAAATTGGATGTTATTTGTTTCGATAAAACGGGAACCTTGACGGAGGACGGGTTGGATGTATTGGGGGTTCATTTGACCAACAATGCACCAGGAAGGAAAGAGTGGGTGTTCGAGTCGATAAATAAGCAAGTGGGGGATATAATAATCGACAGAGATATTTCAAATACTCACACATCATCTAAAAACCAGCACAATAGCAATAATGGCCCATTGTTGATCGGATTGATGTCCACTTGCCACAGCTTGCGCCTTATTGATGACAACATCTTGGGAGACCCGCTAGACCTCAAAATGTTTGAGTTCACTACGTCAAAGTTGAACGACAGTGAAGTCCCCGTAGTGGAAAGCACAATCGGCCATTTCAAAATCGTGAAAGAGTTCGAGTTCGAGTCTAACCTCAGAAGAATGAGTTGTGTAGTGGAGAACAACCACGGTAAGCTTATATTCTGTAAAGGGGCCCCAGAAGTGATGTTTGATATTTGTGATCCGGCTACCATTCCTGTGGATTTCACAGACCTATTGCACCAATACACCAAAAGCGGTTACAGAGTCATTGCCTGTGCTTACAAAGAGGTCAAAACCAGCACAATTTCACGAGACTTGGAAGAGAACTTGAACTTTCTCGGGTTTATCGTGTTTGAGAATAAATTGAAGGCCTTGACAACACCCACCATTACCCAGTTGACTAGCGCCAACATAAGGACGGTGATGTGCACGGGAGATAACGTTTTGACGGCTATAAGTGTGGGAAGAGAGTGTGGGATCCTCCTGGAGTCTGACACTGTTTACGTGCCCAAGTTCAGAGACGACCAGCCGGACTTCGGCAGCGAAAGTGGCGTTGATGAAGTGATCTGGCACGACATTGAAGACGAATCAAACGTCCTCTCTTCCGACCTTTTGCCCCAGCAATACACCGACAGTTACAAGTTTGCCGTCACTGGTACTTTCTTCAAGCATGTGTTGACGCACTACGAAGACACTCACAAGTTTAGAGTGCTTCTAAAGGGTGCCATCTTTGCCCGGATGTCGCCAGACGAGAAGCATGAGCTTGTCAATCAACTACAGAAACTTGATTACACTGTTGGGTTCATAGGAGACGGTGCCAATGATTGTGGGGCGTTGAAGGCAGCGGACGTGGGTATCTCCCTAAGCGAAGCCGAGGCTTCTATAGCAGCTCCCTTCACCAGTACCATATTCGAAGTGTCGTGTCTTATGGACGTTATCAAAGAGGGAAGAGCTAGCTTGGTGACGAGTTTTTCGAGTTTCAAGTTCATGTCGTTATACTCCGCCATCCAGTTCATCACCGTGACAATTCTTTACAAAAGAGGCACTAATTTGGGAGATTTCCAGTTTCTTTACATTGATATGCTATTGATTCTCCCGTTGGCAATTTCGATGTCACGATCCAAGCCAAGCAATAAATTGATCATAAAGCGTCCTACAGCCAATTTGGTGTCGGTCAGGATTCTTACAGGGATGGTGCTTAACATTTTGATACTCTTGGTATATCAAATTATCATTTGGAAACTTGTTCAAGGGGAACCTTGGTATGAGAAACCTGTTCCAGGAGACGATGAAAATGTGAAGAGTATTGACAATTCCATCCTTTTCCTTTTTACTAACTTCCAGTACATTTTGATCTCGGTTCTTCTCACAGAAGGGTACCCTTACAGGCAACCAATGGTTGAGAATGTTCCGTATCTCGTGAACTTGGTTATTAGTTTGATTTTGTCTAGTGGGTTGTTTTTGATTAATAGTGACGGAGTTTTGGGTGACATTTTTCAGTTGGTTAATTTACCCATTAAATACTACTGGGTAATTTGGACATTGACAGTTTTGAATTACGCTACGTTATACTTGATGAACAAGTATGTTTATGACAAGTTGCACAAGGCTTACAAGAGACTTGGGAACAAGCGGTTCAGTAAGAAGTTGTACAAGAACTTGAGCAGGGAATTCGGCAAATTAGAGAGTGTGTAGAACAATAAAGTTTTGAACGCCAAAATTGGCACAATGCCGGCCTCCAAATCCAGGTTATTATGCTATTAATGCCGGTATTGTGCTATTATAATGCCTACATTTTTTTCAAGGTGAAAGGGTTGATAGCGTTGGTAGCAGGTCAAGTCAAACTCAATAAGCCCAGAGTCCATGTCGAATGGACAATTTCTAGTTCTGGTTAGTCGTCGTCGTGTTCGAAGATGTATCATTTTCCTCATATCCATCGTTTCAGCACCAACTCAACAATCATGCCAGCTATGAAATCTTGAATCCTTGAGTATTGGTGAATCTGTGGCTTATACAAGCACAATATGATAGTTGGTAAAGGCACGCACAATCCATCACCCATTGCCGTCCCCCTCTCGGAGTTTTGAGGGCATCGTCAATAACAGGCCATTACGAAATTCTATGGTCTTCTGAACAATCGAAAGCACCAGAGAAAAGAAATCTGCTGGCACCCACATAGGCTACATGCGATAGGCCGTGTGCTTGTGTCTGTGCTTGTGTGTGGGTTAGAGTTTTTGTGTTAGTTCTGCTCTGTGCCCACTATGGCTTCGGGTTTAACGCTTGACACAAAGTCACAAACTGATCCTCAACCCTTAATTGACTTTTTAATGACTTTTGTGCAGCATCATCGCACCAAGGCTACTGGCTTATTTTGTTTGCCGAAGCTCCGAACCCGTCACTTCCCCCACAGGATTTAAGATGTGGGTGAGAAAGGTTTGTTGTCTGAAAAAAAAATTACCACACGGAGTTTTTGTGGGGTCGAGTTTTTTGTTGAGAAATGGGACCATCGCAAAATGTATAAATAGTGCTGGCAAAACCACGCCTGCGTTTCCGTTAAGTTCTTGTTATTTCTTGTTATTTCGAACACTTCTAAAAATGTCGTCAATTCATTCACAAGGCTCCGGATCCAAAGACTTATCTGTCAGTTCCAATGACCACGAAGCAAACATTATAGGCAAAATTCACACCGTGGGTGAAAACCAAGAGTATGTGATGATTGGAAACAGAAAATACCTTAAGTCGGAGTTGATGCAAGCCTTCGGTGGTAGTTTAAATCCCGGGTTATCGCCACCTCCAACCCACAACTTTGCCAACCCTGGTCCTTTAGGGTTGAGCGCTTTCGCCTTGACAACTTTTGTGTTGTCAATGGTTAACGCCAGGGCCATGGGTGTTGAAACTGCCAATATTGTTGTGGGTTTGGCTGGGTTCTATGGGGGGATAGTGCAGTTGTTCGCAGGCCTTTGGGAATTGATGGTGGGGAACACTTTTGGTGGCACCGCCTTGACTTCCTACGGTGGGTTTTGGTTATCTTACATGGCCATTAATATTGAAGCTTTTGGTATTGCTGGGGCGTACGGAGATGATAAGGAACAGCTCGGTAATGCCGTTGGGTTCTTCTTGTTAGGATGGGCTATCTTCACATTCATGTTGACGCTCTGTACACTCAAGTCCACTTTCGCTTTCTGTGGGTTGTTTAGTTCTTTAACTTTGACGTTCATCTTGCTAGCCGGTGGTGAATTCAGTGGGAAATTGGGAGTTACAAGAGCTGGCGGTGTTGTGGGCGTTATCACTGCATTCTTTGGGTTCTATAATGCGTTTGCCGGTACTGCCAACAGACAAAACTCATATTTTGTTCCCTACGTCGTTCAATTGACAAGAAACAAATGATGAGTGGCTTATTTATCTATATTTATTATATTTATTAATTTATGTTTTGTGACGTACCGTATCAGCGTAGACGATGTATCACATTGTGCTCACACGACCGTAAAAGTGTCGTGCTCAAACCGCAAAATGTCCGTTTTGGGATGGTCCCACGTTCCTGCTACCATCGCAGAATTCCAGCTTAATTAACCCTAAAATTACCCTTCGACTATATCTTCTTCCTCTTCTTCTTCAAAGTATCTTATGTCGACCACCAAAAGGATAGCGTTGCCGGCCAGGGTTGAACCCAAGGTATTCTTCGCAAATGAAAGAACGTTCTTGTCGTGGTTAAATTTCACCGTGATCTTGGGGTCTTTAGGTGTTGGTTTGTTGAACTTTGGTGACTCGGTGGGAAGAATCAGTGCTGGTTTATTCACTTTTATTGCCATGTTGACGATGGTGTATGCTTTGGTGACCTATCATTGGAGGGCAAAGGCTATCAGATTGAGGGGCTCGGGTCCCTATGATGATAGATTTGGTCCTACCATGTTGTGTATATTTTTGTTGGTGGCCGTCGTTGTGAACTTCGTGTTGAGAATCAGGGCATAAGCTTTGCCTTGTCATGCCTAGGTACACCCACACACTCATACAGATAGGAGTCGATACAAAGCCCCCTGGCTATAGGTCATATTGTCTTTTGATGTGTCTATACCTCTTCAAGTGATACAACATCTCCAACTCCTTGATTATATAGTCTCCTTTACACAATGCATTATTCAATTCTTGTTCTGTGTCACATACTGTGGACTCGAAGTTGTGCTTCAACTGTTGACGAAACTTGGCGTAGCCACCGCTTTCGGCGGGGTACTCTTTGCCCATGTATAAGAGTGTTCGGTAAAGGTGTTTTATCTTGGGGTTCATTTCACGTAGATCAAGTGCCAGATAAACAGGGTATAAATACAAAACCAAGTCTCAAAGAAACATAAAGACAAGTCACAAGAACACAAGCCAACTCACAAAAATTCACCAAAGAAACACCAACGTAACTCCAGTTTAGCCACTATAGAGAAACGTATAAAGAAACGTTCGCACCAACTTTTTTTAGTCACTTTATATTCTTTCACCAATGAATTCAGATTATAAACCCCCCGAAGTGGCCGCCATTTTCCTCGTCAAGTTCGATGTGCGGTCAGGGAACGAAGTGGTGTGGTCCAAGACCTCAGCAGATATTGATTTGGCCGGCATTGAGTTCAAAGTCTTGCCCTCGGGGATCCATGAGCTCACGGAGGATATCATCTTGTTTACCCACAAAGCAGGCGACAAACTCTACTACGGATTGTCCAAATTCAAACAGTTGAACTGGAACTTCACCGGGGACGACTCTTCGGATGCTGGCGCGTCCAGTGAGTTCAATACGGTGATTCACAACGACAGAAGTAAGATTCAAATGTACAGTTTGGGAATCTTGTGCAGTAACCACCTGCAATGGCAGCCCAACAACTTCATAAGCCATGGGCTTGAGTATGTCAGTTACTTAGACGACAAGTTGGCCGAGTTTCTTCTAGACCAAGATGTGCTGGTGTTGGATTCTATCAAGCTCGACAAAATTCCAATAAAAGTGTTCAGCAACCCTATACATGAGCTCCCCAATTATTTCAATTCATTTGGTCCATTGGTGTTTAAGATCTTCAAGTTGAGTTTGCTTAGGAAACGGATCATCATTTTCAACTTGAACAAACGAGACAATTACAAACTTCAGATGTTTAACTACTTCATATCTGTGTTATCCATCATCCCCAAAGATCTAAAGTTTGAGTTCAGCCACCAAGACAACTTCATTCAACCATTATACAACATCTGTTTGAACGACTTGAACTCTGAATTCTTCAGCTTCAAGTCGTACGTGGCCACTACGAACGACGATATTTTGATGTACCAGCCCATTTACGACTATGCGGTTCTCGTGGGAGATGAAGAACCTCAGATTTACAGCTTTGACAGCATCCAAAAACACGACAAATTGATCTTGAAGTCTACTTTCAGTGACTACTCCAAATTCAAAATCATTTACAGGCAGCTTCTCCGTAGCGGCGGCGGTGCCGTCGGCCAGGTGAACAAAACCCATGCCAAAGGTGTTGCAAAATCTGCTTCCACGGACAATCTTTCTATAAACACTTCCCACACCGTCAGCTCCATGCCTAACTCCATAGCAAACTCCATCCTATCCAACCTCAAAATCTTTGGCAACGGCAATAATCAGAACAGTATAACCTATGAGCCAAATTGGTGGAGAAAGGCTACTTACCCATTATCGTGGACCCAGTATATCTGGTCGGCATTTTCTTGGTTTGCGACCGCTGGCCAGTACAACAACCAATTGGACCAAGTCCAAGGAGAGCGTTCTGCTGGAACCAACGGCCAAATTGATACCTATGAGTTGGTGGAAATCATAGGATACTTCCACAAATTGACGAAGAAATGGTGCTACCTAGTAGAAGAGTTCGTCAGCGACAGCGATGAGGTGGTGGAACTCACCTACCAGGATTTGATTGATTTGGAATTGGACCCTTACAACACCTATGACCTTGAGTTTATAAAGGAGTTCATCACCACATATTGGAATGTGGAAACGGTGGTCGTTAGTAGTGGGTTGAGTTTCTTCTGTTGATCCTGCCGGATTTTGAGCTACGCGACTGCGCCAGATAAGATATATACCTAAACTTCTTTAATGCATTTGATGACGTGAGCTTTTCTTCGTAGTCGTACGGCGTAGTGATCTGGAACCCATGGTAAATAGACGGCATGGGTTTAAGCAAGTAGTGTCCCCACCGATTTTGATCGCCATAGTTAACGGCGGCTTTGGCTGATCAAGCCTCACCCTTCTAAAATTTCTCAGTTTTTCAACAACAAATAAAAACAAAAAGCCTTTCAGACTCTTTTTATACCCGAAAGCGTGTTGATTGTGTTTGTCCCAAGCTCAATTCCTGTCTCGACACCGTAGCCGTATCACTAGTGGATTTTTGTTTTTACAAAAAGCGTTATTTGGAGTTATTTGGCCAGGTTTCAATTGAATTCCCGCCGCATTACATTAGTCGAAGTGATCGATTTGACATACAAAACAACGGCAAAAAAGACACAAACACCAAAGGATCAACGTCAGATGTACAAGCCAAAAACAGGTAAGAGTTCCAAAGAGGATTCTAGGTTCAAAACGGACTCGGACATAGCCAAGTCAAACTATAAAGAACGAGAATTGACTAAATGGGTACCGGAGGCGGACGACGCAATAATGTCGCCACTGTTGGAAGACGAAGGATCCAGTGGGAAGGGGTCATGGGACCAGTTCCAGGCGAATAAAGAAAAGTTTGGTGTTGAGGCAACTTTTGATGAACATTTGTATACAACGAGGATCAACACCTCCGCCAAAGACTATAACGAGAGATTGAAAAGGGCAGAGCAATTAGCCAATGAAATCGAGAACAGTATCACCAGTGACCCCCACGTTTTGGAAGAAAGGGGAAAGATTGACGATTCTATCGAAGACTCCGACGAGGAGATGAAGTATAGTGGGGTGTTGAGAGACGAGGAGGTGCCAGGAAAGAAAGATACGAGGGGAGAAGAGTTGATGGCAGCTTTGAAGTCGATGAACGTGAAAAGTCCTAGTCCTTCGACGGCCGGCCACGGAGCCATAAACAATGATCCTGCTATCGCATCTGTTGACAAAAAGCATAACGGATCATTCAGATTGAATGCCCAAAGCGAGATCAATTCGTTGAAGGAGTTCAGTGCCACTTTCAAAGTGCCCCATAAGTTACCCAATGATCTTTTACCTATCTTGGCTAAGGACAAGGTTAAGCAGGACGAGATCTTGAAGAAGTCTACCAGCCAAGAATCGTCCCAACTTTCCACACCACAGCATCAGCATCAGCCCCCTCAAACACAGCCACCTCAAACCAACACACAACCTCCACCACTGGGACAACCTAGTTCAAGCAATACCACAGAAAAACCGAAAAGAACAGACTCCAAGTTCAAGTTGAACCCCAAAGCTGCATCGTTCACACCTTCGTTCGCCCCAGCTGCGAGATCTAACCAGATCTCTCCACAACAGCAAGCACCACCCAAACTATTCAACGGGTCGAACAATAGATCTCCAAGTAACCCCAGTCCAAGGATGAACCACCAAAGGCCCTATTCCGCCGGATCCTCGGGCTCGAATAAGCGTCATTATCAAATCTTGCCAACCGATTTCTTCGGCCCCAATGCGGTCCCCACCAAGGAGTCTCAAATTGAAAAGGCTAACAAGCTTAAAAAGTCGTTCAACCTTTTCGTGACCGTCAAAGCGAAAGCCAAAGCAGGGGATGAAGTGCACGTGGAGAGAGCTTACATCACTCCTCCAACCTGGGACCAAACAACGAACGAACCGCACACCGCCCTTTTCTCTCCGCCAGAGAAGATACCTTCGATGGTCCCTCCTTATATGATGATGATGCCTTTACAGATGAACATGCCTCCTTCACCATTCCCTCCGCAGTCTTCCGATGGGTCTCCAATTCCAGCACAGATGCAAATGCCAGTATCGCCCAATATGCCATTCCAACCTCAACAAACGCCACAGCAACTGCAGCAACAATTAGCTATGATGTATCAACAGCAGCAGTATGGCATGGTACCTCAGCCCATGTATATTCCAGGCCAGGAATTCGTGCCTAATTACATGCAAGGAGGGTACCGTGGAGGATACTATAACGGCAACGGAAATGGACGAAGGTATTCGAAGAGAAACAGTAATTACTAGGAACAGTTCAAGGTGAAAAATCGGAGGGAGGCAAGTAAAAGGAACCGTAGCTATGGTCAATCATAACGACGATAAACGTTAACGTTGTACGATTCAAAATAAATAATATTCTAACGTCTTTGTAAAATCTCAAAAAAAAACAAGTCCGAGTAAACTCAAACCAATAACTCCCAGTTTTAAGTAGTGCACAGAAAGGCCAACTGTTTGAAGAGATTACGCAAGTCCGAACACAAACTACCATGTCTGAAGCAGCCTTATCCCGGATAGCCAATCTCATCAGTGTGGAGGACGATTTGGTGAAAATAGCGTCCCTTCGTCAACAATTCGTTAAAGAGAAAGGTTCTGTTGATACCAAGTTGAATGCGGCCACACAATCGCAAATTGACTCGGTTATGGCCAATCTCGACCAGCTCAACAAGGCCAGCTTGAAAGTTAGCAACGTCAAGGCCGAAATCAATAAAATCAAGCAAATTCATGACGACTCTATCACGAACGTGGCGGAATATGATACTATTTCCAAAATGACGGCTGTGCATCAATACTTCCAACAAGTCAAGAGCTTGTACGGCGATATATCCAATTTCAAAAGGAGCTTGGATCAATTGAACGAATACATCGATAACGAGTACGAGATAATCCTGGAAGATATTACATACCCGTTGAATCATATATTCAAGATTTACTATAAGTTGAATCAGGCACGAAACTTACAGGACTACCTTGAAGTTAATTCCCGTGGGATGTCGGATGATTTGAAGTCCATTGTGTACAAGATCCTCCAGCCGATCCGTAAAACCATCAAGAAGTTCGACGACTTATTGGGCGAGGTTGTGATTAGTGTTACAGAAGCTGTCAAGGAAGGTAATGAAGAGTTGGTGTTCAAGTTGGTGAAAATCATCGATATTGAGTTCACCGAAGACAAGAAGTTCACGTTAACCTCTAATTTGAACTTGACATCGAACTCCACCAAATACATGGAACACAGGTATCAGAAGCGGAACTATATGAAGTTCTTCTATGATAAGTTGGAGGAAAGTTTGATTGAAACTTTCGATAAGTGTGTCGAGCACTTTAGTGACAATAGGATGATGGTATATGATAATTTGAACTGGTTGGAAGACGAATTGGTATTTGTCAATGATACTTTGTCACAGTATTTCCCGGATCATTGGGAGGTCAATTCTTTTATACAAAACGTTTACTACAACAAGCTTCATAACTTCACCATGGATATAATCAAGTCCGACCCTCCTGCAGAGGACTTGTTCCGAATATTGAGTTACGACAGTCACTACAACAAGTTCTTGGTTGCGTTGCAGTCTCTTGATGAGGACCTGAAGAAATCCAAGAGAAAATCTGTTATAAAGCAACAGAATAAATCTATTATTGGAGAGGACTTGAAGAACGTTGTATTGGATGACTACTTAAAGGTTATTGTTACCAAGATGGACGAATGGAACGATAACTTGATTGAGCAAGAAACAAACGCCTTCAAAACTAGAGGCTTCCCACCTGATCTTTACAATTACCATCAAGTAATTGAAGACGAAGACGCAGCTGATCAACAGGTGATGTTGGATATCGAAACGAATGTGTATGTGTTACCGGATTTTAAGACGCCGTTGACCATGTTGAAGGAACAAGCAGATGTGGCGGCCGATTCTGGGTATGGGAAAATCTTGGTTGGAGTCATCAGCCATTGGTCTACATGCTACATCAAGAGGATATTGAAATACCAGGAAATAATCGACGAAGAATTCGACAATTACATGTCCATCTACAACAACGAGCGGTTCCTCATCAAAGAAAGTAAGACTACCCGGTTATTCAGGCGTAAAAAGGCGGAATATGTGAACCTTGACGAGATGACGCAGGAAGAATTGTCCAACATCTCGAGGGAAGGGTTGATTGAGTATTTGGCTGCGTTGGGGAACACATTCGAAATCAATACAGACAGATTACAAGATAAGTTCTTGCCCACTTATAAAGACAAAGTGCACACCAATTACCAGCAACAAATCGAGGTCAGTTTTGAGGATACTGTGACTCCAAGTACCGAACTAAACGCTCAGATTATACGGACTATTGTGGATATAATAGTGAACGATCTTTATCCAGCGTTATCAGAAGTTTTCACCAGCAAATGGTACGACGACGGAAAGAGTCACTTGAGGGATGAAAAGACCATGGCAGAGAGGATCGTGGAGACCATAAGCGAGTATATGGAAGAGTTGAGAGGCTACACCACCTACGATATCTATTCTGTTACATTCAATGTCTTTTTGGACACTTTTATCTCGGCATATATTCGTATTGGGTATGAGAACATTCTCCATGGAGATGGGAAGAAGATCGATCCCCATACCGTCAAGAAGTTTAAATCATTCAGTGAAGCAGTGGGGAGAGATGTCACCATATTGTATGGAGGCATGGAACACTTGTTCACCAGAAAGGATGCCAGTTATCTTTTGAACAGTTTGAGAGCCATTGAGTTTTTGGGGGACTTGGCCACTTGTGAAAACCCCATGGACTTCATACCCCAGATATGGGAGAACGAGATCTTGGGGTCTTTTTACTACTGTTCCGTGGAGTACGTCAGAGGTATTTGTCTTTGTAGAAAAGACATGGATAAGAATGAGGTGAACTTATTAATCAACCAGTTGGTCAAGATCCAAAAGGCATACCATAATGAGGTTGAACCACCTATTGTTGTGACGGGAACTTTGAACGACTTCTATTACAATTAGTGCTTCGTCTATCGGTTTGTTCATTATCGTTAGTTATGTAAATATTATGTAATATGTCATAAAATCATTAGATCTTTAATCGTCATCGGACGATGAGTAATCCACTAGAGAAGCCGGCGTTGCTTTATCACATTTAGGGGTTATTCCGCTTCGTACAGTCGTTGTCTTAGTCTTCTTGATAACTAACGGAGTGGCTGGGGGTAAAGATCTTTTCTCTGGTTGGTACTTCTTGAAAGCAGCCAACTTTTCAGTTATCAATGCCTCCGTGTCGGCGGCGTCCAGCTCCTTGCCCTTTGTCTCATGGCTTCCTGCACTGAGTTTTTTTTCCATCTCCTGAAGTCTCTTGTTCTTCGCCTGTAAATACTCCAAATGCTCATTGATCTCTACCTGCAGCTGCTGTTGTACCAACTTCTCATTCAAATCGTCTTGCTTGTTGTCCTTCCAAAACTTTTTTGTCTTCCGCTGTTCCCTTTGTTCCTGGAACTTCTTGTTTTCCTCTTCCTCCCTGATCAAGCGATCCAATATCTCGTCCGGCGTCTCGGTCTTCGGCACTGCAAGTGCTTTTGTAGGCTCAAAGTTTCGTTTGGCACCAGATTCCAACGTGAAACCCCCGCTTTGTGGATGAGTCTTGAATATAATGTTGTTGTTGCAAATAGGGCATCTGATCTGGAATTGAATGATTTTGACCTCTAAGTACTTCTCGTCGGTGACTGTCTTCTTAGCATTGAATTTCCTACTGCTTGAAATATACTCGTTGCATTTCTCACATCTCATGGAAAACGGCGCCAGCAATCTCACTTTGATGGTGGCATTCTTGTCCTTCTTGACCTTGGGGATCTTGGACGGGTCGTAGTCAGGAGGATAGTACTTGTTTATGGCCTTCCTTTCGGACATTTTTATAGATATTAAGTAATGTAATGTGAGAAAAACTGCATCGCGATGGAAACTGTAAAGGTGTATCTGGTTCTTTTTATACTACATGAAATTTTATATTGATTAGTATATAAATTGATACTTTATTAGACTATTGATAAAATTAATTAACTTATTCGGCGTTTCTCTTAGCAGCCTTCTTAGCAGCTTTTTTGTGAGTACCGAAGATCTTTTTATCTCTGTTCTTCTTTTGTCTTCTTTGTTGTCTGGAAAGTTTTTCAACTTTTTCAGCTAAACCAGCTCTGACTAATCTGTAAGATGGTTCGAATTTTTTGGCGTCAGCGACGGATTGGTAGATCAAACCGAAACCAGTAGATTTTCCACCACCGAATTGGGTTCTGAAACCAAAGACGTTGATGGCATCTTTGTCAGATTTGTAGATTTCAGCTAACTTTTCTCTTAATTCATCTTTGGAGACGTTAGCTCTGTTTGGGTGCAAGACGTCAATGACGAATTGTCTTCTGGCTAATAAAGGGTTGGAGATAACCTTACGAGTTCTGATGGTAACTGAATCACTCTAAATAATAGTTAGTAGATGTTTTTTTAAATAGCGTCATACGTCCTCTGTGAAGTGGTAATAAATTTGACAGGAACGGCACAAAGACCTGGATGGATTTTCAAAGCACATATGAATGAAGAGATGGACTTGAAACATGGATGTCTTAAAAACGGAGATGATTTCTCTTATGTAACAAAAATGATTTTTAACGACGTTGTTGACGATGGCTTTATTGTAGGACTTCTTTGGATTCAAGGTAATATGGGCTTGATATGAATGGGGAGGAACCACTGTTGGGACACAGATTACAGCTTGTTTTGTTTGACATCATTACATACCATTTTAATGATACTCTATATTATTATTAAAATATGAAAATTCTGATGAAAAGTTTTTTTTAACTAGTTATGATAGTTCCTTAGTGAGGTTGAAAAAATTTTGGTTGTCGCTAGTGCGAGGGAAAGTCGTGTGATTATCGAGAAAGCCTGGGAAAAAGCAGTCACATAGTCACATGATGCGGATGGATGCTGGGGTACACTGATTTGGGTGAAGTCACAAGAGATAACAGCAAATATTGCCGGGGAGGTCTTGGGCTAAGGGAAGGGAGGTTCTAGTGATCTTGGTCAGTTGGGCCAAACGGTTTCGGCGTATTTGTTTTGGTGTGTTCTTAGGAGCAGGCGTTAACTATGTGTCTTTATATACAGGAGAGATATTGGGTTCGAAGGATGGCTACGAGGAGCTGGAAGTGGTATTATATGTAGGACGTGGATATTCGTAGAGAACGGTAAGAGAAGTGTCGGATGGTTCTGAAAGCCAGTAGAGCAAGTAAAAGCCCGCAGAAGCTAGCCACGTTGTTTTTGTGATATTTATGATTATAGCAAATACGAGTTCAAACAGATTTACTTGGTGGTTGACTAAAGTAGTTTGCAAACAACTCTATAGGTTGGTTTGTGGGTAAATGGAGTATAAAAAGCATGAAGAACTTGTAAAAAGAGATAAACCAAGCTACGTGCTTAGGATCAGATTGAGGTTCAGGCCTAAATGTGGTTCAGGCTCAATTGTGGTCTTGGTGTGCTTCACTTCGGTCTTGTGTTTTGGTCTGTGCACGACTTTCATTTCTTACTCTGGGGATATTAGGTTGATGTGGCTTTTGACAGTTGCAGCCTTTACTATTCTTCTTATATATGAGTCCTTCTCCACTAGTACGAAGTCTTCTAGGCGTTTGTCAAATAAGTGCCATGGGACTTCAATCGCAAAATTCACTTCTCAAATCAACTTTTTGCAACAATATTTATTCTGTCTAATTCACTCTCAAATATGTACAAAATTTAAACCAAAAGCGAAGCGACCTTCAACGAACTTCAAAGCCAGCAACATTCCAACACTATCAGCTTGAATACCATCTTCAAACTGGAATAAAGAACAACCTTTTGGATTGAAGCTCGGCCTTTCCCCGGGGGGGGGGGGGGGGGGTCGGGGGTCGGTATATGGAACCGGGTCGGTTTTGACAACAGGTGGATCTCGGACCATCATTAAGCCACATCTCGGATCAAGGCACATCAATAAATTACAGCGAGCATATATTGCTATAAACGGTTATTTTGTGGGGTCGTCGACCAGGTTTACTTGTTAAGGCCAATTCTGACGGCTTTGGTTTGAGTGTAAGAATCTAAGGATTCAACACCCATTTCTCTACCGAAACCAGATTGTTTGTAACCACCAAATGGCACAGAAGCATGGAAGTCATTGTAAGTGTTACACCAGATAGTACCAGCCTTCAAACGGTTAGCAACAGAAATGACTGTGTTCAAGTCTTGGGAGTGAACACCGGCTGCTAAACCGTAGTCGGAATCGTTAGCCCATTCAATGACTTGGTCGACGTCCTTGAATTTGGTAGCAGTGACAACTGGACCAAAGATTTCATCTTGCACAATTTGCATATCTTCTCTGACATCACCGAAAATAGTTGGCTTGATGAAGTAACCTTTAGAACCAACTCTTTCACCACCAGTTAAAACGGTGGCACCTTCGGCTTTACCAATGTCGATGTATTTCAAGATCTTGTCGAATTGAGCCTTGGAGTTTTGAGCACCCATGAAAGTGTCGGCAGCGAATGGGTCACCGACTTTGATGGTTTCCAATTTCTTGACCAAAGCAGCAATAAGGTCATCGTAGATGTCTTCGTGAATGTAGACTCTGGATCCAGCACAACAGACTTCACCAGTGTTGTAGAAAATACCAGTCATGATACTAGTAACGGCTCTGTCGATGTCAGCATCTTTGAAAACGATATTTGGAGATTTACCACCCAATTCCAAGGTGACTTTCTTCAAGGTCTTGGCAGCTTGTGTCATGATGTGTTTACCGACAGCAGTAGAACCAGTGAAAGAAATCTTACTGATCTTAGGATGGTTAATAATAGCGTCACCAACGGTTTTACCTAAACCGGTAACGATGTTGACCACACCAGGAGGGAAACCGGCTTCTTTGGTCAATTGAGCAATGTACAAGGCAGATAATGGAGTGGCTTCAGCAGACTTGAAAACCATGGTGTTACCAGTGGCAGCAGCAGGACCTAATTTCCATGAGAGCAACAAGATTGGGAAATTCCAAGCAACGATTTGACCACACACACCAATTGGTTCTCTTCTGGTGTAGTTGAAGTGAGAGTCACCGGTTTCAAGAACAGAACCGTTGACTTTGTCAGCCCAACCACCAGCAGATCTAAGACAACTAGCAGCCAATTGGATATCGCCTCTAGCGTCATTGACGGTTTTCCCGTTATCCCAAGCTTCAATGTGGGCCAAGGTTTCAATGTGTTCCTCGTACAAGTCGGCCAATTTGGTTAAAGCCTTAACTCTGACCACTGGGTCACCAGTAGCCCATCCACTGTTTTTGAAAGCGTTCTCTGCGGCTTCGACAGCAATTTCCACGTCTTCTTCAGACCCCTGGTAAACCTCGGTGATCACTTGTTCGGTGGAAGGACTGATAGTCTCTAAAGTTTCCTTTCTCTTTGGGTAGACCCATTCATTGTTGATGAACAACCCAGTTGGCTGCTGGTAAGTAGCACCAGTAGGCAAAGTGATGGTCTTATGCAATGGAAGAGAAGAGTTCATTCTGATTTGGTTGACAACAGCTTTGGAGCCATTGGCGGATTTGGTAATAGCTCTGAACATCCTACCAATATCTTATCGAATTTCAAACGCCTGATCAAAATTCCGGGGGGATTCGGTGACTTTTATACCATTTGTGGCATATGAGGGGAAGCCTAACTAGTAATTTGTCTATCTCGACGGATTCTTGAACCGCAATTGAAAGCTGTAATAAACCCATGTGTGCAGGAAGGCAACCCAAACTCCGAAGGATTCGTGGTCCTTATTCAGCCTGCTAAGAACTTTTTACTTCGGCTACCATCTAAAGTCCGTGTTCCCCAGTTCATCGGAGGTGCATTACAACACCAAGTGGGAAAACCGGGGTTGTCCTGGCTTTGAAGTGAGGGCCTGGAACTGAGCACAAGATTTCCTGCAAGGTTGATTTGTGCCAGTAGGGTGTTTGGTGCCGCTGCTTGGTTGCGTCATTTCAAAGTTAAAACCGGCCCCAATCCCATAACCACGCTCAGATCTTCTGCCACTTGTTTTGGGCCCAGGCTGGAATTTCAACAGCTTTCGGTCATTAGCCTAGGAATTAAACCCCGGCTGGTGTTTTTGGGCCAATGATGTTGACACATAGGCTAATCACCGGTGGGTGTATACCGACATTTGCAGGTTAGGTTCTGTGGTGTATTTACTGCCGGTGTTGGAGTTACCGGCAATGGTGTAGAAACATGGAAAGAGGTGACTCCCATATAGGGGAAGGCGATCACGCAGTAATCTGGGGAAATAACGGGCCAGTAGTAGAAGCGAAAGCACCAGGGTTGGCAACCGGCGGGCGCGGCGGATCGTTGATGACCCGGCTGGCCTCCATATGATATCGGTGACGGTAGTTATTGGCTGAAACTGAAAGGAAACCAACACCCAAAGAGCGAGGAAAGGACCGGAGTATGTTGAGTAGCCAAACTGCGGGATGGCCGCTGGGGCGTATGCGAAGACATTGGTGTTGTTGGGGGGGTCTTAAGTCCGAAGTTGTGGATATGCGAGGCAAGTCTATACGCCGCAACCTGTCAAATACTTACATAATCAACACTGTCTAGGCAGGTCAATTCCGAGGTGGAATATGTGAGGCAATTCTATACGCCGAATTGTCGGATACTTATGTAATAAATATAACACCTCACACTCAACTCTTCTGGTATCACATACTGCTACAATTTTCTTCAATACTTACGGATCAAGTTTTCTCGCCTACTGATACCTATAATTCAATTCTCTTTTTCGTCTATTGATACCTACAATATGTACAAGTCCCCTAACGGCAACAACGAGGCATCCATCAATACACGACGGTATAGACAAGGCGCCCAAGGCACCCACTAGAATAGGCAATATAGACGACGACCTTTCACACCATACGACCCTAACCCGCCCCAACCTGAGCAGAGGACTAGTTCGTCGTCGGTATGGCTCACCGTTCAAACCCACCAATGATATCCATTCAAAAGACACCATTCAAAGACACCATTCAAAGACACCATTCAAAGACACCATTCAAGGACACCATTCAAGGACACCATTCAACAGAGGCCCATCCGAGCACCCCGTTCAAAGAAACTCCTTGGTCTTTCTCCGGAAAGCATTACAGTCCCTCAACCATTGCTTGTAATTGTTCAAAGAGTAAATTCTCTCTCCGTAATAATCTGGCACAGGGTTGGAAAACGACTGTGATGATGGGTCCACCCTCTTCTCTTTGATCTTAAGCAAGAACTGCTGGTCTTTGAGACGGAAATCATGCATGGCCCTTCTGTTAAACAACCCAAACAACGGTTTCCCCAATAATGGGCCCATCAAGTACCCGGCACCAGCGCCCACAAAAACAATCCCTCCAAATACTATGAAAGGATCGAATCCCATGATCGGCTTTTCCACATCGACTTCCACGTTCCCCAAGTAATTCAACGTGATGAGTCCCCCCACCGTGGTTGTCAATCCCGAAGCAAACATGTCGATATAACTGCTCTGTTTTTTCAATTTGAAATAATCCACCCACGTCATTGTTGAGTTGGTGGCTGTGGTGGCAGTGGAGTGGCCCCTGGCAGCCAGGCGGCCACAGGCATTTCTGGCAAACGCGCGAGTGCCCGAGCCCAAGCCCAAGCCCAATCCTCTGGTAAGTAATAACATAGTTTGTTGTTTCGATTTCTAGTTACGTTTTTTCTATTCCTTTCGTTGGTTGCTCGATATATATCACCGCACCACCGGTGCGAAAACCACCGATGCGACAAGCTAGAAAAAAAACGTGTCCGAACCATACATATTTTCGCGAACTTTGGCCAACACCTGTAACTTGATTATCGATGAAAAAAATTTTAAAAAACAAATCCTATATAAACCACCGATTGTGAATATATTTAACGCGTAGTGTTATTCTGCACAGAATTTAACTACACATTTGAAAAATAAATTTGACTTGTTACACAATCAAATTCTGCCGTGTCCACATACTCCGTGGTGCCAATTGTTGTGTAGTTTTCCGATCGATCAGTGGCGCTTAAGGGGTCTTTGTTTATTTCGACACCTTTTACTTGTGTGTGTTCTTCCAGGCCAAACAGACCAGTTGATTGAAGCCCGATGAATGGCTCATTACCCAATGGATCCGGCACGCCCGATGGGCAGCTGGCCCAGCCGGCGGTTTCTTACACGTACCCTGAAACGAGGCAGCAATTGAATCACTTATTGGCTGAGTACCATAATCTCTCCAAACAAAGCAAAGAAGGCAAACAGATCTACCACAAGAAGCTCCAAGAGAACCCAGAGGATTTCAAGAACGTGCCTTATATTGACAACAACAAAGAGGCCAAGTTTGAAATCGAGACCTTGTTGTACCAGGTGGCGAAGGACTATGAGTCGTTGCAGGAACAATCTGCCGCTTTCTACCAAGATGTGGACCAGTTGATCCCTGAACAACAAGACTCCTTCGACTTTGACTTGTTCCAGAAACAGATCACCAGTTTGCAGTTGCTTTCGAAAGATTTGGATTTACCCGAGTCGTTACAGACGTCTTTGACACCAGAGCTGGCCAAAACGCCGGTGGCTACCGCTACCGAGGTGTTTGATCAGTTGTTCAACAGCGATAACCAGTATGATGACTATCTCGGGAAACTAAAAAATTTGGGACTCGAGGTGCCTGAACCTTTGGGGTCCAACAATCCCATGTATGACAAGTTGGGCAGTTATTACACAGAAGAAATGATCTCATCGAAAATCGCCAATAGAATCCAAGACTTGGAGAATCTTCCATTGAATTTGGGTACTTTCACCTTCAACTCCAAAAATCCTTCTGAAGAATATGATAGTTTGAAGATACAGTCCTTGATTGAACTCAAGGCCTTGAAAGTGTTGGCCAAACAGAAACAACTCAAGAAATTCATCATATCATACCAAAACAACGAAGCTCACAGAACAGTGGATATATTGAAGAACAGTCCATGGATAAACCAGGTTTTGCGGTCTTTCTACGTAAGGCCAAAGATCGAAGTGTCAAATCCAGAAAAGCTAGCCATTAAATTGGAGGAAAGACGAAAAGCAGAATTGGAGATCGAAAAGAGGAAATTGCATAGAAGTAAGATCGAAACTACTATCGACGGCATGTCTGACGTGAAGAAAGATAAGCTTTCCAAATACAACAAACACCAGCAGGTGGTGAAAGCCGTCAACTCTTTCCACGCAATAACAGAGAAGGACGAAAGCAAGAAAGTAGAGAGAACTGCTAAACAACGTTTACAAGCATTGAAAGCTGATGATGAAGAAGCTTATATGAAATTGTTGGACGAGACAAAAGATCACAGATTGCATCATTTATTGAAACAGACCAACACTTTCTTGGACTCCTTAGCCCAAGCTGTTAAAGTGCAGCAAGTGGAGCTGGGTGCAGAGATTCCATTAGAAAATGGTGAAGCTACCACTGAAGATACCGTTGATGAATTGAGAGAAAAGATCGATTATTATCAGGTTGCCCACAGAATCAAAGAAGAGATCACCGAACAACCCTCTATCTTGGTAGGTGGAAAATTGAAAGAGTATCAAATTAAAGGTTTACAATGGATGGTGTCGTTGTACAATAACAAGTTGAATGGGATTCTAGCCGATGAAATGGGATTGGGTAAAACAATCCAATCTATATCTTTGGTGACTTACTTGATCGAAAAGAAACAAGAAAGTAAATTCTTGGTTATCGTACCGTTATCTACCATCACCAATTGGACCCTCGAATTCGAAAAATGGGCTCCATCTGTCAACACTATAGTATACAAAGGATCACAAAACCAAAGAAGGGAGATGCAAGCAGATGTGAGATCTGGAAATTTCCAAGTGTTGTTGACCACTTACGAGTATATTATCAGAGAAAGGCCTATATTGGCCAGGTTTGAGTACAGTCATATGATTATCGATGAAGGTCATAGAATGAAGAATTCGGAATCCAAATTGTCCATAACATTGAGAACCTATTATAGAACCAAAAACAGATTGATTTTGACTGGTACCCCATTACAGAACAATTTACCTGAATTATGGGCATTATTGAACTTTGTTTTGCCCAAGATTTTCAATTCGGCCAAGTCTTTTGATGAATGGTTCAATACTCCATTTGCCAACACCGGCAACCAAGAAAGAATTGAATTGACAGAGGAAGAAAGTTTGTTGGTCATTAGAAGATTGCATAAAGTCTTGAGACCTTTCTTGTTAAGAAGATTGAAGAGAGATGTCGAAAAAGATTTGCCTGATAAAGTGGAAAAAGTATTGAAATGTAACCTTTCTGGATTACAATACGTATTATACCAACAAATGTTGAAACACAACGCTTTATTTGTTGGAACAGAAGTTGGAAGCACCAAAAGTGGAATTAAAGGGTTGAACAATAAAATTATGCAGTTGAGGAAAATATGTAACCATCCATTCGTGTTTGAGGATGTGGAGGCAGTTTTGAACAGTAGTAAGTTGACAAATGATCTAATATGGAGAGTTTCTGGAAAATTTGAATTGTTGGATCGAGTCATGCCTAAGTTCAAAGCCAGTGGTCACAGAATATTGATGTTTTTCCAGATGACTCAAGTTATGGATATTATGGAAGATTTCTTGAGATGGAGAGACATGAAGTATTTGAGATTGGATGGTAGTACCAAAGCTGAAGATAGACAAGATATGTTGAAAGTGTTCAATGCTCCAGACTCCGAGATTTTCTGTTTCTTATTATCCACCAGAGCTGGTGGGTTAGGGTTGAACTTGCAAACCGCTGATACGGTGATCATTTTCGATACCGATTGGAATCCACATCAAGATTTGCAAGCACAAGATAGAGCTCATAGAATTGGACAGAAGAACGAGGTCAGAATTCTTAGGTTAATCACCAACGATTCCGTGGAAGAAGTCATTTTAGAAAGAGCACACCAGAAGTTGGATATCGATGGTAAAGTCATTCAGGCCGGGAAATTCGATAACAAGTCCACGGCAGAGGAACAAGAACAATTCCTCAAAAAGTTGTTAGAAGCCGAAGCGTCGAAGAACGAAACAGAAGAAAACAACATGTTGGATGACGAAGAGCTTAACGAAATTCTTGCCAGATCCGAGGAAGAGAAGGAGTTGTTTGCTCAAATGGATGTCGAAAGAAGAGAAGCCGATAAGAAGAATAAGCTCAAGGTCAGATTATTACCCGAAGAAGAGCTTCCTCCGATTTTCACCGAGGATATCAGTCACCACTTCGAGAAAGACACCAAGGAGCTCTCCAAGATGAGAGTCAAAAAGAGAGTCAAATATGACGATGGATTGACGGAAGAGCAATGGTTAATGGCAATGGATGATGACAATGATTCCGTGGAAGATGCCATCAGAAGAAAAGAACTTCGGGCTTCGAAAAGAAGAAGAACCCAGGCTATCACGGAAGGTAAAACCATCGCCGAGTTCGAGAAGGAAGAGTTGGAGAACGGGAAGATGATTTACGATGACCTGGTTCTTGACGATATAGACGAAAATGAAGAGGATGAAGAGATTGACGTTTCCAGCAGAAGAAAGAGATCTCGTCGAGCCACGGCCGCCAATGGCACCGGGGCAGACGAAGATGCCGAAGAGGATGCAGAAGAAGACGACGATGATGACGAAGATGAAGACGACGATTTGATGGCTACAGAAGACCCCGTCGAGGAGGAAGGCCGCAAGATCTTGGACCAGTTGCAACTGCTCGTGGCAGAAGATGGGCACAAAGTCACCGAAATCTTTGACAAATTGCCGTCCAGAAAGTTGTACCCCGACTACTACAAAGTGATCAAGAAGCCTGTCTCCATCAACCAGATTTCCCGGAACTTGAAGAACGGTGTTTACGGTACTGTGGAGCAGTTCAAGCAAGATTTGAGAACCATGTGCGGCAACGCCAAAACCTACAACGAAGAGGGCCTGTGGGTTTACGGCGACGCCGAGACAATCGAGAGTTTTGTGAACTAGCCAGACCACGCTCACTTGTCGCTTTTCAAGCGTCACCTTCCGCTATTTATAATGTAGAATGCTGATATAGAGTTGTACAATAAGAAGACTGAAAAATGGTCCAATCGCGGCGCCCAAAAAATTGCTTAGTAAACTCTCCGCCAAAGAGGGTCTAGGTCCCGCGCCAAATAATTCCTTTCTGAGCGGATTTGGGTTGCAGCATTACCCCATGATAGCAAACAGACAAGGGGAGTGCATGTTTGTGTACACGAGGTCTGTCGCTTGAACACAAAGCCAACCATGGCATTCTTAACAAGCACAAATACACGAACCACAAAAACAAAAAAGCCTCTTCTCGCATGAATAATAACCTTAGTAATTAAATGGGCCAGTTCTCCAAATTATAAACTATGTTCGCTCTGAAATTCTCATTCCACCTTTCAGGGATCGAGTTTCCCGAAGTATATAAGGATAGGAATTTCCCCGGCGAAAAAGGTTTTTGGCAGATCCCTTCATTTCACTTGAATTCGATTTTCTTTTCTTGTACTACGTGTTGACAATGGCCACAATTGCATTGAACAGAAGCTTCAACGCTAAATTCCTTGCCAGATTAGCCACTGCTGGTTTGGTGGGGTCAGGGGTGTTATACAGTCTCAACAACAACAACCACAAAAACCATAATCACAAAAGCAGCTTCAAGACCATGATGGCAGTGTTCCCATTGGCAGCCATCCCCGAAGGCAAAAAGTACAAAGACTACCAGACCGTGTACAACGCCATAGCAGAAAAGGTCCAGGACGACGACGACTACGACGGCGGTGCTGGGCGGTACGGGCTCTTGACCAGATTGGCCTGGCACACTTCAGGGACGTTCGATAAAGAGGGCAAGACCGGTGGTTCTTATGGGGGCACCATGATCTATGCGCCAGAAACCACCGACCCTGAAAATGCTGGCTTGGACTTGGGCAGAGACTTCTTACAGGAGTTCTTGGATTTGTATCCATGGATCTCCAGAGGGGACCTTTGGACCCTTGGAGGCGTTGTGGCGATCCAGGAAGCAGGCGGGCCCAAAATCAAGTGGAGACCTGGCAGAAAAGATATCACGGACGCTTCCAAGGTACCCAAGAACGGGAACTTGCCAGACGCATCTAAAGATGGAAAGTACGTCAAAGGGTTATTTGCCAGAATGGGGTTCGATGAAAGAGAAACGGTGGCATTGATTGGTGCACACTGTTTAGGAAAGTGCCATGTTGAGAACTCCGGTTACGATGGTCCTTGGGGTCCATCTTTCAACATGTTTACCAACGACTTCTACGTGAGATTGTTGCAAGATTGGCATGTCAAGAAATGGGACGGGAAGAAACAGTACGAGGACGACGAATCCAAGTCCTTCATGATGTTGCCTACTGACATGGCCTTGAAAGAGGAAAACTACTTTGTCAAGTATGTCAAGTTGTATGCCAAAGACCAGGACTTGTTCTTCAAGGACTTTTCTGCTGCCTTCACCAAATTGATTGAAAACGGGATCGAGTTTCCTAAGGACAGCGAGAGAATGATCTTCAAGACCTTGGATGAACAAGAAGAGTAGGACTGGCCACCTCTGCTGACAGCAGCTTCGCTGACATTTATCCACCTAAAAAAATTAACGTTATTTTGTATGTCAAAGATATTATTCAATATATTTATTTAGTCTTCATCTGATGTACGCCGTAAACCTAGTTTGGAACCGTTCTGAAATATCCCGCTTTTTTCAGACTGTGATTTTACACCATTGAAATTTAATTAGCTGGAACACGACCAAACAAATTTTTTTCAATGAGACCTTCTCCTTAGTCTGCGATATAAAGCTGAAAAATTTTCCTGCTTTTTTTTTCTTCTTCTTATTCTTCAGCACAACTTTTATAATGAAATTCGTCCAAACTGAACAAACTTTAGCTGTCCCAGAAGGTGTCCACCTTGAAATCAAGGCCAGAAGCATCAAAGTTACTGGTCCAAGAGGTGTTTTAACCAAAGACTTGAAACACATCGATGTTACTTTCAAGAAAATTAACAACAAGCAAATCAAAATCATTGTCCACAATGGTGACAGAAAACACGTTGCTGCTTTGAACACCGTCAAGTCTTTGATTGCTAACTTGATCACCGGTGTCACCCAAGGTTACAAATACAAAATGAGATACGTCTATGCGCATTTCCCAATCAATGTTAACATCATTGAAGAAGAAGGTCAAAAATACGTTGAAATCAGAAATTTCTTAGGTGAAAAGAGAGTCAGAAAAGTCAAGGTCGTCGACGGTGTCACCATTGAACAATCTGCCACTCAAAAAGATGAATTGGTCTTGACCGGTAACTCTTTGGAAGACGTTTCTCAAAACGCTGCCGCTATCCAACAAATGTGTTTGGTCAGAAACAAGGATATCCGTAAGTTCTTGGATGGTATCTACGTCTCCGAAAGAGGTGTCGTTGTCGAACTCGAAGAATAGATTCGTTTCTAAATTCTTGATGTGTTTTTTTATATCAAAAGTTTGAAAACTTCATGACTGCTGTTGGTGGTTTCATTTCCTTGTATAATTTTTTGCTTCAAAACATGGGTATAGTTTAGTTTTTGCAAAATCTTCAATTAATTGGTGAACTTTATCCAAAAAACACCCAGTTTGTGTCTCAAATGTGAATGTCGTTATAGTGCTCACCACAATAAAGAGCCACCTACGCTTCACTTGTAGATTGCGTTTTAGAGACTTTGGGTTATAGTTTAAACTTACTGGAAAATTTCGGTTGACCTCTCAACCTGATTTTCTGGTGTGGTGGTTTTGATTATGACCTTTGTTCTCCCTCTCTTGTTATTTCTGTCAGAGTGAATCTGTTGTTTCTAGTGAGTTCATTAGATGTGACTGAAGCGTTCTGACTGAGATAATTTTTCACTCTTGCCGGCACACGACCACCCCTGGTGTATAAGCTCGAAAATGAGACTTTTGGATCTGCAAAAGTCAAATAAAGTTATGGTGAAGGTAGCCTTTTTGGGTCCTAAAGGGACGTATACCCATCAAGTACGTATATACAGATGCAACCGGTGCTTACGTAATGATTAACTAACATACCTGTAGGCGGTATTGCAGCAGTTTGGAGAAAACATCGAGATTCTCCCCCAGAAATCCATAAGCGATTGTTTCCAAATCCTTCACGACAGCGAAGTGGACTATTCGATTGTGCCCTTTGAAAACAGCACAAATGGCCTGGTTGTGTTCACCTACGACTTGATCAGAGACTGGTACATGAAAACGCATCCTCGTTTCAAGGTGGTGGGAGAACAATTTGTGTCGATTCATCATAATTTGTTGTCCAAAGAATTAGATGTGTACAACATCACCAAGATATACAGTCATCCACAGGTATGGGGCCAGGTGACAAAGTTTCTCGGGGAGTTGGGAAAAGACGTGGTGAAGATAGACACGACGTCCACGTCGAAGGCGGCAGAATTGGTGAAGCTTTCGCCCGAGAAGGGTGTGGCGTGCATTTCGTCTTCCATGTGCTCCAAATTGTACAATTTGCCCATCATCAAGGCAAATGTCGAGGACAACAGAGGCAACACCACCAGATTCTTGGTTTTGGGGGAGAAGGCGTTGGCAGGAACACATTTGCCCAATCCACATTCGCCTAGTCCACATAAGTCGTCGTTTTTCATCACATCCATTATATTCACAGTGAACCAGGACCAGCAGCCGGGCTCGCTATGCTCTGCCCTCATGGTTTTCGAGAACCACAACGTCAACATGATAACCATAACCTCGAGACCTTCCACCGAGAAGAACTGGCATTACGCTTTTTTTGTGGAAGTGGTGGGCAATTACAACACCGACACCAATGTCAGAGACAGCTTACAGGGCTTGGAGCCGTTGACATCGGAATTGGTGGTTTTAGGGACGTTCGAGAGGTACGAGTAACAAGTTTGACTTGGACTTGTCATTTATATTCATTAATAGCAGAAACATGACACATTACATGAGCGGCATCATGACATAGCACTGGGCCGTGCCTTGGCCTTTGCCTTGGCTTTTGCCTTGGCCCCAACACCTTTGGCCCTGACTTCGGACCCATCGAAGGCTCTATTTATCTCCATCTCCCTGTTCTCGATGCTAACCTCCGAATTTCTGGAACACCCACTCAGTGCTATCCAAAGGACACACTTGTCTGGTTTTCAACCATCTGGTAATACAATGGGTATGAAAGGCGTGGTTGCACTGGCCCCATGCAGCCTTACACTCGTCAGGCTTGTCATTGAGGTTCCCCTGACACTCGATACACGGCTCCATCAAATGATTCCGGCAAATAGCACAGTTATCCACCACAATATCTAGATTTGTTAGTATAAGCATCAAGCGACTGGATCAACAAGTCAAACGCCAAACACATGCGTCAGGTTTCTGTACTGCGCAGTCATCGAGTCCCCATTTGTACAGACCTGTTTGTGTTTGTTGACTTGCCTTCGTCCTTTGAATCAATTCACGTACCCCAAGACCAAAACGCAACGGCGGTCCATTTCTTCACCTCGAATCTCTGCTTCGTTTTGGGTTCCAGTTGTTCCACTTCCGGCACTGCACGATTGTTAGTACTTCCTCTCATCTGAGCCTGCAATTCATACATACAAGTGTCCACATCCATATGGTCTTCACTCATTATTAATCGACTTGTTTTTTTCCTTTGAACGATCTTGCTTTTTGCGCACTTAACTGGTAAGGTTGCAAATTGACTGGTGTAGGGGATTTTTGATAGCACGGAGGTCGAAAAGCGACGGTGGTGTGTCCGGTGTATACAGCAGGTAGATTTTGTCTAGCGGCGGTTGTTTTCGTTCTTGTTATGCCATTTTGGGGCTTTTTGGGGCTTTGGGGCTTTTAGGATGTTTAAAATCAATACTCCAAACCCGCGACTTTTGGTTATTTGTTTTAAAATTTAACACTATAGTTTACATGTCCCAGCCAGCCGAAGATTTGATCTCGTCCGTGTACCCGCCACCGCCCGTGTTCTACAAGTACTTCAGCGAAGAGAATTTGGCGAAACTCGACACCGCCCGCAAGGAAAATGGCCCCGTAGAAGGCGAGTTAAAGCTCCTTATACCGCCATCTCCTCCATCAGGCACACACTACAGAGGGTACGGAAATGTATGGCAATTCGAGGACAAATTGCCCAAGTTGAGCGAAATGGGGCTCCAGCAGCTATACCCAGACTTTGACAGTGACGACACCGCCGACACAAACACCAACGCCAAAAAAATCGAACAGTTACATAAGCTTGTGAAATCGTTATTGGTTAATTTCATCGAGTTGTTGGGGATAATGCATATAGACCCCAGCGAGTTCCATACCAAGATCGAGGACTTGAAAGTGATCTTGATCAATATCAATCACATTTTGAATAGTTACCGTCGGCACCAAAGCAGAGAGCTGTTGATAATGCTCTTGAGACAAAGAATCGACGATAAGAACCGTGAGATTTCACTGATTGGCGAAAAGATGAACGAGATCAAGGGCAAGCTCCAGGAGTTGGTAAAGTTCGACGAAATACAGTTGACTGACGTGGTGAAGAAACTGGATGACAAAGACGAAGTGAGAGCTGACATAATACGGAAGTTGTTGAAGGATATATGATAAGCCGTGGCATAGAGCAGTGGCCGGGAGATGTTGGTTGTGGATGGTAGCACCATGATATTTTCTATATAAGGGCGTGTTCTCAGAATAAATCCAATAAATCGTTGGCCGACAGCTGTTTCTGGCTTTGTTGTTGGGTTGGTTGTGGCTGTGCTTGTGGTTGCGTGGGCTGCACATTCAAGCTGTTAAATAAGCTCAATATGTCGTCTGTGTTGCTGTTTGACGCCGCCTTGTTGGCGGTGGCGTTGGAGGCAGCAGGCGTGCTGAATAAATCGTTCAAGTCGTCCAACAAGTTGTTCCCGTTGCTAGAATCTGGAGTTTCACCATCGAAATCAAGCAAGTTTTCATCTTTGGCTTCTCCGTCTCCTTTCGCCTGAGCTTTGAGCTCGTCAATATTGAGGTTCTCGAAGTTGGACTTATGGTTGGATATGAATGTGTAGCTAGGTTTCCCATAAACCGAAGATAGTGTCGACAACTCCGTCAATAACTCGTTCAAAATGAGTGGATTGTAAGTGTCGATGGACGAATCAATTGGAGGCAACTTAGTCAATATGATATTCTTGGAATCGTCATCGTTAGAAGATAACAACCTCCAGTAAATGAAGGCTCTATCTCTCAAGTCTATATCCTCATCGTTTTCAGTGATTTGAGTGAGGGTGTCTTGTAGCAACTTTGAGTGGTTTCCTTTGGCTGCCGGGCTCAAGTTTATCTTGACGATGGTATTCAACCAACTTAACTTCAATTGGGTTGTGAATTCATTAAAGTCGCTGAACATATCGTTTAATAAGTTGGACAAGTTGGTGAAGTAGTTTGGATACTCACCAATCAACCAAATGAAGTTGATATAGCTTGAATTCACCTCAGTTAACTTGCTGAAGTTGTTGGATATGATGGGCAACACCAACGAGTTCAAGTCGTTCCTTCCTGGGTATTTTCTGAGGATCATGGTCAACACATTGATGGATTCGTCGATGATCAACTCGTCACCTTTCAAGTCAATAAGTTCAATAATGAGATTGATACATTTGATGATACTGTTGGGTAGTTTGATAGCGATTGCGCCGATGGATCTGATGGACTTTGAGATCAATGAAGGTTCAAATTCCATCGAGTATTCTTTCAATTCGTTCAACAACAAGTTGAAGTTGTTCTCGTTACACAATCTGATCATGATGTCCAACTTCTCCAACTTCAAATACAAGGGATCACTGTACTTGATGAAAAACACTCTCAACTCCCTGGAAAGGATATTGGGGTACTTTTCCAAGATGATTCTGATATTCTTAAGACCAACGTATTGGGCTTCGGGGATCGGGTTGGAAATCAATGACACCAAAGGACTCGAGAGCTTTTTCAAGATCGACTGCTGGGTTGCCGGCTGTAATATCTTGATGTGTTTTAAGATGGTTTTGATGGAGGACAACACAATGGAGGGGTTGATGTGCTGTAACTGAGGAATGACTCTTTCGATGATATGGTTAGCTTGTTCTGTGTTTTCACAGTCGTAATCATTGAGGCACCTCAAGATGGTGATTCTGCCCCATTCCGTGCACTCATTGAGGCACACCAAAAGGCTCTTGATCAAATCGTAGTCCAATACCAAGATTTGCAATTGCACTTCTTCGGCAAGATTGGAATTGGCATACATGTCGTTGATTTCATACAACGAGTTCAAGGCATTCGAAATTACCAGCGGGTTAGGGTCATACACCAACTTCTTCAACGAGTCCAAGAACCCATATTCAATGCACATGGTGGGGTTCAAGTTGAACAACTTCGCCACACAAATAGCGGCCGTCTTCCTAACGTAGGGATTCTCGTCGCTCAAAGTCCTCAGCAACGGGATCTCCATGTAGTCCACAATCTTCGACACCCGGATACATCCCATGGTACGTATAGCCAAGGCTCTTATCAAGGGATTGGGGTCTTCTGTGTCCTGAACAAACGTGTTAACCGCCAATATACATAATTCGGGGTGGGACTTTGCATAGTTCATCAAATACAAGTACACCAACTTCTTTTGTTCCAAGTCGTAGGTGGCAATGTTCTTCAACACGTCCGGGAACAACGACGACACGTCCTTGCCCAAGGTCATGGCCTGGATCACCCGTTGAATGGCATCTTTCCGCTCGTGTTTGAACTGACTAACCAAGCCATTTTTGAGCTCAAACGCTTCCCCTTTTCTGGGTCCTTGAAGGAACTTTCTGATTTTCTGCTCCAAAGATGACATATCCTGTGTTAGCAACGTCTAAGGCACGGGCAACAACTCGATTGAAGGGAAGAAAGGGTATTTGTGTAATTTAACACGTTTGAATCAATGGACAAAAAATTGCTAATGAAAAGAAAAACAAAACAGTGAGGTTTTTCAAACGAGTTATCAACAGTTTTGATTTTGTGTCAGTTCTTTGACACAAAAAGCATGCAAAACTTCATTGATGAACAGACGGAGTTGCTGCTGCTTGGACAGCTGAGTGGCCTGCTACTAAGGTCTCCTGTCATTGAGTCTCCTCGGAAAAAAGGTCGGACGCTAGGGTACGATGATTTATTGAGTTCTCCGAAAAGGTTCAACAGAGTCATGGAGTTTATGGAGGGAGAGCCGGAGGGAAATGGGCCTGTGTCGCCTGTACGAAGGAGGGTCGGGCGAAAAAGTGTGCCAAAAGGAGAGCCTTCTACACCGCCCATGCCTAGAAAGTTGGAGTTTACGCCAGGGTCTACACCTAGGAAATTGGATTTTACGACAACGCCCAAGACGACGCTCTTATCTGAGACAACGACCAAGACGGCAACGCCCAAAAAGATAGTTTTCTCATCTCCGTTCCAAGGCAGCCCCAAAAGGCTGGAGAAAAAGGCGTGGGAAAGTCTTTTGAGTACCCCCAAACGAGGTGCACGATTGTATGATACGTCTGAGACAGAAACTCAAAGCGATGAGTTGGTGGACGTCTTGGACAGATTGAATGAGATGCACAGAGGCGATAATGCAATTCGGGAGAATACTGGCAGCGATTTTGTCGATGACAAGGAAGCCGGTAATGCATTTGACGAAGTAAACGATTATGAAGAAGACAGACATAAGGAAAACAGCCATAACGAAGACAACGCCCGCGACGAAAACGACGATCATAAGAAGCGAAGGAATGACACTCTTGATGTCAAAGATCAAGAAGAAAATAACTGCGATGAGGCCCATGCGGGTACAAACACGAGAAAGTATGGAGACTATAGGAGCTATCTCCTTGGCTGATAGTTGGACTTTGGGACGATTTGTTGAGAGCTGTGGCTACATATTAAGGAATCCGTTCTGGCCCTTGTTGCTTGGCAGTCTCGGCCATACTTCACGTACACTCGACGTTCGTCCTTGAAGTTTTAATAGAATGCCATGATTTGCAGCTCGATGGTTTGGTGTCGAACGAAATCTCAAGGACGGCATGAATTTGTGATCCCAGGACTTGGTTCGGTCCAGAGATTTCGACTTCATGGACATAGCCCTGAGAAGAGACCTGGACAAATTCTGCAGTTGAACGTGAATCTGGGTTATTCGTGACTGGCGAAGGGTCGGGGCTTTCACCTGTTTCCGTTCGAGGGTTTTATTTCTGGAAACAACATGACCAGTAAATTGAAGACGGTGCCCTTTTCCCGGCTGGCTTGATTTCTGTCTTCGGGAAAGATAGTGTGTCCACGGAGAGGAACGTTGAAAAACCTATTTCTCAAACACGAAGACCTTCTTACAGCTTTACAGGTTGGCATTGTGCTTGACTAGAATATAGAAAGAGTCTGCAAACAACTTTACAGGTTGGCTTTGCGGTACACTATAATTATATAACTCCGCGGAAAAGGAAAGGGTGCAAAATTCACCAACCCCCCATTTGGCTGCCAAATCATCAATTGATTACCCTTGACAGGGGGTTTCAACTTCTTTTTTGAATGATGTACCAACAATAGATGTCACTATTGAGCGACCATTTGATTAACTTATTTTCCAGTGCTTTAACGATATTTCTAATGGTTTTCATAGGCGACTACCCCCACTTGAATGTAGCCCTGCTGCAAAATGAGGAACATTGAAAATTTGCAGACAAGTTACACATCGACTGAGATCACAAAATTTTTATTTAACACCCTTAACACATTTGTCAAAGCTTCTAAGTTCACAGAATGTCAAATCAGAGCCGCGGACGCAGGGGCAAGAAGAGAGCATGCACTGTCAAGAAGAGACGTCTTAATGCTGTTAAAAAAGAGGAGGAATCAGAACCAAGATCAGTTTTACAAAAGGAAGTGGGAATCGGGCCACTACACGTAGCCACGAGTAGGTATACTAATTCTCAAATGGCGATCAGTGAGCCACTTCTTGTAGATGAAAAGGAAAAAGACGAAGAATATGAAGAAGAGGAGGAAGAAGAGGAAGAATACGAAGAGAAAGAAGATAGTATCGAGGAGGCACTTGTTGCTTCCAGAGAGAAACCTCAACGAATCAAGACTACGAAAGAAGACGTATTCGCAGCTAGAATACTTTCGCAAGACCCGACGATTTCAGAAAGGGGAATGAAATACGTCAAGAAATTCTTATATCGATCCTCACAAGGACCGTTGATAAGGAGCAAGTCAGATATCGATATCATGTTACACATTGACGACACTCTTTTGAGGCTCGATGAAAAGGTACGTCAGATCTTCATTTGTCGTCTCAATAGATACCGACAACCCGAAACAAAACTCAACATAATGAAAAGATGTCTTCAATACGGAACATTTAAGATTGGTAACGAGATCATAACCCTCATTCCCCCACAGGTTTGGGATGCCGTTCAGGCCGGCTCACCAGGAGAAGATCTCTTCATCCAGTTTTCCAAAATCTGCAAATATGAAGTAGTGCGAGACGTCATAGTAACGTTAAATGCGAAGACTCGTTACAATTATTTGCGTGGCATAGCCAAATACTTGATATTCCTAGGAAACAGAAATTATCGAACTATCAACATTCATGGTGATCTCGTTGTTGGTCTTTTGACCCAAGAAGTTATTGCGCATGGACAAAGGAAAAAAAAGGGAAAGGAGCCTCTACTGGGAGAATTGAAGAACCAAAAGCATGCCGTGGCTCTTTTGAGGAGATTGTGGGCCATCTATAATTTCAGAAACATGGAAAACCCCTTGGAAAGGGACAAATTGATAACCGAACATATGAAGTATCCCAACCACAAAGCAGTTGAAGAGTTCATCCAGAAGATGCGAAAGAAAGAAAAGGAGGTCAATTTGTTCATTTTTGATGACATATTGCTTGACGGGCTGGGCTATACGAGAGAGCAATTGAAGGAGATGATGGTCAAACAGTACCAATCTTTCGAAGGTCAACAGATAACCAAACCGCTCAATGCAATCTTGGAAATTCTTATGGGAGACTACCTCCTAATAAGAGGCATCGACAAAAGAAGTCTTTCGTTGAAAAACTTAAGATACAGGCCTGGTAAAAATATCGAGGAGTGCGATGAATTGAGCTTCCGAGAAGAGAATGGTTCGAAGGTTGCTTGTACTCGGCATAAGGACGTAGCTGTTTGCCTTGTGGCAGCAGTTGCTTTCAGCTTATGGTATAGGCTTGACTTCCCTGAAGGAGACCTATCAGATTTCTCTAAGTCCAATTTCCTCGACTCAGTTGACTACTTCGATATAAAGCTCCAATACTCAACATTTTCGAAGTCGGTCCACGAAGTGTCAACAGACTACCAGTTGGATCTAGCCGAGAGGTGTTTTAAATCAATAGGCATTATACCAAAGGCAATGACTCATGCAGGAAGGCATACGAGCCCAAACTTTATTAACGACATGGAACAAATTCAGAGGGGATGGGAAGGGGAAAGGCTGTCCAAGTCTTTGACCAACAACCACTTGAACAGAACTTCACAGCTTTTGATGGAGTGTGCTGGATTCTCGGTAACAACAAACGAAACGTATTATATACCAAGAGCTTCTGTCGAGCCAACGGACTCGTTGAAGTCTCAAATATTCCCATGGTTGGAATCGGAAATACTGTCATTTGAGGTTAATAATGGAGGGAAACCTACGGAAGAACGTGACCTTTTCTTTCCTGAATTTGTTGATATGTTGAAAAGATTTCGGACCATAATTTTACAAGACTTGGTAAGTGTGACACAATTTGCACCCAACTGTTATCTTTCCAAATCAGAGGTTGCACAGAGTCCAGAATTTTTGAAATTTGCAGAGGAAGTCCGGCAAGCAGGAGAAATAAATACCACATCGTTTTCCAAACCAGAAGATGCTATCGATGGAATGGTCCTGGGAATGGTAAAACTATTGACAATCCCCATTTGTCCTCCAGACGTCATGCGCTGGGATGCACGCGCAGACACTGTTCCAAAGTTGGTGAATCAATGGTATAACAACAAATCAAGTACCATGTGTATATCTGAGAGAGACATGATCTACAAATCGACCTGGAGGTCATCTGGTCTTGAAAAGCTGTACTTCACAAGGAAAAGGGTAATTAAAGCCATTATGCAACAGTTGGATGAGACCACTGCTCCGCAATACTCGTTTTGCTCCCAACGGTTGACCAGAAATCAAGTTGCCAATGTCATAGAATACTATAGACTACTGAATGGCTACACCTTGCGCAAGATTTCTGAGGTCATGCCTAGAATAAGTGAGGATTTGATCAGCAAGTCACAGCTGTTACTTCAACGGCCTAATTTCAAAGAGTTATTAGGTGAAATGGGCCTCAATTTTGATGAGCTCGCTTCTTTTGAGAGTCAATAGGGGAGATAAGTGATTAGTGTAATATGTGAGTCATATCGGAAGGCGTTATTTTTGTGGGGATGCTGGCTGTAACAAAAGAGGCACTTTTAATACTCCATTAAACGAATTAGGAACAGCACGTGTTTTTTCATGTAGCCGTTGTGTTTTGCGCTGGTTTGGCAATTGGTAATATAAAACGTGTGTCAGCCGTGCCTCAATTTTGCAGCCGCATTGAATTTTCAAAAGAGTAACGGACCAGTTGGTTAAAAAGTGAGTACCAATAGGACTGGTCAACTAATTAAGTAATATATTGAAGAGAAGCATGTATTCGTAAGCTCCGGATGGACGAAACGTCTGCTTGAATGAGGAGTTCCTCTAGCTCTGGTCGTGTTTAGTGGTGTACGCTTGCAAGGGTTCAGCAAATGCTACCTTTATGCGCTTCAGCAAAGCTCCTCACGCCTAATGCTCACACAAGCTGAACTCCGTGGTGTAGGGGGAGTCGTCCTCGTCGCCCTCGCTACGTTGTTGAATCAACAATTCTCTGACCTTTTTCATCTCCTCCAACAGGATTGGCCATGCACCTCCCTTCAACTGACAGATCTGCTCCTTGATCTCTGGCTCAACCAAATCCTGCCATTCCTTCTGTGGCTGCTGTGGCGGCACGTCTTTGGTTGTAAGAACCACATCATTGGATGGGTCCACCAAAAAGAAACATAAGATCTTCCTGTGGCCGGACTTTGTCTTGTCATCCAACTCAAACGGGTCTACATGATGCTGGAACCCGTTAGGAAATACAACCACCTTGTTATCAGAAGCAGTAACAGATCCCAACTCCCTGGTCATCTGAGAGCCGTCTTTCAAGTCGAATAGCATATCACAGTAAACATCGTCATCCTGCTCGTAATAAGGCTCTTCAAAAGCCATACGGAACGACAACTTAGACTCGGTGATGTTTTCCACATCGTAGTAATAGAGAACGGTGGCCACAATGTCTTCGTTTACACAGCCCTCGATGTGCCACGAACCTCCGGTGTACGTGTTGTTTTCAGGGGTCAATTCAATATTGGCCAACTTCACTATCACCTTAAGATCGCCCTGCTGCTTCAAGTCAAACTTCACCAGCTTGGGCTCTTTGAATGATACTTCCAAGGGCTTTATCATCTTCTTTCTAGTCTGGGAAAGTTCCTGCTCGAATTCTTTCCAAGAATCATCCTCAAATGCTTTCTCGGTAGCATTTTCTAGCCACTCCAGATACCCTTTTACGTACAAATCACTCAGTTCAGGGACCTTAACCCCAGGTTCGAAACCGGAAGCGTACCGACTTAAAGTGTAGTTCAATCCCGGCACAGCGGCGTTGAAAACCGACTCAATCACACTGTATAGCTGGGTATTTTTTGGGTGCAAATTATTGATATATGATGCTATTTTGTACAGTCCGTCGTGCTGCTTTTCAAACACCGAAGGAAGCCATTGGAACGACTCTGATACCCCCCAGTAGCGCAGCCCGTTTTTCACCAGTGTGATTTTCTCTAGGTCGAACTCAGCAATTTCGACGGTGCCGTCTTTGACCATTGGTGTTACACCGTATTGCACATGGTACAACGATGGATGTACCAAGTCAACCACTTGGCTATTTGAGTTGGGGTGATAGTCTATCTCTTCGAACAGCGACTGAAGTTCCTCGGACAACCTTTGTAGCTCCAGTTGGACACCTGTGGAGATCAAATCGTAACTTGAACATATTTTCTCGTCGAACTCAATGGTGAAGGGCTCAAAGCCAGGATATTGTGATGGAAGAGTCTCGTACCATTGAAGCTGATGCTTAACAAAGTCGAATATTTTGGGCATGCGATCTTCGCCTCCGATGAGCACAAGCACCTTAGGGGACACTTGGTGTTTCACCTCTTTTGTCCACTTGTCAAAGATCGCGTCGTCTTTATATTTGGCTTGCCATTGGGGTTTTTCCCGTATGGCTTTGACGGCGTCGATAATAGTCCACTCCACCAAACATTTGGGAGCAGGCCCCTCGCCGCAAAAGGTTCTCCACCACGGCACAGGGAATATGGACTTGGACTTGAGTCGGGGGTTTTGCATCGAATACTCTTGGGCCGAAATTTGGCACCAGGGTGTAGCACTAACTTATATACTATCGACAAAATACGAGATTTTCGTAATTTCGATTTGAGATCACGAGAAGACTTGGCACGTCTAACGATGCAAGTTTCTGATTGGGTGGTTGCTGGGTGAACAGATACGAGCTCTGAAAGAGGATATACAGTCTGATAAAGAGCACAGGGCCTCCGGCCCACTAAAAGGGCCCACTAAAAGGACCCACTAAGGATCCTGGACGGACCTCGAGAACGACCGATGTCAAACACGATACACGTCTAGTTGACGACCCATCTCTTGCCGCCATTAAGGCTTTGTAACAAATTCTTTCTAAACTTTAGTACTACTCAAAGCCAACCTGTAAAGTTGTTAAACTACTTCCTTCAGACCACAATACCAACTTGTAAAGTTGTCTGTAAACCACTTCGTTCTATAAGACAAATACACAAAACAAAATTCATCCTTGTCAAACGAAGCTACCTTGGTCTCCAAATACATCGAATGGGCCAAAACAAAAAACGTACGTGTTCTTGAAGCATCTTTAATTGAATATTTTTGTATTTCTTGCAATAAAATTTAATTATCAACCCAAGGCATTGTTAAATTTCATTGAAAACCACTTTTTTGCAATTTCACAGGAATACTTCTGGCTACTCTTCTGAACTTCACACCGTAATCGACTTTTAAGAGACAACATATAATTTATACAAACACACATTTTTTTGGCTAAATGACCTTCATTTGCAATCCAAGTTCATAATGCGCAGACAAAAAAATTCAAAAGAACTGCTGATTCAATTACACCATGTTAAGAAAGTTCACAGAAACGAAAAAAGGGTTGGTCTCCAAGTTCGGGGTGTTCGCCGGGTTTGCCATAGGATTGGCATGGTACGGAAAACATCGTGCTAGTGAGTACAAGCACAGTCGTCATGTCAAACAATCAGATGCTCTCGTGGACAGCGAATGGGAGGATTTCGAGAACGATTACTATTACCCCGGGAAGAACGAGGAAACCGGCGATTACCAAAGGAAAAGTCAGTACAGGGGAGCAGGAAGTAGTTACAACAGCCGAAAGCCGGGCGACAGACTAACTATGTTCAAGATATTTGACCGAGATTAGGTCAGCAGATGGGGACGATTAAGTAAGCGTCAAGAAGAGGCAACAGGAGACGAGATGAGAATAGGGCTGTAAATATATTATACAATAAACTATGATTACATGTTATACAGTGGCATTAGTGCATTTTCATTGATCATTTATGGTTTGGACGTTGGTCAACTCTTGGAAAGCTAACTCATAGATCAAATTGCTCTTTAGGAAATTGCCCAAGCACCATCCACACAAAAAGTTCTCGTTCAACTCTTGCAAGATCATGATGACGTTGCTCTTGATTTGATTGTCATTGTTGAAAAGATTGAGCAATAGCGACTCAATACCTTTATTCTTATCGAATATGGTCAAATTTCCTCCATGTACGCTACTCTTCTGTAAAGAACTGGAGTTGTTTGGTGGGATCAAGTAAGTCGTCAATAGAAACACCTCTAGTGACTTACTTGAAATTAAATACTTCAAGATATTGAACCAAATGAGCCTTTCGTCTTGAACGCTGACCAAATTATTGAGCTTTTGTAGATTATATTGTAAATCTATCATCAAGTTCAACTCATTGGTGAGATTATTCAAATTCAACTGATACTCCAACACCCCACGGTAAATCAAGTCACCGAACTTCTTCAAGATGGACTGGTAGCAGCTGATCTCAATCAATTTTGAAGCATCGTTATTCCAATAATATCCTGTCCCTTGTAACAACAAGATGGATTTCCCGTCGCCCTCAATAGTGAAGTTCTTGGAGCTGGTCAAAATCCGTACGATTTCATTAATGTGTCTTCTTAGAATCAATTGTATGGTCGTCAAGTCGTCATTATAGTTGAACAAACTAAGCTGTAAGTTTGATAAGAATTTGGCATCTTCACTGATAATGCTGTTTTGGAACTGGTCATTGGTTAGCCCTTGATCCAACTCCTTGGAGAGGAAGATTTCATTGCTATCCAAGTCGTACAACACGTCCCATAGCTTTTCGTTGTTCTTGAAGAAAGGGTTGATGGTTCCTGCCAAATACGAATCACACTCTTCAAGAAAGTCAATCTTCGACACATCCACAATGGGAAAAACATTGTAGTTGGTCAAAAGCCCCGTCAATATCCCGCCGCCACTGACGACCTTGATAATACTCAACACAAAGTCCATGATGAAACTGGCCGAGCTCTCGTAGCTCAATAACATCACCCTCTTTCCGGTCAAAATAGCATTAATCATTAAAATTATCGATGGGGTTTGTAGTCCGTAAATAGTCAAGTCGTAGTTGAGGTGATCCGTGGCTAATTTGGAGCTGAGCAACTGGATTAAGGTGCCCTTGAAGTTCAAATCCGTGGGGTTCAAATAGTCTCCTAAATTGTCGGGGATGTTGATCATGGGAATCTTTATAGGAATATTCATATTATTGAACCCAATGACGGAGTTGTAGCTCAAATCTTTCCTGATGAACAAGTCGGGGTTGCTGTGGCCGTCCACCTCCAACAACTTGGTCCGAAACGCCTCGTCGTAGTAGATTTTATCGTTGATCGGCAAGTCCAAGATTGAGGTTATCAACAACTTTTTGATGATGGAGATTTCTTTTCCCCTGGCATGGACATGCAACTTTTTGCCGTTGATGGAGTCATATATTTGCTGCAAGACATGGATGTTGTTGTTGGGGAAGTATTTGTCCAAGGCGATCATCAACAATGGCTTGAAGTTCTTGAAATACATCAATTTGGTGATTATGGACAATGATTTGATGACAGAGCCCCGTTTCACCAGCTCGTCCTTCAAGTTGTTCACAATCGTGTACAAGTAGTAAGGCGTGTTCTCACAGTACTTGTCGTGTAGATACTGAAAGTTTCCCGTGGTGGTGTTCTTGTATAAAAGGAATAACGTTGAGTCCTCGGGACGTTTGTGGATTTGATCGGGGATCATTAGTTCAGGTAAAAAAACCAAATTGGCCAACCCTGGCAATTCGGTGGGGAACTGGTGGATCAACGAGGGCCCTTTGTCCACATGGAACTCGGCCGTCACGACGTATTCCACGTTTTTCATGGAGTAGATACAATTAAAGGAAACAAAATAGGATTATGATTTTTTTTTTGTTTTTGGTATTAGACGAGCATCTCGCTTAACCGACTGTTGAAAGTGGCAGATATAATATTACTAAAACATTTTACAAACAGAGTACAACTTACTGGCTTCAACTACGGCGTTGCAACGGGGGCGCTAAGGCGGCAGTTACTTGTCGGTTTCAAAGTAATCGGCCATTTCTTGGTCCAATTGTTCAACAGTTTTCTTTTCTCTCTTAGGGCCCTTCTTTGGACCTTTCTTTGGGGCTGGTGCAGCGGCTTTGACAGCTTTGACAGCCTTAGTGTTGGGCTTGGCACCTTTTGGAGTTTGCTTGACCTTTGCACCACCGGCCTGGCCGATTCTGGAGGCCAAACTGATGGGTTTAGCTCCGATTCTGGCAGTCAATGGCTTTCTGGTAGGATCAATGATCAATTCCAACTTCAATTTGCTGGAACCCCCGTCAATTGGAGCATTGTTGTATTTTTCAACAGCCTTGGCGGCGAATTTACTGTTTTTGAAAATAATGGTAGCAATTCCCTTGAATTGACCTTTTTCGTTGTAAGCCAAAGCGATGTTGTTGACACCTCCAACTTGGGATTGGAAGAAGTCCTAGAATTGTTAGTTTGTGACTGAATTAAAACCGGGTTTTTGGATTGGATGCGCCGATGGGAGAAAGGAAGAGGATGTATGCTGGAGTCCTTTTGTGTCACTTGGTAGGAAAGAGGATGAATGCTTGGTCTTTTTGTATCACTTATAGGGTCATCGAACGGTGGTTGAACAAAAACAGAATGTCCCTTGTCTCAACTTCGTTGACTCCTTTTGCCAAGCGTATCATGGAGTCCACTCCCGCTTGCTGAGTCTTGTAAGTTCTTGAAACTGTTCAGCCGCACCGTTCATCGTCCATCACTCAACTAAGAGGACGGGAAAAACCTTTCGTGAGGTAAGTGGCCTGAATAGCAAGGTGAAGAAGGAGTTATGTGGGCTGCCCGAGAAATCATCATTTTGGCTTCATTAGATCTGGTTGAGTGGTCGTTACGACCTTTTGTGATTAACACCTTTGGTCAACACTAGCATCCTGGGGGCCATTCCTTGCACTTCACCTACATATCCAGCAACACAGCGCCCGAGTCGACGCCAGGGAACTGCTCGTGTCATCGCCACGAAGGTGAGACACATTCCACAATACCTTGCACAAAGGTACCCTACAGTAGCAAACAAGACTATGCTTGACAGACACCCAGCCAGCTGGAGTGTCATACCTTTTGGCCAGACACACGTACAAGTACATGGTATCAGCACACATCCGTACGAGAACAAACAGGTCACATGCGTGGTCCATGTTTTCAATCGTGCATTTGCCATCGCTCTTCTCACCGCCTTTTCATCGCCATTTCTTGTAGATACGCCCCTAATCCTTATCCGTTAAGAATGGAATACATACTTTGATAGCATCGAGTTGGATATCCCTAGGTAATCCGTAAACAACGACCTTGGTGGCGTAACTAGCGTCCAAGATCTTTCTTTGAATTTCGGAAGCGACTTTAGCTTTTGGTTGTTTCTTTGAGATTTGGTTGTTGGAGGATCTCAAAGACTTCCCAGTGGTTTTAGCTGGTCCCTTACCTTTTCCTTTGGTAGGGATTCTTCTTGGTTTGGTGGATGAGATGATTTCGTCCAATGATTTATCTAATGAAGCCATGATTTGAGTGTTGGTGTTGAATAACGTTGGAAAATTTAGCTGGCGGTTTTTTTTCAGGGAGGGAACGCGCACGCTGGCGCTAACACCTGTCGTGTGCCACACAAAACAAAAAATTGAGGTCGCTTCAAAGACAGAGGCCACTGGTAAGAGATGTCGTGTCTCGACCGAAGAACTATGCTGCAAGCTTTTCAGTCGTTAGCCACAGCCAAAAGACGACTATTGCAAACGACACTATTCCCTGAGCCCGATCCCGCCTTTATACGAACCGAGAGCCCTGTTTCCCGGTTGAATCGTCATTTGGGTGCCAAATTTCGTTCATCCTCGGCATAGGCCGGCCATTGTGCAACCAGGTAGTTCTTCTTTAGGAATGAGGAGCCGAGGAGCTCGACCCCACGTACAAGTTTATAGTCTCGGCTTTACTCTCCAGTTGTGTGGGTTCTATTGTCATAGTTTGTGCTTGGTGATGGAGCTGTGGCCATTGATGTGCTTTTTTCGTTCATCCTGCATGCGACCAATGGTAGACACACTTTGGGGTCTAATAATATTACCTGTTTAACCCTAGAGTCCGCAAATGGTAATAAATGGTGATAAAATAAAGGCGGTAAACACACGCATTTAGCGTTCTTTATTTTTATTTTTTCCAGGTTATTTTTATCTTCCGGGGTGGGCCACCATCCGAGCGATTTATACTCGGGTCCTCAAAAGCGGTAGAGCCACTACCAACACCACCGATACAGTTAGCTTCAGTGGTTGGCCGGCAATAGACAGCCAAATACCCACGGCCACGGCCACAGTAGAGCAATCTTACGTATAGTGTATTTGACGTAGTTGGTGGGTTTGCGAAAAAAACTGGGGCCGATTTCCTTGAAAATAGCACCCGATATCTTTTAGAGTATAAAGTTTAAAAGCTTCTGGAAAGATTGTTGGCGTTAAGGAAAGCAAGGCTAGGTTGCAAACGCTAAATGGCACCAGTGTTTATATAGTCGGTGGAGGCGGCTGAATTGGGAAGTTCAGGGGTCCCATTAGAGTTCGGGAAAGCCCCTGAAGCTAAACAAGGGGACCGAACGAGGCACCAACGAGCCAAAAGTTTAAAGCGTGGCCAGTTGCTCGTCAGTATGACGTCCATGGACGATCGTAGGTGATCCTCAGAAGAAAGTTTACTGAAACAGGAGGGAGGCCAATGGGAGACGGCCATTGCTTATCTTCAGATATCCATGTGTTTCCATGTTTCTAGCTCGTTGGCCCCAGTATCCAGTCTCCTGGTATTGGCTCATGTTTCGGTATTGGCTCATGTTTCAAGTTCTTCCATGTGCCAGTGTTTCCCAGGTTTGGCTAAGTGTAGTTTCCATTTGCAACTGTCTGGTGCAGTTTTTGCAACCACCGTCGGTGCGAGCCCGTACCAGCGCGCGCGCGATGTGGTCCCGCGCCTAACGTCGTCCGACTGTTAGGCTGACGCCACACCGGCGCCCAGTCGTAAACCACAAACGGATTTAAAGCCTCCCCCAAACGCCTCGCCAGTTCCCGGCCGATATCCTTCCGGTGAGACATACATATACGGGCCATTCTCTACCACAGTTTCAGGCCGCCTTTAGCCTGCTGTGCTTCTTTGTTAACTCTTTTCTCAAAGGGCCATTTTGTGTTGGAAATACGAATATTCAGTAGAAGTTTTTCCTGAACATTTAAGGTTTGACAATCAACTGTAACACTGTTATCTGAAACGGGAACTGAAATATTTCATGTTGTATTGAGGTACAATGAAACTTGGTTTCACAAAGGGTTAAGTTGCGGGTACCAGTACCATAATGGCCGGTTATCTATCACATTGTAACCATGTTTGAAATAGAATTGGCCCATGAAGATTTGTGGGTTCAGAGGCATCGTCTCATAGCCATAATCCCAGCGTAAATAAGCAAGTGTTAGTAATCACCTAAAATGACTACAATAAAGAATACCTTGTCCGCTACAATAAAGAAAAAGCACCCATGGTCTGTCTCCCATATCTCTCGTACCCAGGCTCTGATACTTCCCAGCACAAAGCCTGCCTACAATAGCATCTACTCACTGTTTCTCTATTAATACATATTATGAACTGAAATGCCTATGCAAGGATCCATGCCAGGACCACCCAAAACCCATACCCTCCGTAGCTACCCCATTACGGTCCCCGTACACTCGTTCTTCTCAATGTGCGTCTCCAACCATTCAAGGTTGTTCTTGAAGTACACAAAACATCCAGCACATCTTCCCCCATTGAGACTTCTCTCAGTACTCTTGGTTCCTGGTGGGTAGATGAAATGCAATGCCTTCAAGTGGGTTTTATAAGTGTCTCTTCTGGAAAAGCCCCCGGTAGGGTGGCATTTGGTTCCCTTGGCGGCGTCGCCGTTGCAGTGGCTTGCTTCTTCACGGTAAAAAGGACATTTGAATGCCTTCATACTTTGGTGCTTTTTGAGGTGTCTGGTAAGGTACCCCTTCACTTTGAATCTGGCGTTGCAGAACGAACACTTGTACTTAAGTTCAGCAGCCTCGCCGCCCTCGCTCTTGATACTGAACTCCAGCTCCTCGTCCTCCACCTTGATCTTTTTGTTGGTATTTACAGTGTTCTTGAGTTTCCTTTTCTTGTCTTCCTTTTCGATCTTCTTGGGCAGGTCCTTGAGTTTCAACGGGAACTCCATCAGCTCGCTCAAGTCCGTCACCTCACTGTGCAAGTCGAAGTCCGTCGATGTCACTGATGGGTTGTGGAAGTTGCTGTGGCTGCTGGGAGGGAAGTCTTGGTACAACACCTCTCTTTTCTTGAAAAGCTCCTCATCCAAAGGCGACACGTAGCTCTCGTTGGAGCTGGAGTAGTAGTCCAAGTTGTCGTGGTGGGGCTTGAAGTCGTTGAAGTAGTAACTGTCCCCGCCGATGACGTTCAAGTTGAAGTGGGACTCCAAAGACCCCTCGGCGTAAGGGTCGACGGACGACGACCCGTTGGACCCGATTTCAATGGGCTTGGTGGCCTCGTAGTAGCTGTGGTCGCCGTATTTGTCGTGGAGGGAGTCCCGGTGGTCGTGGATATGGTGCACGTTGGAAGGGTACTTGAAGTTGAAGTCATCCTTTTTGCTGTCGGCAGCCTTACCGTACACAGGGGTGATCTGGTGGAGCTGGTGGCCCACGTCGTGCAGGCCTTCCACCAGCGCCCCCACCCCAGCGTACTCGTTGGGGTTGTAGAACTGCGGGTTGCTCAACAAGTCATAAATCTGGCTGGTTTCGTCCTGGTAGAACTCCAAGTCGTCTACGGCACAGTTCACGGGCAAGAACCGGTTCAAGTTGTTTAAATTAAGGATGTTCTTCTTGAGGATTGGCGGGAAAAGCACATTCAACTTGAAGATATAGTTGAACACTGGCATGTTGAACGCCTTCAACAAATTCTTGTTGAAGAACCCATCGTTGGAGTTGGTGAATAATCCAATCATTTTTGATTCCGAGGGTTTTTGAGGTTGGTGGTGTGCGGCTTGTGGCTCTCTACACTTTGATCTAGTTCTTGTACGACACAAACACCCTGATTAAAAAAAAACGATTAGCTTAACCGTTATTAAGTTCTATATGTGGAAAAGATATGAAAAAACCGTTCTGGCGGAACTGGGTATATTTAAATGTTTTTGTGGTCTTTTTTTTGAGGTGGTAATCTATCCCTCAGAAAAAAGAAAAACAAAAAAAAAAAACTTCATACGGCACCAAAATTTAAATAGTTACGACAAAATGAAATTTCTTATTGGCTACGGGTGCTCAGACGATGTTTTCTTGATAAGATAAGCAATAAGGGAGCGTTTTTTAGTGCTTCTGACGTCTCTGTTTGTGACCACCCTGGTTTCCAGTGTATACCCGGCACCTGAGGGTCCGAGGTGAGAGAAGACGCTGGGATTTTCAAGATCAGCTCTGTCAAAAAAAGGTATTTGGCCATCGCACGCCACAGCTGGGATCTGCCGCTAACCCACATGAACCACACTTATCACACCGCAATTACGGTGCACAAATAAATCATGGTGCACAAAAACAATATTGGTGCACAAACACAATAGTACCGAACCGCACCCAAGTACAAAAACTGTCCATACCAACGCCACAACCAGGCCTGCTTCCTACAACCTGTTTTCGTTCTGGCTGCGGCGGTGTGGTACCACCTTTGCTCCTTATCGGAAGTAGCTCGGATTTGACATTTGTGTGTCCGGAATCTGTTCTCCAAATTGCCCTGGCGACCGGGCTGCACGCCTAGAGAGAGTTTAAGCTGTGTTATTTTTTTGGATGTTTTCCCAAATTAGGTTAGGGTTTAGGGTGGGTTGGAGTTTGCGTTCATCGGGGTGTTTGCGTTCATTGGGGTATTTGTCTGTGTACCTTTGTTTTAGCCTTTGACTCCAATTGACCCTTGCTGGCTGGCTCCGGTTGCTTGTGACAATCCACTGAGCATTAGGCACCTTTTAGCAGTGCGTTTTTTGCCAGTCGTTGGAGGGGGTTAGAATAGTCCACAAAAAGGTTTAGTTACGGCAGTCTCTTATCTTTGGGGCTTGACACGTCGGTGGTGTTGCAGGGCTGGTGTCGGGAAATGTCGGCACCGTTTGTGATAGTGGATGATTCAAATGTCGTGCGGCCCCTCCATGACTTGTAGAGGTCTGTATGTCGCATGTCGTATAAGATGTCGTATATAAATGTCGAGTACCTCTGGATGTCGTCTCAGTACGACATGTCGCGTATGTCGCGTATGTCGTGCCCGAAGACGTGAAAAATTCCTAACGGTTGGCCACTCTAACTCCAAACCAATGGCCAAGAAACCAAAGAAAGCCCCCGTGGCCACAGAGCCCACTACGACCTCCAAGAAGGCAAAGACCCTGGAGGAAGAAGAGGCAGAAGAGGCCCTAAAAAAAGGCGCCAAGGCCAAAAAACCCAAATCTTCCGGCACGGAACAACCGTCCAAGAATGATCCACCCAAGCCCAATCGAGGGCTAAACATGGAGGGAAACTTTGGCTGGACCGGGAAGCTACCATTGACCCTCTTGTATGAGTACTGCCAGAAACAAAAGTGGATGAAGCCAATTATCCACAACAAAAGCGATAGCAGAGGCCACACCACTACCATCATCTTGATGTGGCAGAACCCCAAAACCAGAGACACCATCAAGCTCAGCTACAACCCGGAGATCCCCACCAACACCTCCAACGAGGCCAAGCACTTGACGGCGACGTACGTGTTGTTCCGCGTGCACTACAAGTACAACATGAAAATGCTTCTCCCCAAATTGTTCGTGGACTACTGGACCCGGTTCGAGACCGACCGGAAAGAGATGTACGATAAGAACAAGTTCAAGCACGACATCGTGTACTCGGAGCAGCCGTTCCAGACGTACTTGCTGGAGCAGGACCGTAAACAGAAGTTGAAGTTGAAGCAAGAAAAAGAGAAGCAGCAGAACGAGTTGGTGAAAAAGCCCACGAAATTGAAGTACACGGAGATCCAGGATCTCGTCAAGTCGTACAAGCAGTTGCGGCTCGAGCCAGTGCAGACGTTTGGCAAGAAAGTATGGGAGAATTCGCCGGTGTTCGATCTCGACTCCGATTTGAGGTGCAAACTTGAAAATTTGATCAAGTACTTCATCAATTGGAAGTACAACGACTCCGGCGCCTCAGCCACCAAGCCCGACCGGTTGGTGGGGTTCTTGACCAAGCTAGGGTTCAGGTTGGAACACGTCCAGGAGGCGTTGTCGTACACCAAAGGCTTCAACTCGGTGCTTGAGTTTTTGTTGTTCCATTTACCAGAGGACGACCTACCACTACTTTTCAGCAAGTCGTCCGACCACAGCTCCAACCAGGTGAAGATATCCAAAGGCGACAGCTACGAGGCCAACGTCAAATTCCTCAAGAACTCCGGGTTCAACATCGACGACATCAATACCCATTTGCAGCCAGACCCCAAAGCCACGCTCATCGAGTTATGCAAGACTTTGGTGCCTCAAGACCTCTACTACAGCGATTTCGTCGACTTGGGGCTCACGGTGTCGGAGTTGTGGCAGAACGAAATCCAGTCGCTCCAGGCCATGAACTATTCCTTGGAAGTTATCGACGACGTCACGGTGGTGCTCCACGGCAAGATCTCTCTCAAGGTGGTGCGGTCAGAAGCGTACCCCAACGACTTGGTGGGGATCCAGGTGGTGACCGACGTGCCCAACTACGTGCGTCTTTCCATCGTCAAGAACATCGTCACCTACTTGTACGAGAATAAGTATGTGGGCAGTGAGTACTTGTTCTCCATTCTCGACTACACCAACGAGAACCACAAGCAGCTCCTCAACAACCCCGGGAAGTTGATCGACAGCCACTTTGTGCCAAAGCACTTGGTGGCCGAAGAAACGGGCTCCGTCATCAAAAGTTTCCGGTCCTCCTACAAAGTGAACGCATCCAAGATCGCCCACCACTACAAGACCCGGACTTCGAGCCCCAAATATAAAGCTCTCGTTGACGACCGAGCCAAGTTGCCGGCGTGGCAGAAGCAGGACCTCATCGTGGATCTTATACTGGGCAACCAGGTGGTGTTGGTGACAGGGGAAACCGGGTCGGGGAAGTCCACGCAGATCGTGCAGTTCATCGTGGACCATTTGTCGAGCCAGTCGGACTTCAACAGCAGGATGATGGTGACCCAGCCCCGGAGAATCTCGACCTTAGGGCTTGCCGACAGAATCAGCACTGAGCGGTTGGATAAGGTGGGGAACGAGGTCGGCTACATCATCAGAGGAGAACTGAAAGTAAGCGATTTGACCAGAATCACCTTCGTCACCACCGGGGTGTTGTTGCGGTTGATCCAAGGCAGTGGGGACTCGTACTTGAAAAGCATCCAGTACGTGGTTATCGACGAAGTGCACGAGCGGTCGGTGGACTCCGATTTCCTCTTGATCTTGTTGAAGAACAATCTCCACAAGTTCCCCCAGTTGAAGGTGATCTTGATGTCCGCCACCATCGACAAGCTGGTGTTTGACAGTTTCTTTGGGTTCCCGTTGCCGCATTTGCACATCGAAGGACGTACTTTCCCCATCAAGGACTTCTACTTGGACCATGTTCTCGCGGACTTGGACTACACCATCGAGCTCAACGACCAGTTGGTCAAGCCGCAAGCGGACTCCCACTACTTCAAGTCCGGAAACTTGAACTACGACTTGGTGGTGCAGTTGGTGCACAAGTTGCGCCACTCCAACGGGTCCATCTTGATCTTCATGTCGGGGATCTTTGAGATCAACCAGCTCAAGGCCAAAATCTCTTCCCACTTCGACGAGGCCGGCGAGAAGTGCTTGGTGTTGCCGTTGCACTCGGCCTTGAGCTCCAAAGAGCAAACAAGGGTGTTCGACAACGTGAGCTGCCTCAAGGTGATCATTGCTACAAACATCGCCGAGACCTCCATCACCATTCCCGACTGTACGGTGGTGATAGACACAGGCAGGGTCAAGACCATTCGCTACGACCCCACCACCAAGACCACCAAGTTGGTGGAAACATGGTGCTCCCAGGCCGAAACCATGCAGAGGAGAGGAAGAAGTGGAAGAATCCAGAAGGGAAATTGCTACCACTTGTATACCCAGGAAACATTTGACGACATGATCAAGCAACCGGTGCCTGAAATCAAGCGGACCAATCTCGACAATTTGTTCTTGGTGATCAAGTCCATGGGCGTTGACGATGTCCAGAGATTCTTGGCCAACGGGATCGATCCCCCCAGCGATTTGGCCATCTTCAACTCCGAGCTCACGTTGAAGCGAATCGGTGCTTTGAACGAGCTGGGAAACTTGACCAATTTGGGCAAGTACCTTTCGCTTATCCCCACCGACTTGAGCAACGCCAAGTTGATCATTTTGGGGTGCCTTTTTGGCTGTGTCGACAGCACCCTTCTTCTTGCAGCCATTAAAACCATCGGGTCTCCGTTCCAGAAGAGTTTTGATTTCAGGGCCAAAGTCAAAAGCGTGTTGACGGCTGCCAGCAAGGGCCAAGGGGACTTCATCGGGTACTTGAGCTTGGTGCAAGGGTACATGAACTCCAGTGCCCGGTCCCGGTACATGAATGAAAACTGCTTGAATTACAATACTCTCAAGGAGATTCTTTCCACCTACGACCAGTACAAGACGATTTTGAAGGAGATCAACTTCTACAGAAGCTCCCAGGACAACTTCAACCGCAACAACAACAACTACAAGGTGCTCAAGTCGTTGATCACCGCCGCCTACTACCCCAACGTGTCGAAGGTGTTTTACCCGGACACCAAGTATGTCGCTGGCATAGGAGGTGCCATTGAAGTCAACCCCGATGAGCGGCTTATCCGCTACTTTGTGGAGCACCGGGATGACCGTCTCTCGAAGAAGAGAGAACGGCAGCGGCTCTTGGACTTGAAGTACCAGAACCAGAAGAAAAAATGGGACCAGAGAGACCAGGGAAATTACCCCGACAAAAAGGAAGACGACTCTTCTGACGACGAACAAGCGGTCCACGACATGGCGGACTTCGTGCCCAAGCGAGTGTTCATACACCCGTCGTCCACATTCTTCGACAAGAAGTCCCAAACAGCCGAAGATGCAGAAGAATATAACGTTGAGGAAATGCCGGTGTCGTTGCCGCAATTGATGCAAAAACCGCCGTTCATAGTATACGGAGCGTCTTACGAGACCACCAAGCACTACATCAACGACATCACCCCCACGTCGGTGGTGGCCGTGCTTCTTTTTGGCGGCCAAATCGACTACAATCTCGACCTCAAGCATGGCTCGGTGTCGCCGGGGATCGTGGTGGACAACTGGATCACCGTACGGACCTGGTGCAAGAATGCGGTGCTTATCAAGAAATTGCGGCAGCTTCTTGACCAGATCATCGACTACAAGCTCTCGAACGCTTCAAATGACGACGAGGACTTTGGCGATATCTTGGCGGTGATCGAGACGTTGATCTCGTGACGGCTGGTGGTAGACCAATTAGAATTAATACAAGACCTATCTTGAACGGCTGCAACTGGCCCTAGTGAAGGATACCGTAGCTCGTAACTCGAACGTTTCACCGTAAATTGGGTAGTATCTTGCATGGAACGATAGCCAGAATTGACACATAAAAGGGTGATGCCGTTTGGCCTGTTCATCTCCGGTTAGAATAAGTATGTAGAGTTCCGCTCTTATCTTAATACTTGTGGTGAGACTGGTGGTGAGACTGGTGATGAGACTGGTGGTTGCTGGTGGTTGTGTTTGCAACCATATTATCTCGATCTCTTCTCTCCAGACTTGAGCTCCAGACTTGAGCTCTTCGCGAAACCTGGCTCCTCCAGCCTGTATCTCGTTGTGTTGATGTCAACCATCTCTTCGACCCCCGCCACTGAACCTCCACTGGCCCTCCACGCTCGAAATGTCGGCGATTGACATCATTGATTGCAAATCTGGAGCCGCATCGAAAAACGTTATTTTTGTGTGGCATTTTCTCGATTACTAACATCACCACTTGATTCTCTTGATCTGGGCCTTCAATTGTTTTCTTTTGTGTTTCCCACTTGTTCCGTTGGATTCGACACTCCATTTGCCTTATACCGTACATTGGCCTTATTTGCACTCCACCACTTGCGTTGCTCCTCCCATTTGTCTCGCCCCATGACCCTATATGAATCCGGCCTCTTCTAAACCCACAGACTCGTCGCCGTTGATCCCAGGCCCGGCCCTGATCCCCCAGGTGGTTGCAGAGTCTGTGCCGTTGGAAGACGACCCCTCGGTGCCGGTGTTCACCTTCAGGTACTTTTTGTTGTCGTTGGTGTTCATTGCTCCGGGCGCCTTCATCGGCACCATGAACTCGTTCCGAACCACGTCTGCTGCCTACTCCATCTTCTTTGTGCAGTTTGCCTCGCACTACTTGGGGCGCCAGTTGGCCCGGGTGCTCCCTGCCAGAGAGGTGGACTTGAAAGTGGTGAAATTCAATTTGAACCCGGGCCCTTGGTCCGTCAAAGAAACCGCCTTGATCACCATCACGGCCAACAGTGGGGCCACCGGCAACTTGGCTACAAACTCCATAGCGTTGGCCAATTTACACTTCCACGACGACGTGCCGTGGTTTGTGGCCATCCCGTTCATGTTTGCCATCGTTTTTGTGGGGTACGCCTACGCCATCATTTGCAAAGACCTTTTGGTGCTCGACCCCGAATATATCTGGCCTAAAGCGTTGATGCAGACGACGATTCTCCAGGCCCAAAGCGCCACCCACACGGCGTTGGGCCACAAGCAGATCAAAGTGCTTGTGGCGGTGTTGTGCTTCATTATGGTGTGGCAGTTGCTCCCGGAGTTCTTGTTCCCCATGACGTCGTCCATCGCGTTGTTGTGCTACATGGCTCCGTCGAACAAGGCCGTAAACTTCATAGGCAGTGGTCTTGGAGGCATGGGGGTGTTGAACTTTACTTTGGACTGGTCCAACATCACCTCGTCTATCATGATATACCCATACTGGATCCAGGTGATCCAGTTTGTGGCGTTTGTGCTTGGGTGCTGGGTGTTGATCCCGTTGGTCAAGTTCACGGACTTGGTGTCCAGCTTCGGCCTCATGTCCAACTCCTTGTTCACGGAGTCCGGCACAAAGTACCCCACCAACGAGCTCCTTACACCAGACTTGAAGTTCAACGCCACGGCGTACGAGATCTTGGGCCCGGCGAAATTGGGGCCCCAAAGAGTGTGGAACATCTTCTTTGATTACGCTGCTTACGTCAGTGGGGTGGTGTGGGTGGTGTTGTTTGGGTACGACAAGTTGAGCGCCTCTTTGAAGCTGTTAAAGTTCAAGTCTAAGAGAACAGATATCTTGAACCAAATGGCTGCAAAATACGACCCCATCCCATTCTCGTGGTATGTGACCATGTTCGTGTTATCGTTTGTGACGTTGACGTTGGTTTTGGCTAATGGGTACATGTTCATGCCGTGGTGGTGCTGTATCGTGGGCCTTGTGCTTGGCGGCATCATAGTGACGCCGTTGAGCTGGCTTTACGCCATTTCCAACTTCCAGTTGCCCATTGGCACCTTCAACGAGCTATTCTATGGGTACTTGGTGCAGTCCAAAAACGTCCACCCTGCTTCCGGCTCTGTGTTCGGGTCGGTCGCCGGCGACGCATGGTATAGAGCGCAGTACCACTTGGAGTGCCTCAAATTGGGCTTCTATATCCACTTGCCCCCGAAGGCCGTATTCCTTGCCCAGATATTTGGCGAGGCAATCGGCATACCCATCAACTACGTCGCTTTGAAGTGGGTCTTGAGCTCAAAGAGGGACTACTTGGTGGGGAAGCTCTACGACCCTCTACGCCAATGGACGGGCCAGGAAATTGAGTCTGTGCACACCAACGCCATCCAGTACGTCGTCCTTGGGCCATCCCGGTTGTTTGAAAACTACAAGTTTCTCCCGTTTGGATTTCTAGTGGGACTCTTGTTGCCGTTGGTGTTGTTCAAATTGCACAGCCGGTATCCAAAACTCGGCTTTAATTACTGGAACACCACCGTATTTTTCTCCAGCATGAGTAAGTTCTATGGAAACATCTCCACCGGCGGGTTGTCGAAGTTCATCGGTGGCACCGTCACCATGTATTATTTATTCAATTACAAACACGACTTGTGGAGGAAATTCAACTACATCCTTGCAGCTGCTTTCGATACAGGGTACAACTTATCGGTGTTGATTATTTTCGTTGTCACGTCCTTGACTGTTTTGAAAATGCCGTATTGGTACGGGAACAATGAACAAAACGTTGAACGGTGCTTTGCATTAGAAAAGTAGAAGCCTTGGGCTAGGACCAGACTTAGACTTAGGCTCAAACTTATAGACTTATAGACTTAGACTTAAATTAGACATAGACATACTCTTTAGATTTTATAAATTGGTGGGGGCACTCTTTCCTGTGGGCTTGGAGTCGCACTGTGTCTTGAGTACAAAGTAAAAAAAAATTGATATCAAACAGTCCTTTAACAACAAATGTCGACGCCAAATGCCAACCAGAATCCCAATCAGGCCCGGGGGGCACAACGGCCCATGACGATTCAGCCCCTGCAAGTCACCCAGCTTGTTCAGGTGTTAAAAAATGAAATTGCAATGGCAAAATCTGCGGGCGCTGACACACCAGAGGGACAACAACACTCAGCGAAAGCAGAGAGCATCAAACAGGTATTATTGAACTACCAAGCCCAGCAAAAGGCCAAAATGGCTCAACAAAGGGGTTCTGGTGTGTCTCCACAGTTGGGGCAGGTCAACAATGCCAACCAGCTGCAAAATTTGCCGCTTCAGGGTAACGGACAACAGGGACAAGGCAGGCCTAACCCAGGAATGATGCAACAGGGAATTAATCGTGGAGGGTTCCCACCTCAACAAGCAGGTGGTATGGCACAACAAATGGCGGGGAGCCCCAACAACATTGCAACGGGCATGAACATGAATAATATCAATAATATGGGTGCCAATTTGGGCAACTTGAACATGGGGGGAACAGGCAATAACAGTAGCACTGGGAACTTTGGAGTGGCGGGAACTGGCGCTGGTCAGCAAGGACAGGGCCAGGGCCAAGGCAACCAACAGAGGCAGAACAGCGGCACCCCCAGTTTGCCTGCCAGCAGTATAACCGTGGAGAATTTCAATCAAGTCAGAAGTAGGTTGACGGAGTTTGAACGCAGGATCCAACAACTCGAAGGGTCCAAGAAAAATGCCAGTCTACCAGACCAGTTGTCACACATAGAATCACAAATAACAGAGTTGAAGAGCAAGTACAGCAGGTACCAGAAATTCGCTTTTTACATGAAAGCGCAATTGGTGGAACAAGCCAGACTGGGCCAATTGAATGCCAACCAAGGTACAGGTGCCTCGCAAACGCAACCTCTGAACCAGAACGTCACGCAGACACCTCAGGGGTATAACATGAATGCCCAGCCAGGCCAACAAATCCCCAATCATCCACAACAAAATGCCACAAAAGCAGTATCACAAGCTCAGGCACAGGCGGCTCAAACCCAGCAACCGCCAGCACAGCAAGCCCAACCTCAACCTCAAATTCAGACGCCGCAACCTGGCCCTCAAGCCCAGCCTCCATTGCCACAAAGTCAACTTCCTCAAGCGGGCAAACCGAATGAAAGGACGGGAAAATCAGCTTCCCCTGCAGCCCAAAACGCTTCCGGTCAACCACAGCCCTCTAGCTCGGCATCTCCTGCTAGAGTGAGCTCCAACTTGAATTTGCAGAATGTCATCAAGCAAAGCGCACCTTCTTTGCCGATTTCCAGCAACATCAACGTCAGACCTCCTGTTCCAGTTACAATGAAGCCCACCAATGTGTCACGACCCACGTTGACTGGTGGTGTTGCCAACGGGATCGGATCCGGTTTGGGTACACCCGCTATAGTGAAGCTTCCTAGCTACGAGATCAATCAGACCGGGAATGCACAGGTCCCTGATAACGGCGGCCGAGTGTTGACCAAGAGAAAATTGAATGAGTTGGTTCAAACCATAGGTGCCGACCAGGGGGATGGTAAAACGGTCATCGATGGAGATGTGGAAGAACTCTTGTTGGATTTGGCAGACGAGTTCATCAATTCTGTCACGGGTTTTGCTTGTAGATTGGCTAAGCACAGGAAAGTGGAAAGTATCGATGCAAGAGACGTTCAATTACACTTGGAAAAGAACTGGAACATTAGGATACCAGGATATGCCATGGACGAGATCAAGTCCACCAGAAAATGGCAACCCACTTCTAGCTACCAGCAGAAAATCAGTGGTGTGGAAATTTCCAAGTCCGTTAATGATATAAACAACTAGAAATAAAAGAGAGACACCTTGGTGTTTTTTGGCCTGCAAATATATATGTTATTCACTCATTTATCACATACCGACAGGGGCAACTTATATGATTCACTCGTTTATCACATACAACGACGGTGTCAACTTGACAATTATGTCTTCGTTGCACCAAAACTCTAAGCACTTGGAAACCATGTACTCCGACATCTCCAACGTTTCACAGATACTTGAAACCGATACAGATTCCGTGTGATCGTCGAACATGAACAAAACCGATGCCTTGTCCAAAGGAACGTCATATAGCTTGTTATTCAAATCCAACAAAATGGTGCCGAAATTTGGTACCACCTTAAGGTATCGACTTGAGTCAGCGGTCCTGTAAATATCCTTGTTGTAAACTTCAAATAATCCGAGAAGTTTGGGATGCAACTTGAAACTGGCGTCTTCCAAGATATCACTCCAGTACAAATGTGAAAGAACCAAGAGCTGTAGATTTGTATCGTTGAAAGTGATGTTGTTTGACTTAGAATTGACAAAATCCTTGACCATGATGTCGAGGTTGAAGAATTCATTCTTTCCAAACCGGAGCTTCAATAGGTTAATAAGCTTGAGTATGGTCTCCAAATTCTCCTCATTGTTGATGAGTTTGTTTCCGAATAGCTTGGTGAATTCCACAATAAAGATGTCTTTGGACTCAAATATTGATATTAACGATTGGATTATATCGTTGATTTTGTTCTTCTTGAAGTCAGGCAATGCATCAATAGGGTCGGGCACCCAGTTCAAGTCATTGAAATCATCAAAATTCTTCAACGCTTTCAGATTCTTCTCTGTATCTCGTAACTCCATCGCCAAGTCTACCAACTCGGGTTCTCTGTCTAGTAGTCCTAACACTAGCTTGTTAATTACATCGTCTCTTGTTTTGAGATACCTTCTCACGGGCCTGATCACCTTATCCAATAGCACTCCTTTTGGGTCAAGTATTAGGAAGCTTTTGATGATCTTGATATAGCTCTGGATCAAGTGGATTGTGGTTATGCCTGAATTGAGCAAATTCAATCTGGTGTCGTTTGTGAACACTTCTACAAGCTTGTTCCGCTGGTAATGGCCCACATTATCGCTGGAGTTGTACACAGCCTGGCGATAGCTGTGGTAATTCAAGCACTTGTTGAGTTCCTTCAAGGATATCTCACTAGTGGGGTACGACATGATGATCTTGTAGATCTCGTTGATCCTCAAACTGGTCAACTCATTGTACCCGATTTTGATCAAATCACTAAATGCAATTTTGAGATCAATACAGCTTAACACAAATTCGATGCTGGGGTATATCCTAAACTTGATGAAGTCATTGAGTTTGTCCAAAGTAGGCTCGCTCCATACCGAAGTGAAGTTTTCTTTGATGAAGCTTTTGATGTTCCGTATCAACACCTGTATGAGGATTCGGTTGAGCTCATCCAAAAGCTCACTGACCTCGAAAAACTTCAATATTGGTACTATATCAGAATGTGACCAGTCCTTGAGCAGCAAGAAGTTGGCGTCGAAGAAAACATGCAACTGGTCCCTCACCGTATGGTTTTCGACCACCAATTTGAAGTTCTTGTTCAAGTTGCGGTTGTATATGTGGAGGCAGTCGCTGTTGAGATTCAAGTTCAAATTGATCAACAAGTTGTCGTAAAATCTTCTTGTTTTCAAGAGCAGCACAATGAACTGGTGTACGTCCGATACCCCGATCACCAATGGCCCTCTTTCGTACCCGTCTATTTGGAACGTATCATTTATGGAGTTGTTCAAAAGCGTGGTGAACTGGTACTGGCTGGCCAGGTCTTTGAGGATACTTTTGACACACGCCTTTACCCTGGGAGTGGGGTCATCCATGGGCTGTGGCAGCAACTTGATCCAGTTGAGGAGGATAGACATGTCGTTTTCGAGATCTCCGGCATTGATATGAGATAGATCAGGTGTAGGTAGGATCGAGGAGATAAGTTCTGTGGATATCATTTGGCCAAGGGAAAGAAAGGAAAGGCACTGGATCACAGGGACTTCGATGGCCAGGAACTGCTTGAGCTTGTGTTGAGCTTGTGTTGAGCTTTATCGTGGCGCCAAGTCAAGGCTGTTTGTGTTTGTGATTAAGTAAACCGATCTCAACTCGCGTTTTTATCAACCAAACCAGAGCAGAGCCAAAACCGAGTAGAAGCTCGGATCATTTACACAAACAGCCTGACACAAACAGCCGGACACAAACAGCGAACTACAACCCCAGCGATAGCAGCACAACGCCCCCCCTACAAAAATCTCAAACCCACAATGAACAACAGGCTCATCGACGAATTCGTGGATTCCACGGCCGTCTCTCGCAAAGAGGCCAAGTACTACCTCGACCAGCAGGGCTACGATTTCGACAAGGCCATCGACCTGCATCTCCAGATCTCCAATGCCAGTCTCTGGAAACTCTTCCAGGCGTACAAAGACACGCCCAACTCCATAGAAATCGACGGCACCTTAAAGTACTTGAGCGATTTGGGTATCGAGCCGGAAGATATCGAGTCGTTGGTGTTGAGCTACTTCTTGAAGAGCAGCTCCATGGGCCATTTCGACAAGCTCGACTTCTTCCGGGAATGGAGCAGGTTGAAAATCACTACGTTGGCCAAAATGAAAGAGTTCATCCAGCACTTTACCTACCAGATAAAATTCGAGGACAAAGAGTTCGACGGCTTGTACGAGTACATTTTCGGGTTCTTGCTCGAGACCCCCAACCAGAGGACGGTGGCGTGCGATTTGTTGGTGGATTACTGGCAGCTTCTATTCACATTCAAAGAACTCGACCCCCGGACCTCAGACAGATTGGATCAATGGTTCAAATTCTTGGAGTCTGTGGAAAAACCGTTGAACAAAGACAGTTACTTGATGTTTTGGGAATTTGTCAAGGAAGTGGTCGTCAAAGACCCGGAATCTTTCACGGACTATGACGAGATGGCCTCATGGCCGGTGATAATTGATGAGTTTGTCGAACACTTGCAGGAGACAGGCCTATTACAAAGCAAGTCCGAACTGACGTGATTAGTGTTGTACTGCTGCCTGGCACTGGCCCTTCCGTTTTGGGACCATTTACCGCCCACGGTATACCTTTAGGTCTACGGGAGGTGCCGGTGCTTACTTATTGGCTGGAAAATCGTCGTGCGCCGGCCCATTTTGCTCCTCTTTACTAGTGATTTCGCAACCGTCCTGCGTATGATTGCAAATTGGATGCCACCACAGTTTTCTCCAGATAAGATCCAAGGGTATAAAAAATGTATAAATAGAGCCTGGACTGATTCAGCAGTGATTTTCCAGTTATTTTCAATACACCAAAGAAACATATACTAAAAATGGCTCCAGTACAAGCTAACGTTGACTCCGTCGACGACCAATTGAACAAGACTATCCTCCAACTTGCCAACACCAAATTGGTGGGTCACGCCGGCCACAAGAAGTCTATTGAAGGCAAGGCGGTCGACTGGACTCACAAGTTGCCAGAGCCCACTTTGGCCAGATTCAAGAAGTACAACATCGACTTATCTGACGGTTACCCCATCATTCCAAAGATAGAAACCATCCCCAAGTTTGTGGATGAAGCCTATGCTATCAGAAACGAGGAGTACCCTTACATCGAAAGAGGTAAGAATGCTGACCCAGAAAAGAAGGCTTTATTTGGCGCTGCTAAGGAAGTCAAGCATTTGACCAAACACATCGGTACTGAAATCGTTGGTTTGCAGTTGTCTGAGTTGAACGACAAACAAAAAGACGAGTTGGCTTTGTTGATTGCAGAGAGGATTGTGGTGTTTTTCAGAGACCAGGACTTGTCTCCACAGAAACAATTGGAGTTAGGAAAATACTACGGGCAAGTTGAAATCCATCCTCAAGTCATTCGTGTTCCAAACGACACCGACGGAAACGACTTGAACGGAATTTCCACCATCTGGCAAGACTACTTGATTGCCAACTACGGGTTACCATTGTCGTTCAAACAAGCTAAGAACTATGGTAACTCCAAATGGCATACCGACTTGGTGCACGAATTCCAGCCCGCTGGTGTTACCCACTTACATCTCGATTCTATTCCAGAGGTCGGTGGTGACACTTTGTGGTCCTCTGGATACGCTGCCTTTGACAAGTTGTCTCCAGCTTTCCAGAAGTTCTTAGAGGGCAAGAAGGGTGTGTACCGTTCAGCCCATGGGTACTTGGACAGAAATGATCCTTTGAGCGGCCCTAAGTTTGTGGAGAGAGAACACCCAATCATTAGAACACACCCTGCCACTGGTTGGAAGTCTTTGTTCGTCAACCGTGGTATGACTGTCAGAATTGTGGGTTTGGAACCAGAAGAGTCCGACGCCATCTTGCAGTACCTTTTCAACGTTTTTGAAAAGAACAGCGACATCCAAGTGAGATTCAACTGGAAGTCTCAATTTGGTAAAGGTACTTCTGCTCTTTGGGACAACAGAATCAGTCAACACAGTGCTGTTTGGGACCACGAAGGTGAAGAAGCTAGACACGGTACCAGAGTGACGTCTTTGGCTGAAATTCCTTTCTTTGACCCTGAAGCAAAATCCCAGAGAGAAGCCTTAGGGTTGCCTTTGAACTGAGGCCAAAATAAAAATACGGTATTTAGGTTAATAAAATGATTTTAACAATAACCTGTGTAGATTCTGTAGATTCAGCTATTTCGTAATTCCAGCGTTTTGAACATTTAGAATTGTCAGGTGCAAGGGCAGAACTTTGAGCTAACTCCCGTTGATTTACCTATTTCCCGTTGATTTGCCTTTCTTGTTCCCATATAGCACCCTTTAAGTCCCATGTATTCTGTCCTACTAACTCTCTTGGTATAACCCTGAGGGCTACCACTCCCACGCCCACCAAGCTACTTGTCTATGACCCTATGTGGTGCTACACTTTACTCTAAATGGAAGACTAAGCGCCCTCCGCCTGTCTCTAACAACTCAGGAGAGCCACAGCTGATTTCCGTAAATCGTTTATTACCTAAGCACACCGGTCCCCTCCCCAGTGCCTTCCCCAGTGGACCCATTTAATCGGATCATGTGGGACGATTACTAATTAACAATCGGGCCGCCCAACCTTATTGACTGTTATCTGATAGATTAGAGATTTTGGTGCAATTTCGCAACCACTTGATGCCACCACAATTATGGCCCGTACGTATAAAAACAGGCCAAAGTCTTAAGTACCGTTTTACGGCAAGTGTAACTAACAAAACACCAAACAACATGGCCCCAGTTCAAGCTACGTCTCCAGCAGAGACTGATGAGTTAATCAACAAGACCATTATCGAGCTCACCCAAACCAGCTTGAGAAACATGGGAAATGGCAAACCCACGGCTAAGAAAGGCGGCACTATCGCTGACTGGACCGAAAAATTGCCACCATCCACTTTGGCAAGATTTAAGAAGTACAACATTGACTTGTCCGGCGGATACCCCATTATTCCAGATGTGGCAAGTATTCCTAAGTTCCTTGATGATGCCTACGCCATTAGAAGCGAAGAGTACCCTTACATCGAAAGGGGTAAAAACGCCGACCCTGAAAAGAAGGCTTTATTTGGAGCCGCTAAGGAGGTCAAGCATTTGACCAAACACATCGGTACTGAAATCGTTGGTTTGCAGTTGTCTGAGTTGAACGACAAACAAAAAGACGAGTTGGCTTTATTGATTGCCGAAAGAGTAGTGGTGTTTTTCAGAAACCAGGACTTGTCTCCACAAAAACAATTGGACTTAGGAAAGTACTTCGGCCAAGTTGAAATCCACCCTCAGGCCACTAGAGTTCCCAATGACACCGACGGTAACGATTTGAACGGGATCACCAGTATTTGGTTGGACTACTTTATTGCCAATTACGGTATTCCAATGACTTTCCGTAAGGCCAAGAACAATGGGACTCAAGGATGGCATACCGATTTGGTGCACGAATTCCAGCCAGCTGGTATTACCCACTTGCACCTTGATGCCATCCCAAAGGTCGGTGGTGACACTTTGTGGGCTTCTGGCTATGCCGCCTTTGACAAGTTGTCGCCAGCTTTCCAGAAGTTCTTGGAAGGTAAGAAGGCAGTTTACAACTCCTCTCACTACTATATCGACAGAAACGATCCTTTGAGTGGCCCCAAACATATTGAAAGAGAGCACCCAATTATTAGAACCCACCCTACCACTGGTTGGAAATCTTTGTTCGTCAACCGTGGTATGACCAGAAGAATCGTGGGTTTGGAACCAGAAGAGTCGGACCTTATTTTGCAGTACCTTTTCAACATCTTTGAAAAGAACAGCGATATTCAAGTCAGATTCAACTGGGATACTGAAGAAGGTAAAGGTACTTCTGCTCTCTGGGATAACAGAATCAGTCAACACAGTGCCGTCTGGGACCACGAAGGAAGAGAACACAGACACGGTACCAGAGTCACTTCGTTGGCTGAAGTTCCATATTTTGATCCGGAATCAAAGACTCAAAGAGAAGCTTTAGGTTTACCTTTGAATTAGTTGTGGGACGCTAGTGGATTTCGCATCCACTGGAAACGAACATATAGTATTTAGGTTGAATAAAAGTCTGGTCAAATAAAAGTGTTTGAAGTGCCACGATTGTATCTATGCCAGAGGTTTCTACCCCCGCCTCTCCTTTTTGCTTTAGATGTGTGAGCTTTACTGATCTAGGTGCAATGCGGTTCAGAACTAAACAATTCAAGGAAAAACGGTACGAAGGGCTTAAAGGGGCAAGACAAAGAAATTCAGAAGAAAACTCCTTCTGATCTCACGCACGCCGACTAACGGGCACGGGCCGATTTCAATGCCGCCATCCTCTATCGACACTGCTACGCTTTAGGGCATACCCAATTTTTACCTCCACAGTTGGGGGGCTAACGTTTGATTGATTAGGCCGATTACCAATACGGGGCTACAAACCGTATTAGGACTTATCCGTTGGAGATTTCTCGTAAGTTTCGCAACCAATAATGCCACAGTTAGAACACAATTCACACAACTATAAATTCAAGCCATTTCCCCCGCCCATTCATCTCATCCAGTATCTACAAGGCTTCCTTCTATACTTGGTCGTAACTACCAGATAAACCCTAAATATGGCCCCAGTCCAAGCTACTACTCCCGCCGAGTCTGATGACTTACTCAATAAAACGATTCTCGAACTTTCCAAGACCAGCATAAGAAGGCCCAAAGACGGTAAGTCTCTCACCAAAAAGGATGGTACCATTGATGATTGGTCTACCAAATTACCACCAACTACTTTAGCCAGATTCAAGAAGTACGATATCGATTTGTCTGGTGGATACCCCATCATTCCAAAGATTGAAACTATCCCTAAATTCGTCGACGATGCCTATGCCATTAGAAATAAGGAGTACCCTTACATCGAAAGAGGTAAAAATGCCGACCCTGAAAAGAAAGCTTTATTCGGTGCTGCTAAGGAAGTTAGACACCTTACCAAGCACATCGGTACTGAAATCGTTGGTTTGCAATTATCTGAATTGAACGACAAGCAAAGAGACGAGTTGGCTTTATTGATTGCCGAAAGAGTTGTGGTCTTCTTCAAAGGCCAAGACTTGTCTCCACACAAACAATTGGAGTTAGGAAAGTACTTTGGTCAAGTAGAAATTCACCCTCAAGCCACTAGAGTTCCCAACGACACCAAAGGTAATGATTTGAACGGGATCACCACTATATGGTCAGATTATATTATTTCCCATTTCGGTATTGAATTCCGTAAAGTCAAGCTTACTGAAGGATGGCACTCTGATTTGGTGCATGAACTCCAGCCCGCTGGTATCACCCACTTGCACCTTGATGCCATCCCAAAGGTCGGTGGGGACACTTTGTGGGCTTCTGGCTATGCTGCTTTTGATAAGTTGTCGCCAGCTTTCCAGAAGTTTTTAGAGGGTAAAAAAGCCGTTTATTTTTCGGCCAATACCTACTTAGACAGAAATGATCCTTTGAGTGGTCCAAAAAACATCGAAAGAGAGCACCCAATTATTAGAACCCACCCTGCCACTGGCTGGAAATCTTTATTTGTCAACCGTAAAATGACTAGGAGAATTGTGGGTTTGGAACCGGAAGAGTCTGACACCATCTTGCAGTACCTTTTCAGTATTTTCGAAAAGAACAGCGACATTCAAGTGAGATTTAACTGGAGCACCGAAGAAGGTAAAGGTACTTCTGCTCTCTGGGATAACAGAATCAGTCAACACAGTGCCGTTTGGGACTACGAAGGACAAGAAGACAGACACGGTACCCGAGTGACTTCTTTGGCTGAAATTCCTTTCTTTGATCCGGAGTCAAAGAGTCAAAGGGAAGCCTTAGGTTTACCTTTGAATTAGCTGTTGGACGAGGTGGACACCCACAAAAACGTATTGTATTCGTTGAATAAATTAGTTTCTTATCGCTTTTACATCACAGAAACATATGGTATTTAGGTTTAATCAAAAAGCCATGGTAAAGTGCATGGCATCCCAATTGTACGGTAGAAAGAAATAAATAGTCATAGTCAAGCACATGGCCTCACAATTTTATCTAGACCTGCCTCCCGCTGTGGCCTGAAACATGTGAGCTTCAATGCTCACGTCCAAATTCAATTCGGAACCGTACAGACAAGGAGATGTAGTTCAACGAACTTTTCTGCTACTTTGAAACCAACCTGACCACAGTTCGAATTGAATGTTTCACAAATAATTGTACCCAACTCAAATCTTCTCCGACCAAAACTCCCCAATTACATCCTCTTAATCTTTAACGCCATCTATCGCCGTCACTGTGATCTACTGGTTGTGGTGCTACATCCCTAAATGGCTGTTTTCCCCTATACTGTGCTATTTATCCGGAGCCACAACTAATCCGGTCCGATCTGTGCTACTTCAAACACATACCCACTTTCGACCTCCACAGTTGGGTTGTCTGTTTGGGCTATTACTAATTAATCGGGCAGCGGTAGATCGAACCGTTTTAGGTCTTATCTATTAGACATTTCTGGTAGATTTCGCAACCAGTAAATGCCACCACAATTATCGAGCACAATTACGATTAAGGAACACAATTTAGGTTCACAACTATGGAACACAACTATAAATTGGGGCCATTAGCCCCACCCTTTTGTTTGATCCAAAAGTATCTACTAAGCCTTTCCACTATAAACGTGCCTACCAGATAATTTTTACTGCACCTTAAAAATGGCCCCAGTTCAAGCTACTACTCCCGAGTCTGACGACTTGCTCAATCAAACTGTTCTCCAACTTTCTCAGACCAGCTTAAGAAGAGCTAATGGTAAGGCTAACACCAAAAAGGACGGTACCATCGACGATTGGTCCTCTCAATTGCCACCAACTACTTTAGCCAGATTCAAGAAGTACAACATCGATTTGTCAGGAGGATACCCCGTGATTCCAAAGATCGAGAACATCCCCAAGTTTCTTGATGAAGCGTACGCTATTAGAAGTGAAGAGTACCCATACATCGAAAGAGGGAAAAACGCCGACCCCGAGAAGAAGGCTTTGTTTGGAGCTGCTAAGGAGGTCAGAAATCTTACCAAGCACATTGGTACTGAAATCGTTGGTTTGCAATTGTCTGAGTTGAACGACAAGCAAAGAGACGAGTTGGCTTTATTGATTGCCGAAAGAGTCGTGGTCTTCTTCAGAAACCAAGATTTGTCCCCACACAAACAATTAGAATTAGGAAAGTATTTCGGCCAAGTCGAAGTTCACCCTCAAGCCACTAGAGTTCCCAACGACATCGACGGAACCAATTTGAACGGGATCTCCACCATCTGGCCAGACTATCTTATCTCCCATTACGGTATTCCAAGAACTTTCCGTAGAACTAAGCTTACTCAAGGATGGCACACTGATTTGGTGCACGAATTCCAGCCCGCTGGTATTACCCATTTGCACCTTGATGCTATCCCAAAGGTTGGTGGTGACACTGCATGGTCTTCTGGTTATGCTGCTTTTGATAAGTTGTCGCCAGCTTTCCAGAAGTTTTTAGAGGGTAAGAAGGCCGTTTATAACTCTGCGCATGCTTACTTGGACAGAAATGATCCTTTGAGTGGTCCAAAAAACATTGAGAGAGAACACCCAATTATTAGAACCCACCCTACCACTGGCTGGAAGTCTTTGTTCGTCAACCGTGGGATGACTAGAAGAATTGTGGGTTTGGAACCAGAAGAATCTGACACCATCTTGCAATACCTTTTTAACGTGTTCGAAAAGAACAGTGACATTCAAGTCAGATTCAACTGGACCAGTGAAGAAGGTAAAGGTACTTCTGCTCTCTGGGATAACAGAATCAGTCAACATACTGCTATCTGGGACTACGAGGGGGCAGAAGCCAGACATGGTACCAGAGTCACTTCTTTGGCTGAAATCCCTTACTTTGATCCGGAATCAAAGACCCAAAGAGAAGCTTTGGGCTTACCTTTGAATTAGTTGTTGCACGGTAGTGTGTTTACACTCACTAGACACTAAAAGATGGTATTTAGGTTGAATAAAATAGTCTCGTTGTATTAGTTTGTCACAAGTGTAAGCATGGCATCAAGACTCTAGCCAAAGTTGATCTAGCCCGCCTCGATATTGTAGCCCTGTCTCTTGTAGCATAAATTGTGTTGGCTTTTATAGCCCAGGTGCCATTGTACAACTCCAGAGAACAAAACATATTCCAAACGGCTTTGCTACTATCAAGAGGTAATACAAAATACTGTAGGACCGGGATACTTTGAAGCCAACCTGGCCAATAGTTCAAATTTAACTTAACACAAATTTCGGTTGTACTTACCAACTCAATCCCAGTTTTATCCACTTAAAACTCCGACATTTAAATTATACTTCATGCACTTCTAGTAAAAGACCAATTCAGCCCAACCATATTTTTATCGTCATTGTATCCATGTTGGTTGTGGTGCTACATTTCCCCGTAAATGGTTGATTTCCCCTATACGGTGATATTGTTTCGGAGCCACAGTTGATCTGGTCCCATCTGGGTTACTTCACACAACTACCCATTTTTCCCCTCCACAGTTGAGCTGTTCAATCACTTCAGACGATTACTAATCATGAGACGCAGCCGACGTTGCCAAAACAGCAGCCTCATCCATACAGCGCTTCCAGCGATGGGAGAAAAAGGCTCATAATTATGGTGGTTACATTTGCCGGGTTTTTGGGTCCTTTGGCAGGGAATATTTACATTCCAATCCTTCCCTTGTTGAAAAATGAGTTGTATCTCAAAGCACAATGAATGGGACTGTCTCGGTATTCATGGGTGTGTGTGCTATTTTCACCATTGTTGGGCGCCACCTGTAGTTCACACCGTATCTTATCTGTAACGGAATCTTATCTGTAACGGAATCTTTTTTCGCAACCAATAAATGCCACCACATTTATGTAATGCAACTATATATTCAGGCTTTTTCCCCTACCAATTTATCTCATCCAAGAGCATCTACCAGGTTGCCATTCTACTGTAGACGTGCCTATTAGATAGTTTTTACTGCACCTTAAAAATGGCCCCCGTCCAAACTACCACACCTGCGGAGTCTGACGACTTAATCCATAAAACTATTCTCGAACTATCTAAGACCAGCATAAGAAGGCCTGGGGACGGTAAGGCTCTCACCAAAAAGGATGGTACGATTGATGATTGGTCTACTAAGTTACCACCAACTACTTTATCCAGGTTCAAGAAGTACAATATTGACTTGTCCGACGGGTACCCGGTGATTCCAAAGCTTGAAACCATTCCTAAATTCGTCGATGAAGCCTTCGCTGTCAGAAACGAGGAGTACCCTTACATCGAAAGGGGTAAGAACGCTGACCCAGAAAAAAGGCTTTATTTGGAGCCGCCAAGGATGTTAGACACCTCACCAAGCACATAGGTACTGAAATCATTGGCTTACAATTGTCTGAATTAAACGACAAGCAAAAAGATGAGTTGGCTTTGTTGATTGCCGAAAGAGTTGTGGTCTTCTTCAAAGGCCAAGATTTGTCTCCACACAAACAATTGGAGTTAGGAAAGTACTTTGGTCAAGTAGAAATCCACCCTCAATTCGCCAGAGTTCCCAACGATACAGCAGGTAACGATTTGAACGGGATCACCACTATATGGTCAGATTATATTATTTCTCATTTCGGTATCGCTTTCCGTAAAGTTAAGATCACTGAAGGATGGCACTCTGATTTCGCACATGAACTCCAGCCCGCTGGTATTACCCACTTGCACCTTGACGCCATCCCAGATGTTGGTGGTGACACCTTGTGGTCTTCTGGTTATGCTGCTTTCGATAAGTTGTCGCCAGCTTTCCAGAAGTTCTTAGAGGGTAAGAAGGCAGTTTATAGCTCGGGCAATGACTACTTGGACAGGAACGATCCTTTGGGTGGCCCCAAACATATCGAAAGAGAGCACCCAATTATTAGAACTCACCCTGCCACTGGCTGGAAATCTTTATTTGTCAATCGTAAAATGACGAGAAGAATTGTGGGCTTGGAACCGGAGGAATCTGACACCATTTTGCAGTATCTTTTCAGCATTTTTGAAAAGAACAGCGACATTCAAGTGAGATTTAACTGGAGCACCGAAGAAGGTAAAGGTACCTCTGCTCTCTGGGATAACAGAATCAGTCAACACAGTGCGGTTTGGGACTACGAAGGACAAGAAGACAGACACGGTACCCGAGTGACTTCTTTGGCTGAAATCCCTTACTTTGATCCCGAATCAAAGACCCAAAGAGAAGCTTTGGGCTTACCTTTGAATTAATTGTTGCACGGTAGTGTGTTTACACTCACTAAACACTAAAAGATGGTATTTAGGTTGAATAAAATAGTCTCGTTGTATTAGTTTGTCACGAGTGTAAGCATAGCTTCAAAATTCTAGCCAAAGTTGTATCTAGCCCGCCTCAGGATTGTAGCCCCATCTCTTGTTGCCTAACCTGGGTGAGCTTTAATTTACTAGGCGACATTCACCATCATGACTTGTACAATTCCAGAAAACTATTTCCAAAAACTTTACTACTTAAGAGGTAGGACAAATAAATGTACGATTGAAATACTTTGAAGCCAGTCTGGCCAATAGTTCGAATTGAATTTAACACATACTTCGGTTGTACTTACCAACTCAATCCAACTTTTATCCAATTAGAACTGTATCATAGAAGCATTCTTCTTACACTTCTGACAATAGACCAATTCAGCCATCGCTTTATCGTCATTGTGTCCCTGTTGGTTGTGGTGCTACATGTCCCCGTAAATGGTTGATTTCCCCTATACGGTGCTATTGTTTCGGAGCCACAGTTGATCTGGTCCCATCTGGGTTACTTCACACAACTACCCACTTTTCCCCTCCACAGTTGAACCGTTGGTGTTAAATCATTAGGGAGGATTACTAATTATTTGGGTGCCACCTGTAGTTCACACCGTATCTTATCTGTAACAGAATCCTTTTAATTTTCGCAACCAATAAATGCCACCACAATTATGTGACACAACTATAAATTCGGGGGTTTGCCCCTACCCATCTATCTCATCCAAGAGTATCTACTAGGTTGCCTTTCCACCATAGACTTACCTACCAGATAATTATACTACATATTAATTATGGCCCCAGTTCAAGCTACTACACCCACAGAGTCTGACGACTTGCTCAACAAGACTGTTCTCGAACTCTCCAAGACCAGCTTAAGAAGAGCTACTGGCGATAAAGCTAACCCCAAAGATGGAAAGATTGCAGACTGGTCTGGTAAGTTGCCGCCTTCAACTTTAGCCAGATTCAAGAAGTACAACATCGATTTGTCCGGAGGATACCCCGTGATTCCAAAGATCGAAACAATTCCTAAGTTCATCGATGAAGCGTATGCTGTCAGAAACGAGGAGTTCCCTTACGTTGAAAGAGGTAAGAATGCTGACCCGGAAAAGAAGGCTTTATTCGGTGCTGCCAAGGAGGTCAGAGATCTTACCAAACACATTGGTACCGAAATCGTTGGCTTGCAATTGTCTGAGTTGAACGACAAGCAAAAAGACGAATTGGCTTTATTGATTGCCGAAAGAGTCGTGGTTTTTTTCAGAAACCAAGATTTGTCCCCACACAAACAGTTAGAATTAGGAAAGTACTTCGGCCAAGTCGAAGTTCATCCTCAAGCAACCAGAGTTCCTAACGATATCGATGGAACCAATTTGAACGGGATCACTACTATCTGGGCGGATTATTTTATCGCCCATTTCGGTGTTGCAAAATCTTTCCGTAAAAGTAAGCCCGGATGGCACACCGATTTGGTGCACGAGTTCCAGCCAGCTGGTATTACCCATTTGCACCTTGATGCCATCCCAAAGGTCGGTGGGGACACTGCATGGGCTTCTGGTTACGCTGCTTTCGATAAGTTGTCACCGGCCTTCCAGAAGTTCTTGGAGGGAAAAAAGGCCGTTTACAACTCAGCCAATGCTTACTTGGACAGAAATGATCCTTTGAGTGGTCCAAAAAACATTGAGAGAGAACACCCAATTATTAGAACCCACCCTACCACTGGCTGGAAGTCTTTGTTCGTCAACCGTGGGATGACTAGAAGAATTGTGGGCTTGGAACCAGAAGAATCTGACACCATTTTGCAATACCTTTTCAACGTCTTCGAGAAGAACAGCGACATTCAAGTCAGATTCAACTGGACCAGTGAAGAAGGTAAAGGTACTTCTGCTCTCTGGGATAACAGAATCAGTCAACACAGTGCTATCTGGGATCATGAGGGAAGAGAAGACAGACACGGTACCAGAGTCACTTCGTTGGCTGAAGTTCCATATTTTGATCCGGAATCAAAGACTCAAAGAGAAGCTTTAGGTTTACCTTTGAACTAGGCTATATAGATTACCATATTTAGGCTGCAATGAGATATGGTTCCAATAATTATCTAGTAATTCAAAGACTCTCTGTAATACCAAGAATATAGTGTATATGTGATACTTCTAGATATGTTGTAGGCAGCCAAGGCTTCTGGCTTAGCTGGTCTTGATGCTACTATCCGGTCGTGTCTTTTCAAATCACCTGTCTATAAATTCAGTAGGCCCTCCGCTTAAGCTCCGTTCAAGCTCTGTTTAGCAGGTCCTTGAGTCCCCTGGACTCAGCCTGGAACCAAAATGTGGCACCAGGACTCAACACGTTGTGTTGCTATGTTTACAATGCTTACATACTAGGTGTCCCCTCAGCGGCTACAAATCCCAAAACGTAAACTGTGGTTGCAAATTTCAAGGTTACCAAAAAGGGGTCGATCCTGTGCATTACGACCCTCACCGCAAAACCATGGCTTCTGGTGTTTACGATAAGGAAAAAAACACGGTTTTGGGTCCCACTCAAGGCTGTTGTCCCATCAACTCCGATAATCCGTACCTGATTGTGGAAGCATCGGTGCAGCCACCACATAAATCAATTGTTAGTAGGTGAGAAAGATTTCGTGATGACCTTTCTCCCACTGTATTTAAATGAAATGTGTCAAAAGTGACAAAAATACACAGGGTGATCTACCATACACTCGAGGTCCTACCAAATCATGGGGTACAAAGATAAAACAAAAGTGACGGTGTCTGTTGAGCAGAGGTCGTCGGTTTCATCCTCTGAAACTGCTTCTTTGCTTGGGTCTTTTGGCAAGACCGATGACGTAAACTTCAACAGCACTCCCTACATTGATCTCACCCAGAACTTGACACTAGATCAGATCCGGTACAGAGAAACATCCAAATGGTTTAAACTCAGGAAGTTCATGTGGGATGGAACTGGAAAGCACCCCAAGGAACAGAAGTATATGGCCAAATTAGACTTCTTCTTGATGAGTTCGGCGATGGCTGGATACTTCATCAAGAACTTGAACCAGAGCAACGTCACCACTGCTTACATGAACGGTATGGAAGAGTATTACAACATGGACAAAAACCAGTACAATTATATGGTGACTATGTGGACGCTTGGGTACGTTATTGGCCAAGTGCCTTCGAGTTTGATTCTTCATAGGGTTTCGGCCCGCTACTACTTGGGAGGCCTCGAGATCACCTGGGCCCTTTTGACGTTGCTTATGATCCGGGCGAAGAACCTTCATTCCATGTACATTCTCCGGTTCTTTTTGGGGTTGCTTGAGTCTGGTTACTTTCCAGGATTAGAGTACTTGTTGGGATCCAATTACGCAGCAAGTGAAATCAGCTCCAGGTCAGCTTTGTTCTCCATTTCCGGTAACCTCGCCGGCATGGTGTCAGGGCCGCTTCAATTGGTGATTTTGAACAAGTTCAAAGATTCTAGGTGGCAGCCATTCCAGTGGATGTTCATTATCGATGCCATTATTTCGTTGCCCGTAGGCATCTACACCATGTTCACTGACCCCAACACCCCTTCCACCACTGACGTCTGGTACTTCAGTGAGGAAGACAAGTTGGTGGGTTTGGAGAGAAGAAGACGCATCGGGGCCCAGTTGAACACCGAAGAAAAGTATACATGGGCCAAAATCAAGAGTTTCTTCAATACCTGGCACGCATATGTGTTCCCTCCACTATTCTTATGCTTCAACAATAGTTGCGCTGCCCATGGCCAGCCTGCGTTCCAAAGTTGGATGAAACTTACACTCAAGTTGGGCCCCGAGGTGTATAACACGCTCCCTTCTCTCGTGACAGCATTAGGTGTCATATTCACCTTTTCATTTGCAACCTTCCACAATTCCATCGGAGGCAAGCTGAACCACTTTTTCATTGGAGCCTTCTTCGTGTTGATGATACTGGGGTGTACTTTATTGAGTGTGTGGAATATCCCAACAGGCTTGCATTGGGCCAGTTACTTTATCGTGGGGGTGCCCACTGCTTGGGGCCAGCCGTTCATTTTCAGCTGGCTCAACAGGTTGATGATGGCCGATGACATGAAGCGGAACTTCTTGGTGGTCACCACCAATACCTTAGCCTACGTGACTGGGGCCTGGGTGCCCATTTTCGTATGGAATGCTGCAGATAAGCCCGTCTACCATACCGGGTTCACCTACACCGCGTGCTTGAGTTCGGTGGGGTTGCTGTTGACAGTTTTGGCATGGCACTTGAACAGAAAGGATCAGAAAAAGGACCTCGCCAGGTCTGTAGAGTATTATAGTTTAGAGTAGGAAAGTTTTCAGCCAAAAGAATGAATACAGTAGGAAAGTGTTTAGCCAATAGAAAGAATAGAGTATAGCGAGACATATTAGTGGATGTTAGCGTCATAATCATCGGTGTCAATAAAGCCACTTCGTGATCCTGCTTACGAAGAACGGTTTCGGCATAAAGTAGTGAATAAAGCTAGAAATACGCCGCCCTGGGACTTCCTAATTAAGGTAGCGGACAAAGCTAGACATCAGTTGGGAACCCTTCTCTCCTAGTCGGACATCATGAGGTGTTTACTGGTTGCGGTTGGTGGTGGGTGCTACACATTACCTTAAATGGACACTCTAGCGCCCAAGTCCTTAGGCAATCTGGTAAAGTTCCCCCTATCCCCAACTCTGAGAGCCACACTTAATTCCTGTTCTCCCCAGGCGTCCCGCGACAGCTTTCTCCTGCCATAGTAGAGGGTATTGTCAACGTGAAACGGGCAGCTTCAGTGCTTACTAATTAAACCTTTCTAACGCAGATCGCACCATTACGTCTTATCTTCATACAATGATAAGCTTCAGTTTCTGATTTGGTTGGAATTTCGCAACCACAAAATGCCACCACAACTACGGGGCACGAGTATAAATATAAGCATTTTACGAGTTCTTATGTGATCAACAAGTGTTACACATAGACAACATCCAAACAATCCAAACACAAACAAAAAATGGCCCCAGTTCAAGCTACCACTCCCGCCGAGTCTGACGACTTACTCAACCAAACTGTTCTCGAGCTTTCCAAAAGCAGCTTAAGAAACTCTGGTCCAGGTAAACCGATTATCAAAAAAGGTGAGAAGATTGCCGACTGGTCGGAAAAGTTGCCAAAGAGTACTTTAGAAAGATTCAAGAAGTACGACATTGATTTGTCTGGCGGATACCCAGTGATTCCAAAGATTGAAAACATTCCTAAATTCATCGACGATGCCTACGCCATTAGAAGTGAAGAGTACCCTTACATCGAAAGAGGTAAAAATGCCGACCCCGAAAAAAAAGCCTTGTTCGGAGCTGCTAAGGAAGTTAGACACCTCACCAAGCACATTGGTACTGAAATCATTGGTTTACAATTGTCTGATTTAAACGACAAGCAAAAAGACGAGTTGGCTTTGTTGATTGCCGAAAGAGTTGTGGTCTTCTTCAAAGGCCAAGACTTGTCTCCACACAAACAATTGGAGTTAGGAAAGTACTTCGGCCAAGTGGAAATCCACCCTCAAGCCACTAGAGTTCCTAACGACACCAAAGGTAACGATTTGAACGGAATCACCAGTATTTGGTTGGACTATTTCATTGCCAACTATGGATTGCCTTTAACTTTCCGTAAGGCCAAGAACTACGGGACTTCTAGATGGCACACCGACTTGGTGCACGAGTTCCAGCCAGCTGGTATCACCCACTTGCACCTTGACGCCATCCCAGATGTTGGGGGTGACACCTTGTGGTCCTCAGGTTATGCTGCTTTTGACAAATTGTCTCCTGCCTTCCAAAAGTTCTTAGAAGGTAAGAAGGCCGTCTACAACTCGGCCCATAGCTACTTAGACAGGAACGATCCTTTGGCAGGCCCAAAAAACATCGAAAGGGAACACCCCATTATTAGAACCCACCCTGCCACTGGCTGGAAATCTTTGTTCGTCAACCGTAGTATGACTAGAAGAATTGTGGGCTTGGAACCAGAAGAATCTGACGCCATCTTGCAGTACCTTTTCAGCATTTTTGAAAAGAACAGCGATATTCAAGTCAGATTCAACTGGAGCACCGAAGAAGGTAAAGGTACTTCTGCTCTCTGGGATAACAGAATCAGTCAACACAGTGCCGTTTGGGATCACGAAGGAAGAGAAGACAGGCACGGTACCAGAGTCACTTCGTTGGCTGAAGTTCCATATTTTGATCCGGAATCAAAGACTCAAAGAGAAGCTTTAGGTTTACCTTTGAACTAGCCATTTCTCTCGGATAGATGAATATAAACATAGTCGAATATAAAAGTTTGATTGAAGTCATCAACTCTATTTTGTTTGAATAGTAAATTTGGTTACCGACTACGGACCACAGACACAAAACAGTGCCGGGTTCGTTTCGTATCGACCAAGCACTGCCAAAACCAGATAAAACATGAAGAACAAGAAGATAGCGGGCTTGTCTAATTTTGAGAAGTCGAGGGCTCTCTGGCACCATGATATGAAGAAAATGAGTCAGACTTCAGGAGGTAGGTTTTGTGTATTTAATAAAGAAACTTATAAGGTATATGCAAATTTCGCAACCAGCAAAAACTAACATGAGGTCAGTGGTAAACCAATGAAGTCGTGTTCCTTCAAAAACTTGGAACTTCACCCAGATCGCCTAGACTGGTAGTTCCTCGTTCTCCCAAGATAATGACTGGATTCACAAGATGTCAGATACATTTTCTGTGTGAAGAACAGAGACCGTTGAGTCAGACTGGTTGCACCACAGCTAGTCACCCCACGCCTAGTAAACACATTAAAAAGTGCCACTGCAGCGCAGTACATCACAGCGTGGGCTGACGAAGGACCGGAGTCGTGTCGTTGACAGATATTCCATTGATCCCGGATCAAAATCAAAAGTTAGATCAAAACGGTAACTTCGGGGTTCCTTCGTAGCTGGCTTGAAACCCAAATACGAACATTAAACTGACCGGTTCTTTGTAATTTCAACGGCATCCTTTGTTAAACGGTGTTGTTAGTCACCGCAAAAAGAACGCCGCCTCTAACTTGACCGGTAGTGGCTTGGTTCACGATTGTGGCCTTCGAATTACCAAATAAGAGAAGTGACATTCGTGATTATGGAGGCAGCACACTCGGAAAACTTGTAGATCTAAGCGGCCAACCACTATGGTACCATTTTGTGGCTGCTACTTAAAAAATCTTTGGATGTTGTTGGTGGGAGCTAAAACATCTAGATCTTTGAATTTGCCTGGATCAAGGAGCTCTAGCTGTTGAATGATGCCCGATTCACAGATATCGCCAAATACAAAAACGAAAGGGCCCAGAAGTTCCCATAAGTCGCTTGGATTATTGTGGTGTCAAACTCAGGTCCGTTCGAATTAGGCAATAATTGCACTATTGAGTGCAGGAAAAAAAAAATTGTGTTGCAGCCACATTATCTAATTGTAATAACCTTCAATTTGTCAGATAACAAAATTTTTCACTATAAAACATCATGGATTTACTGCAATTAGCCCATCATCATTACAAAGTCAGCTATGGGTTTTCTTGGAAAAGTGAAAGTCGCCTTAGGAGGCAAGGAATTCGTGGACCCGTTAGGGGACGTCAAGGGAATCCATGAGGATTCGCACTCCTCCAGTGACTCCGGATCGGTAGGATCTACTGAGAAGGTGGTAGGAGGCGAAGAGGTAAAGGTTGTTCATTTAGACCAGCCTTACATCGACTTGTCTTTAAATCTCAGTGAAGAAGAACTCAGATACAGAGAGACTTCAAAATGGTTTAAACTTAGAAAATTTGTATGGGATGGAACTGGAAAACACCCTAAGGAACAAAGGTATATGCTTAAGTTGGACTTCTTCTTGTTGAGTTCCTCTATGCTTGGTTATTTCATCAAGAATTTGAACCAGAGTAACGTGAGTACTGCTTATGTGAATGGTATGGATGAATACTACCAGATGAACAACAACCAGTATAATTACATGGTGACGTTGTGGACAGTTGGGTACATTATTGGGCAAATTCCATCGAATTTGATTCTTCACAGAATTTCGGCACGGTACTACTTGGGAGGGTTGGAAATTATCTGGGCTCTTTTGACGTTGCTAACTATTAAAGCCAAAAACATTAATTCGATGTACGCTATTCGGTTCTTCCTTGGATTGACGGAATCCGGTTACTTTCCTGGGTTAGAGTACTTGTTGGGATCCAACTATGCTGCAAACGAAATCAGTACCAGATCAGTCTTGTTTGCTGTATCTGGTAGTGTAGCGGGGTTAATTTCGGGTCCTATACAATTGGGAGTTTTGAGGAGGTTCAAACATTCTAACTGGCAACCATTCCAGTGGTTATTCATCATCGATGCTATCATTTCGTTCCCCGTTGGTATTTACACCATGTTTGCAGACCCTAACACGCCTTCCACCACTGATGTCTGGTACTTCACTGAGGAGGATAAATTGGTGGGGTTGGAGAGAAGAAGACGGATAGGTGCTCAATTGAACACCAGAGAGAAATACACTTTTGCCAAAATCAAGACTTTTTTCACTACTTGGCACATATATGTGTTCCCCATCCTTTTCTTGTGCTACAACAATAGTTGTGCGGCCATTGGACAACCCACATTTACGACCTGGATGAAAGTGACGTTGGCTCTCGGGCCAGAAAAATATAACACATTCCCGTCGTATGTCACAGCCGTCGGGATTGTGTTGGCGGTCTTATTTGCTGTTTTCCACAATTATATTGGAGGCAAGCTGAACCATTACTTCGTGGGAGCGTTTTTCTTCTTCTTGATATTGGGATGCAGTCTCTTGAGTGCCTGGGATATCCCAAGAGGTTTGCACTGGGTAAGCTATTTCTTTGTGGGAGTCCCCACCGCTTGGGGACAACCCTTTATTTTTAGTTGGGTGAACCGGTTATTGTTCGCTGATGACATGAAAAGAAATTTCTTGGTTGTTACCACGAACACTTTGGCATACGTTACCGGTGCTTGGGTGCCAATCTTGGTGTGGAATACCAACGATAAGCCTGTGTACCATATTGGGTTTACTTACACTGCGTGTTTGAGTTCTTTAGGAGCAATTATGACGGTTATCGCATGGTACTTGAGTAGACGTGACGAGAAGCTCCAGGAATTGAAGAGCGACGACCTGGAAAGTTTAGAGTGATATATATATGAGCAGGGGACTTTTAATCATGTACAAAGAGCTTATTTTTTAACATGACAGACAGCTTATGACAGACTTCTCTATAAGAATATAGTGTGATAGAAAAACTATGCAGTGCCAGAGAGAAAGAGTACAGGAATGTAACGGGGTATAGATAATGATACAGGTAGCACGATAGACGTCGCATGATACACGTAGCACTTAGCAGATATACGTAGCATAGACCTGGCCGTTGCCTAAATAGGAAGTTCGCTGCAAGTGCGTCAAACAAAACTGATTATGGTGTTCGGACCTCGTTTCTGTGTAGAGTGATTCGTCCGTTCTTGCAAGGGGGCAATCCCTGATTATTTTAGCACACGGGAAACTTGTAGATCCAGGCGACCAACCCTTATGGTGCCATTTTGTGGCTGCAGTTGGGCGATCTGCAGACATCGTTGGATGATACTGAAGCGTTTGGTATAGATTTTGCTAAGATCAAGGAACTCTTTATTCTAGCTGGAGAATCGAATCCCGAACCAAATCTACATACCTGGCCAAATTCACATAAACCAGAGAGCCCAGGAGTTCCCATAGGGGGTTTACAATTATTGTGGTGTCAAACTCAGATTCCCTCAAATTAGGCAATAATTGCCCTACATTTGAGTGCAGGAAAAAAAAGTGTGTTGCAGCCACATTTTAATCGTAATAATCAACAATTTGTCAGATAACAAAATTTTTCACTATAAAATACCTTGGATTTACTGCAATTAGCCCATCATCATTACAAAGTCAGCTATGGGTTTTCTTGGAAAAGTGAAAGGCGTCTTAGGAGGCAAGGAATTCGTGGACCCTTTGGGAGACGTCAAGGGAATCCATAAGGATTCGCACTCCTCCAGTGACTCCGGATCGGTAGGATCTACTGAGAAGGTGGTAGGAGGCGAAGAGGTAAAGGTTGTTCATTTAGACCAGCCTTATATCGACTTATCTTTAGATCTCAGTGAAGAAGAACTCAGATACAGAGAGACTTCAAAATGGTTCAAACTTAGAAAATTTGTATGGGATGGAACTGGAAAACACCCCAAGGAGCAGAAGTATATGCTCAAGTTGGATTTCTTCTTATTGAGTTCATCCATGCTTGGTTATTTCATCAAGAATTTGAACCAGAGTAATGTCACCACTGCTTACGTGAACGGTATGGATGAATACTACCAGATGAACAACAACCAGTATAATTACATGGTGACGTTATGGACAGTTGGGTATATTATTGGGCAGATTCCATCGAATTTGATTCTTCACAGAATTTCGGCACGGTACTATTTAGGTTCGTTGGAAATCATCTGGGCTCTTTTGACGTTGTTGATGATCAAAGCCAAAAATATTAATTCGATGTACGCTATTCGGTTTTTTCTTGGATTAACAGAATCCGGTTACTTCCCTGGGTTAGAGTACTTGTTGGGATCCAACTATGCTGCAAACGAAATCAGTACTAGATCAGCCTTGTTTGCTATATCTGCTAGTGTAGCAGGGTTAATTTCGGGTCCTATACAATTGGGAGTTTTGAGGAGGTTCAAGCATTCTAACTGGCAACCATTCCAGTGGATGTTCATCATCGATGCTATCATTTCGTTCCCCATCGGTATTTACACCATGTTTGCAGACCCTAACACGCCTTCCACCACTGATGTCTGGTACTTCACTGAGGAGGATAAATTGGTGGGGTTGGAGAGAAGAAGACGGATAGGTGCTCAGTTGAACACCAGAGAAAGATACACTTGGGCTAAAATCAAGACTTTTTTCACTACGTGGCACATATACGTGTTCCCCATCCTTTTCTTGTGCTACAACAATAGTGGTTCGGCCATCGGACAACCCACATTCCAGACCTGGATGAAAGTGACTTTAGGTCTTGGGCCAGAAAAATATAACGTGTTTCCATCTTATGTCACAGCCGTCGGTATTGTGTTGACAGTCTTATTTGCTGTTTTCCACAATTATATTGGAGGCAAGCTGAACCATTACTTCGTGGGAGCGTTTTTCTTCTTCTTGATATTGGGATGCAGTCTTTTGAGTGCATGGGACATCCCAAGAGGCTTACACTGGGTGGCCTACTTCTTTGTGGGCGTTCCCACTGCTTGGGGCCAGCCATTCATCTTCAGTTGGGTGAACCGGTTATTTTTCGACGATGACATGAAGAGAAATTTCTTGGTTGTGACAACGAACACTTTGGCATACGTTACCGGTGCTTGGGTGCCAATCTTGGTGTGGAATACCAACGATAAGCCTGTGTACCATATTGGGTTTACTTACACTGCGTGTTTGAGTTCTTTAGGAGCAATTATGACAGTTCTTGCTTGGTACTTGAGTAGGCGGGACGAGAAACGTAAGGAAGTTAGGAGCAACGACCTGGAAAGTTTGTAGTGATAAATAGGCACAAGCAAGAATTGCTATTGATGGTGTAAGGTTTAATGGGAATATTTTAATATATACAGAGAGAGCTTATGACATACAAATTTCTTAATGAATATAGGGGGGGCTTAGGACCTTTCCTAATTAGGAATTTCGCTGCAATTTGTGTCAGACAGAGAGAAGCTTATTTTGGGAGTTTGAACCTCGTTTCGGGTGGAGGATATGGTTTCGTGTTCTTGCGTGGGGAAGCTCCACCTGTGTTGGTGCATGTGGCGGGATATGTGTTTGGGGGACTTGGGTGTTCTGGTGCCCCGGACCAAATCTTATTTTACGCCGGTATGTCCACGACTTTTGATCGAGTGGACCCTGACACCATATCCCATGAAACCCTTACACCCAATCCTGGACGGTGCACGCATTTCTTAGAATCGGTTAGGACACGGTATCATATTAAACATCCTTACACCAGATATACGTATCTTTCACAGCACAAGCACCAAACTAATGGCACAATTAAGGATTTGTAAAGGCAGTCTTATACGTATCAGGGCTTGTACAATAAGCAATTTCTTTTGTTTTCGGCCAAATCAGTTATAGGGGATGGTCCATTGTACAATTTTAACGGTGGTGATTGCAGTCTTCGATTACGATTTCGCAACCCACTATGCCACAGTTGACACCATAGTTCAACAAACGGTTGCTGAGGAGAGGCTGAAAAGGCATATTATCGGTGTTGGGCTAGGTGTGGTGGCCTTCGGGCGCCAAACGACCGCAAAAGGGTAATTTTGTCGCCGGACATACTAATCGGTATTAAATTGTCGGGATGGGCTTGTTGCTGCTCAGGAGGTTCAGGCATACGCCTGAGGCTAGAGCCATAGGTCTCCGTGGATATCGCGAGACTTATGGGTACGGGCCCCGACCCAATGCGCCTGTCTCTACGGTCCGGCCAAGGTGTCAGTATCCCAGGAGGGGTCGGTGTCCTGGGAAGTGCCAGTACCTAAGAATTGTATCCAAGGTGTACCCGGAAGCGTCAGTATCCACCAAACTGTGTACTTACGACTCGGCTAAGGTTTCCTAAATCCATCTGCTCAAAGAAACCTTGGCATTCACTGATACGTAAATGTCCGCATGCAAAGACTTGGGTTGTGGCCTAACTGTTATTAAGCCACAGAGTAAAGCTTTTCTTAAGTGGGCGTTAAATGCGGTTTTCCCGGTCTCATCTCACAATGAAGAATTTGCAGCCACATGAGTTCATTATGTGATATAATCACCTCTTGGCGGACAAGCCAGCACAACCGGCCCCCAGTATAAAGACAAGGGCTAATCCCATAGTTGGTTTCTATACAAAGATGGGAATCCTTGGGAAGTTAAAAAGGACTTTACTAGCAAAAGAGTTTTTGGATCCCCGGCAGGAGGTGAACAGAACTCTTCAAGACACAGATTCCACTGAAGGGTCACTTGGGTCCATTGACAAAGAACACAATGTGGAGGTTGTGAAGGTTATTGATTTGGACCAGCCTTATATTGATTTGTCTTTAGATCTTAGTGAAGAAGAAATTAGATACAGAGAGACATCCAAATGGTTTAAATTGAAGACATTCGTATGGGACGGGACCGGCAGACATCCTAAAGAACAAAAGTACATGCTCAAGTTGGACTTCTTCTTATTGAGTTCATCCATGCTTGGGTACTTTATCAAGAACTTGAACCAGAGTAATGTCACTACTGCTTACGTGAACGGTATGGATGAATATTATAACATGGACAACAACCAATATAACTACATGGTGACGTTGTGGACAGTTGGGTACATTATTGGGCAAATCCCATCGAACTTGATCCTTCACAAGATTTCAGCAAGGTACTACTTGGGAGGGTTGGAAATCATCTGGGCTCTTTTGACGGTGTTGATGATCAAGGCAAAGGACCTCAACTCGATGTACGCTATTCGGTTTTTTCTTGGATTGACGAAATCTGGTTACTTCCCAGGGTTAGAGTACTTGTTGGGATCAAATTACGCTGCAAATGAAATCAGTACCAGAGCGTGCTTGTTCGCCATAGCTGGTAATGTAGCTGGTTTGATATCAGGTCCATTGCAGTTGGGGGTCTTAAGGACATTCAAGCATTCCAGGTGGCAGCCATTCCAGTGGTTGTTCATCATCGATGCAATCATTTCGTTCCCAGTAGGTATTTATACCATGTTTTCAGACCCCAACACTCCTTCCACCACTGACGTCTGGTATTTCAATGAAGAAGACAAATTGGTGGGTTTAGAGAGAAGGAGACGGATAGGTGCTCAATTGAACACCAGGGAAAGGTACACATGGACCAAAATCAAGAGCTTCTTCAATACCTGGCACATCTATGTTTTTCCTTTCTTATTCTTGTCCTTCAACAACAGTGCAGATGCCAAAGGTCAACCCACATTCCAAAGTTGGATCAAAATCACTTTGGGTCTTGGCCCCGAACTGTATAACACCTGGCCATCGTATGTGACGGTTATCGGAATTGTGTTCACGGTTTTCCTTGCCCTGTTCCACAACTTCATAGGAGGCAAGAAGAACCACTTCCTTGTGGGGGCCTTTTTCATCTGTTCGGCTCTAGGGTGCATTTTCTTGAGTGTTTGGGATATTCCAAGAGGTCTACACTGGTTCAGTTACTTCCTCATCGGTGTGCCATCTACGTGGTGTCAGCCTATAATTTTCAGCTGGCTCAACAGGTTGCTTTTTGAAGACGATATGAAGAGAAATTTCTTGGTGGTGGTGACCAACACTTCCGCTTATGTGACTGGGGCATGGATTCCGATCTTCGTATGGAACACCAACGACAAGCCGGTGTACCACATTGGATTCACTTACACCGCTTGTTTGAGTTCGTTCGGGTTGATCATGACGACCATTGCCTGGTATTTCAGTAGGAGAGATGCGAAGCGTGCAGAATTACGTGAAAAAGGCATCGATAGCTTAAGCGTTGAGTAAACGATAAGCGAATAAGCTGTCAAGCCGTTGAACAACCTGTGAATAAACCGTTGTATAAGTTGAATAAATCGTTAAAGGTAATTAGGAACTTTGTGGTTCCATTGGGTTTGGTAGGCGCCCTAAGCTATTTCTGGGTGGTATAGGCGGCATTTCCCAGTTAGGTCTCCGCTAACGTACAAATAGTGTGTGCCCCTCCCTTTACGTCAACGTCAAAGTTGCAGAAAGGTAAACCTCTCCGAACAAGATGAAAGCCCTAAATTTGCTTGGCAACGGTCCGTTCGATGAGCCTGGCTGTGAATGGGAAGCAGGATTTTGGGAGATTTTGGGGCTTTGCCGGTGTGAACCAGAAGGTAGCAGAGTTTCGAACGAAAAGGGTTCTAGGTAAGGGGGACCGATTCAAAGCAAGCGGTTGAAGAGAGCCACCCCATTCTGGAGCCAGCTGTTTAAAGCCTCTAGGGTAGACTCTGCCCCGAACGTGAATATGGTCCTTTCACTTGTTCAAAATCTTGTCGGAGATGCTTTATTGTAAGGGTTCATACCTTGTAATCACAGAACATGCTATGTAATCCGAACACAGGGCAATGACAGGTCAGAGAAAGAAAACCTGACACGTGCATCTGCTGATTTTGGCAGTTGCAAGATCGTCAAGGCGCCGAAAGATAAGCTATCAAGCATGTCACAGCGTATACAATTAGGCACAAATAGAGAATATAACTGAAAATTACAAATAGCAAACACAAACACCAACTTTAAAACCGCAAAGATCTGTGATCCATCGCCAACAATGTAGTGAACAGATCTAAAGCCCTAGCGGGTGGCCATTGCTAGCAGTATCCCGGTAGCCAGGGGGCAGTTTCGCTTACATAAGCATACACATATCTGTCAACCGACAGAATTGCGCAGCGCAGGTCCAAGATAACAAAATCGCCCTGAAATTCCCATTCATAGGCCAGGCATACTTTATTCAAGTTTCCGAATTGGTAAAAAAGCTTCGTTTTCAGATAAGATAACGAAAGCTCCAACCCCTGGTATCTATGATTGGCTCTCTTCATTGGCGTTTTGACGAAATAGGTTAAAAAGTGCACAGCTTCCAACACCGGCAACTTAGAGATACCTGCGATGGCCCAAGCAAGCTACTACTACCAAAGTTTATATAATCGTTGACAAATTCGGCCTCCAACTTTTTCAACGTTTTTATCCAGTCCGTCATGAGTAAATTGGCAACCGTTACTAGTCATGCCTTGACCAGTGTCAAGTCCAGAACGGAAAATCATATGCAGCAAATCGTGTCCAACAGGTCCGTGGTCAGACAGGTGGATGCCAACGAGGCTGCAGGCGATGAGGACCTTTTGGCGCAGATCGGGTACAGGCAAGAGTTGAAAAGAAGCTACTCCACCTTCCAGGTGTTCGGCATAGCGTTCAGTATCATGGGGTTGTTGCCGTCCGTTGTGTCGGTGTTGGCACAAGGGTTCGAAGGAGGGCCTGCTGCTTTGGTGTGGGGATGGTTTATCAGTGGAGGCTTGATCTTGTGTATCGGGGTGTCGATGTCGGTGTTGTCGTCGTCAATTCCCACCTCCGGAGGTTTGTTCTACTGGACAAACTACTATTGTCCTGACAGCGTGAGAGTGCCTTTGAGTTTTGTCATCGGGTGCTCCAACTCGTTGGCATTGTGTGGGGGCTTCTGCTCCATCAACTACGGGTTTGCGTCTGAAGTGTTGGCAGCGGTGTTCATCAGCAAGGACGGAGACTTCGATATCTCCAACGGCAAGTTGTACGGTGTGTTTGCCGGGTGTGTGATTTCTCATGTGATCCTTTGCTGTTTGACCACAGGCCATGCAGCCAAGATGCAGAGTTTCTCCATCATCACCAACTGCTTTGTTATAGCATTGTTCTTCATCGCTGTGCCTATCGGGGCTGCAAAAAATGGCTTCAATGATGCCGGGTTTATCTTTGGCAAGATCGAAAACCACAGAACTTGGAGTACCGGCTGGTCGTTTATGTTGAGTTGGATGCCGGCAATCTGGACCATTGGGGCCTTCGATTCGTGCTTGCACATGTCGGAGGAGGCCTCCAACGCTTCTAAATCTATTCCGGTGGGGATCAATGGGTCCATCACCGTGTGTTGGTTAGTGGGGTGGTGTATTTGCATCGTTTTTGCAGCCTGTGTCAAAGACGGAGATGTGGCTCGGGTTATGGAATCACCCTCAGGTTCTGTGGGGGCACAGATCATCCAGGACGCATTAGGTAAGGAATGGGCCATAGCTTTCATGGCGTTGATCGCTTTTGCCCAATACTTGATGGGTGCATCCACGCTTATTGCTACCTCCAGGCAAATTTGGGCCTTTGCCAGAGACGATGGGTTACCGTTTGTGTACAAGATTGTGAAGAAAGTGGACCCCAAGATCCAGGTGCCGGTGAATGCCACCATCTTCGGTGGGTTGCTTTCTTTGTTGTTGGGATTATTGATTTTGATCAACGCAACGGCTGCAAATGCTTTGTTCTCGTTGTACATTGCCGGCAACTACCTTGCATGGGGTATGCCCATGTTGCTTGTTTTGCTCCCATATGGGGCCAATAAGTTTGTGCCAGGGCCTTTCCATTTCGGGAAAACAAAGACCAATGCCATCCACTTTGTGTCGGTGGTATGGATTGGCTACGTCATCGTCATGAGCATGTTTCCTGACGGGAAAACTGTCGACAAAGACTCCATGAACTACACAATCGCTATCAACGGAGGAGTGTGGTCGTTGACGACTCTCTACTACTTTGTCCACGGGTATAAAGTGTACTCGGGGCCCAAATCCAATTTGGACGGGCTTCCCGAGTCCGACGGTGGGAGCGATCTGGAAGTGAACAAGATTGACGATGTTTTGAATGAAAAAGTGTAGACTATCGACACAAACCAGGGGAGACCAGGACAAGCGTAGTCCTCGGCTTGGGTGTTGTGTAATGAAGCAAATAGCAAATATATTACGGATTCGCTGTATGATCACAAAAGGCCGACGAGAGAGTATGGGGCCGTCTTTGGATTTGTGCCATTTGGGATTATTCCATTTATGGTTGTTCCATTTGTGGTGCCTTCTTTGTTGCCTTTTCGGGGTTCGTGGTTGCGTTTTTCGGGGTTTGTTCCATTTGTGGTGGCTCTCTTTGGTTCCAGTACCCTTCGTCCGTCTCGCATACTGTTCCCGAACTGGATGATCCGCCAACGGTATATCGGAAAAAGCAAGCCATCGTCAAACCGTTTATTCCTCGAAGCACTGAATCTCCGGACGCCTTATCAACGGACTGCACACTGCCGCTGTGTAAACTAAATGCCTTTTAATGGGGCCACCTATTGGCCTCCATATATGAGCCCTGGCCGCAGTGTCAAATTTACGATAAGGCTCAGTTTCTGATAACGTTTGATAGGCCCACGATTGCCCCCTTGGATCTCTCCGTCTAGGGTTATCCGCCTAACTTTTGTTGCACTTATAAGGAAAACGTCATCCCACGTCTGTACCTCTTTATATATCTGTCACTTCCTGCGACGACTACCACTTTTTCAGCTTTATTTTTGCCTTGCTTCGTTCAATCCCAATTTTCAATTCAAAATGAACTTAGCAGCATCCACAAGCAACGCCTTGACAAGTCTCAGATCCCGTACAGATGAGCACATGCAACATATAGCATCTCACAGATCGGATGTCAGACATGTCGACGCCAAAGAGGCCCTCAACGACGAAGACCTTTTGGCCCAGATCGGGTACAAGCAAGAATTGAAAAGAAGCTATTCCACCATCCAGGTGTTCGGCATAGCGTTCAGTATCATGGGGTTGTTGCCATCCATTGTGTCCACACTTGCTGGCGGGTTGGAAGCTGGGCCTGCTGCTTTAGTGTGGGGCTGGTTTATCAGTGGAGGCTTGATCTTGTGTATTGGGGTGTCGATGTCAGTTTTGTCGTCTTCCATCCCTACTTCCGGAGGCTTATTCTACTGGACAAACTACTATTGTCCTGACAGCGTGAGAGTGCCTTTGAGTTTTGTCATCGGGTGCTCCAACTCGTTATCATTGTGTGGGGGGTTCTGCTCCATTAACTATGGGTTTGCGTCTGAGGTATTGGCTGCGGTGTTCATCAGCAAGGATGGGGACTTCAACATTTCTGAAGGCAAGTTGTACGGGGTGTTCGCCGGGTGTGTGATTTCCCATGTGGTTCTCTGTTGTTTGACCACGGGAAGCACTGCAAAGTTGCAGAGTTTCTCTATTATCATCAACTGCTTTGTCATAGCATTGTTTTTCATCGCTGTGCCTATTGGGGCTGCAAAAAATGGCTTCAACGACGCCGGGTTCATCTTTGGCAAGATAGAAAACTTGCGGGACTGGAACACCGGCTGGTCGTTTATGTTGAGCTGGATGCCGGCTGTCTGGACCATCGGGGCCTTCGATTCGTGCTTGCACATGTCAGAGGAGGCAGCCAACGCTTCCAAATCCATTCCTTGGGGCATCAACGGGTCTATCACTGCTTGTTGGTTGATCGGCTGGTGCATCTGTATTGTATTTGCAGCCTGCATCAAAAACGGCGACATCGAGACGCTTATGGCCACGCCAACGGGCTCGGTGGGGGCACAAATCATCTACGATTCATTGGGAAAGAAATGGGCTATAGCTTTCATGTCGTTGATCGCTTTTGCCCAATACTTGATGGGAGCCTCAATCTTGGTGGCGGCTTCAAGACAGATCTGGGCCTTCGCCAGAGACGACGGGTTACCGTTTGTGTACAATCTTGTGAAGAAAGTGCACCCCAGGCTCCAGGTACCGGTGAATGCCACCATCTTCGGTGGTGTGCTTTCCTTGGTGTTGGGATTATTGATTTTGATCGATGCCACCGCTGCTAATGCATTGTTTTCGTTGGCGGTGGCTGGAAACTACTTGGCTTGGGGTACACCAGTGTTGTTGGTACTCTTGCCTTACGGAGCTGGCAAGTTTGTTCCGGGTCCGTTCCATTTCGGCAAAGTCATCACAAACACCATCCACATCTGCACTTGCGTGTGGATTGGCTATATCATCGTCATGTGTATGTTCCCAGATTCCACCACTGTCGAACCAGACACCATGAACTACACTGTTGTCATCAACGGAGGAGTGTGGGTTTTGTCTGCCTTGTATTACTTCGTGTATGGGTATAGGAAATACTCGGGGCCTAAGTCGAACTTGGAACACGAAGATGGCTCGGGGTCAGAACCGGAGATCCACAACGTCGACCACGTCTTGGAAGCAAAGGTATAGGCAGATGTAAGTGTAAGTCGCGAGAGGTATTAGTAAGCAATAAATGTAAGTGTTGAGGTTCGGAGCAGCAGTTTGCAGCCGCGTGATGGGTCGCGGGCCTGTATATAACCCACGACATTTTTTTGACGTATCCTGCACACTGCTCACCCTTTGGTCTGGTTATTATTAGCTCTCAAAAAACAAAATTACTACACATTCCACCGTTTCCAGTAAATGACTAGCGAAACCGACACCAATGACAAGGACTACCCAGACACAACAGGCCATTCTCCTAGGGCTACGCCCATGGCCGCGCCTGGACCGGCCAATGGTACCGTCACGCCGACCTCGCCCCCGGTGGACGTCACAGCAACCCGGCCGTTGCGAGTGCTAGGAGGCCGGGATACAGATAACAACACCGTCAGCAGTTATGTGGCCGACGCGGCCAGTGGGACACTGGAAAACGAGGCACGGCCGCTTTTGGCGAGCCATTTCACGCCGGCCTATGCGAGCACCAGCGAAGGCAGCGGTGTTGACGACGATTACGAACATAATGAAGTTTCCAATGACCAGAGCTACGATTCCTACACGGACGATGTGGACGACCTACAGAGCAAATACAGCGAGCTGATCAGCGACCGGATCGTCAAGTTTTCCAAGAAACGGTTCTGGTGGTTCTGCGGCCTCGGGGTGGTGGCGGTGATCATCTTGAACTTGTCGTTTTTGCCCCGAACTTCCTTGAGTAGGGACTACAGGCGGTGGCATAATCTTCATTTGACCAAGACCGATGTCAAGAGGAATTTTATGGTGTACAGCGGAGAGCGGCTGTTCGAGCAGTACACCAATGCGGAGCAGATAGACTGGTTGCTTCAGAATTTCACCGCCTTGAACGGGCAGAATCCGGTGAACTTACTTGCACAGGATAATGTCAAGTTGACTCGGTTTGTGGAGAAGAAGTTCAGGGGGTACGGGTTTGAGACGCTGCTCAACGACTACGAGGTGGAATTGGGCAAGCCGGTGGATTCGTCGTTGGTGCTCTACGATAAAACCAACGGGAAGGTGGTGTACCGTGCCAATTTGTTCGAGCCCAAGTTCCTGACCCCCAGCTATTACGGGTATGGCATCAGTGGATCGTTCAAGGGAGGGTTTGTGTTTGCCAATGAGGGGTTGAAGAAGGATTTTGAGTTGTTGGCGGCCAACGGCGTCAGTGTGAAGAACAAGACGGTGATTATCAAGTCCACCATCAAGTCTCGTATTAGCATTGGCGAGAAAGTTGGCATTGCCGAGCTGTATGGAGCAGCTGGTTTGGTCCATTACACAGACTTCTCGGACAAGACCACCCCAAACAAGAAAATCGACGGCGGGTTATCCACAGCCGTCAACAGAGACACCGCCGTCAAGACGTTTTTCGGCACTAACAATTTCCAGAAACCCAAGATTCCGGTGCTTCCCGTGAGCTTCAAAGCCGTTGAGCCCATCTTGGGCACCTTCACCGGTGTGAAGCGGTTCAAAGGGTGGGATTTCGGTGGGAATGGCGGTGAGTTTGACCTTGAACTCTCCACCGTATTTCAAGAGAAAAAAAACAGGTTGACCAATATCGTGGGCCACATCGATGGAATCATCAAGGACGGTGATATAGTGATAGGTGCTTCCCGCGACTCGTTTGACTCTTCCAATCCGTTGAGCGGGCATGTGGTATTGCTAGAAATAATGAGGCACTTCCACAAGTTGATGCTCTTGGGGTGGAAACCGCTTCGGAATATCAAATTTGTCTCGTTTGACGGCGGCAGAAATGGCCAGCTAGGCGCCCAAAAGTTCCTTGAAGACAGCACTATAAAGAAGTACGTTTTGGCGTACATCAACATCGACGACGATGCTGTGAGAGGGAGTGAATTCAAGGTGGAGGCTAATCCGATGTTGAACCACATTATAAGGAAAGTCAGCAAGGTGATTCCGTTGCCCAAAGACTCCAAGGCGTTTAAGAGCTTGCCGAAGTTGAATCGGAAAGGGAAGGATACCGGTGAAGATGAAGACGGCGATGGAGACGACGATGACGATGACGAGAAGTCCATATCGCTTTACAAGTACTGGAGAAGACAGAGCAACAGCACTATTGACAACGATCTCGGCCGGTCCGTCTACAAGACCAATGGGTTCCCGTTTCAGTACCATGCCACAGCGCCCATAATGAACGTCAAGTTTGCCAACGACCCCAAAAGAGACTCGTCCGTGTATGTGGGCAACTCCAATTATTACTCGTACGAGTGGCTAGTGTCAAGAGAGATCGACGACCATTTTGTGTTGCACAGTGTATTGATCCAGTATCTAGGGATGCTTGTTATCACTTTGAGCGAACACGAAGTGGTGGACTTCAAGACCCATTACTACTTCGAGCACCTCCAGCGGCGGGTGGACGAGTTCTTGAACGATAACGACGACCGGTTGCAGGTTTGGGCTGACAAAGACATCTCCAAGTATTTAGACCTCCCGTTTTTCAACTTCAACGGCGACGAAGACGAAATCGTGACGTTCTACAACCTCACCACGAAACTTGCGGACGTGTGCATGAGTCTTAAGGTATCGTCGCTGATCCTCGACCAGTACAACGTGAATGTCCAGCTAGGGTTGATTCAGGATTATCCGTGGTACCAGCTCTACAAGAAGGTGAAGTTGTGGGCACAATTCAAGGTTTCAAACTACAAGTTGTTGCATCTCGATCGAGACTTGTCCCGGAAGAATGACAACACGGGCACGGTAACCAACTGGTTCAACCATATCGTGTACAATAACCCATTGGAGGGGAAATCTGTTTTGGGAGACCTCCACATTGCAGTGGAGCTGGCCAGCTTGCCAAAAACCGTGAAGATTATGTTTGAATTGTACGAAAAGTTGAAGGCGTTGGACCGGAAAATGAGTTAACTGTTGGAGCCACAGAGACTAAATCGGGTTTCGAGGTCTAGGCTTATCTAAATTTTGCCATTCACGCGTTTGCAGCCATCGCGAGTTTATACCTTTTTGCAGCACAAAATACACGTCAAAAATACACATCACTCCAGGATTTCTAAGACGTGTTTAAAAGTTACTAAACATGTCTATTTTCGACCAAGAAGCCGTCCAAACTGTGTGGTTCCTTACCACTATGTCCGGCAGCCAAAGATTTTACAAGCGCATCAACAAAACGAGCGTTTTGACGATGTCCATTTCCCAAGTGTGCAAACACATCACACCAGAAAGCGCCAGAACAGAGGTTTCAGCCCCGGAAATCGCTACTTTGGCCACAGAGTCCAACATCCGGGTGGCCAGCACTTTGATGTACGGGGTTTCGTTGCTATATAAGCTTCAAACCAGCTACTTTTTGGCGGACTTGATGCTTTTCCTTTCCCAGCTCAAACAGGCCAATGTGACACGTAGCTTGGCAGGTTTGGGGCCTTTGGGCACCAGCAGTGGTGGAAAGGGACAGCAGGCCGGGTGTATGCTGTTGGCTTTGTTGGGGGATTATGCTGTTGGCTTTGTTGGGGGATGATTCAGGGTTCTTATTGGATGAATATGGCGGGGACTTTGATCTTGACCGTGAGCTAGAAGAGGGAAGAAATGCAGGCGACTGGGCCACCATTATCCGTGGCATGGGGTCAATGGGCGACGAGGAGCAGCCCTTGGTGTTTCTGTACCTGGAAGAAGAGCCGGGTGCTGATTTGGCGTTAGATTTCACCGATGTTGGTGCTTCGACACCGTTAGATAGCAGGTTTGATTTCGACTTCAGCTTGGACATACCAGACACCCCAAGGGCAGCAACAGGGGCCCACACACCCATTGGCGCTTCAGAAACCACAGAGCCCACGATGGTTTTTAAACGGAAACGGAAGCATGGGCTTATCGACGACAACAGTCTCCAGGTAAGTATTTCTGAATTTGACGATTTCCAAGCCAACTACGAAACTATCATGGCCTATGGGATGTTGAAGCGCAGATCCTTCCCGGAACCAGCAGCAATGGGCCCGGTTGTGACGTTGGGAGCGACCAGTGTGGCTCTGGACGTTTTTTCTAGCGTACCCGGGTCGTCGTGGCCAAGCACCCCCGAAGCCGGAAGAAGAATGGTGGACCACAGTTATATGATATCGGAGATGGAAGACGTGGACTGGAGCCTGGACCCCGACGGATCGTTACAGTTCCCAGAAGATGACGGTACCAGGATGACGGTTGAAACCACACGATTCCTCCAGTACTTGCAGAACTTGCCGGAAGACGTTTTCGAAGATAACCACGTTAGTTTCGCCGATATTTGTCCTTTGGACTGTGACCGGTCTTTGGCTGCAAAGAGCTTTTTGAGTTTGATGGAGTTGAGCACCAGGGGGTGGGTGCAGGTTGGCGTGGACAGCGAGGGGTTGAACAGGCCTTCCGATGTCACTGTGGCCTTAGTGGTGTAAGAAGTGAAAATGTTTGAAAATGGCATGGTATCATATAGAGAGGGCAGTGAATGGTGAAACAAGATAATATTACAACTAATACAGTGCTATTTTGAAATAAAAGAAAGGATGCCGTGTTTACTCTTCGTGTTTAGCAAATTCTTCATCAGCTTGAACGAGTTCATCTTCATCAGGTTCTTCATATTCAGATTGGTGTAAGGATAAGGTTGGTTTGACGGCAGCAGCGTCTAAAGTCCATGAAGCCAAGGCGTTTTCAGCATCAATGATGATTTGTTTGGAGGCTTCGTACCCGTCGTAAGCAGGTCTGGTTTCACCAGGAGTAACAGCAGAATCGTCCAACAATTCCAACAAGGCCTTACCGTAACCAGCGATCAAAGCGTATTTCTCGGCCAATTCTCTGGTAGCATCGAATTGGTAGTTGTAAGCAGCTTTCAATTGTTCTCTTGTGATGTTAGATAATTGGGCTTCAGCAACTAACGATTCGGCTTCGGCTCTCACCAACTCTTGTTCTAAAACACTGATTTTTGGAGATTGAGGGTCTTTGTATTTCAAGTGGGCAATTTCATCAGTGATTTTTTGCTTTCTGTCTCTGGAAGGCTGGACAGACGACTCGATGTTTCTGATGGTCTTCAAGGTGAGTCTGTATTGGTCGTATTTGTCGATGTATTGGTCTTCCAATTCACCAATCTCATAAATGAGAACACCCAACTTATCAGTCACATCCGAGACATCGTCGTCGTTTTCTTCACCCCATGCACTCAATTGCTTGGCCACGTCTCTTCTTTCTCTGGCGGTCAATTCAATGGCTCTCATAACGTTCTTTTCCATCTTGATGTATTGACTCAATTTTCTGGACAACTCAGGACCAGTCGAACCGGCCACCGTCTTTCTGAAGTGAGAGGCAATTCCCCCCTTACCGAAGAATTTCGACTTGGTGGACGATGGTGGAGGTGGAGGACTTTGCAATTGAGAAGCAGTTGGAGCTTTTTGGGATCTTAAAGAATAGGTTCTGTGCATTTTGAAGATAAACTGATTAAAAAAAGGGAAAGAAAAAGGAAATGGGCGGGAATTTCATCCTTTTTATACGACGATTTTTGTGTGGTCGAAAATGTCGAATTCTTGCTGTCGCTTCCGAATGTGGTAATGGGTTTTTAGAATAATTTGAGACGCATGGAAGCTTTGTACGTTGAGATGTCAATCGCTTCGGGTATTTTGTGGTTGTAGAGAATGTGTTTGTAAACCCGATTTCCCACACCACTGGTTTTTGTGGCCCATGGGTTTATGGCGTCCTTTGGCGGAACTTGGTCCTATGCCAGCCACTTCCGGGCGAGTGTTGTGGTGGGGTGGGTACACGCGTTTGTGGTTGTGGTTCTGTTTGTGGTTTTGGTTTGGTTGTAGTTCCATTCGTTTGTGGTTGTGTTTCTGTGACGTGGGGCTTGTGGTCAGACGTCATGGTCAGCTTCAGTGGTGGCCCTAAATTTAGCCCTGCCGGATATGCGTGACGTCATACCACCCTCGGCGAAAACAAAGACGTGCGCCCACCGGGCATCCATGCCAGCCGTGGGCGACGCTCATCGGCCCTCGCCACAAGTGCACCGCTGGCAGCACAGCAGTGTAGTCATAGACACAAACACGTACGCCTTCCTGGCCACAGATACCGACTTCAAACACAAACAGGTACCTGTCACAAACACTCACTTGTTCTGCTCAGCAATTGCGACACTTTTTGCCATAGTCATCTGGTTGCATGGTGCAGGTTAGGAATCATGATCCCAATTAGACTCCAGCTTTGTTTCTAGAAGCCACGTCATCTAGCAGTGGCCTTTGGGTACTACCACAAACGGATCCCGCATACAGAATACAATGACACAGCCACAAAGACAACACAGACACTATATAAAGACATAATCCCGTACAACCACTCTAAAACGACTGCAAACACCCAAATGAGACTCACTGTTATCGATCCCATCTCTCGACGCACAGAAACCCTGGCGGCGTTTAATGGGCCGTTGCTACCAACCGTCCCCACGAAAACAGAGCAAGTGACAGGAAAGGAAACGCAAATCAGATCCAAGGAGGGGAGCTGAGACGAAGAGATGACGGAAATGGAGAGGGGCCAGAGATAACGGAGATGAAGAGTGACGTAAATTGTTGACTTTTCTTTGCACCCACTATAGACCACTATAAATCACTATAAGATGTGTTGAGTCAAGGACTGTGCGAGGACTGTGTTAATCCAAGAACTGTGTTAATCCAAGACTGTGTTAATCCAAGACTGTGTTAATAAGACTGTGTTTAGCCAAGACTGTGTTAATCCATGGCTTGTTGTTCAAAGCAGTGAAAAAGTGACCTTGGTAGGGAGGCCAAGTGTGTCTGCCTTGAAACATCCCGTAAGCGTCTTCTTTCTCTCCAAGCGTTCCCCTATGTCTTCACCCTCTTCACGTCCCGATCTGCCTCGCCAATTTCCCGTTTGCCAAGCGCCAACCCCTCCAAAATCCGGTAGTAGTCTTCCTCAAGCGCCTGGTATGCCGTTTGCAACTTGTCCATCCTCACCGGCTTCTCTAATGTCACCAAAGCATCTTTGTTCTTCTCGTACAACCTTGTCTTAATATGAAGCCTTATATCCTTGTGGCTTCCGCCATAGTGCTTCAAGTTGTAGAGCAAGATCATCTCCACTAACCTGGAGAACTGCCGCTTTTCCAATTTCTGTTGCAACCGGAACTCTTCAAGCCATCCGGGTTCTTTCACCCTTGCAAAATCGATATCCTTGACGTTTACGGCCAGCTTCAATCTGTTCAAATCAGACTTGTCTCTCATGTCATCAAACGCCTCGTTCGGGTCTTCCACCACCACTTCATAAACCTCATCGTCTTTGAGCCAAGCTTCGAAAAGCCTCAGGTACACCTTGGACCCAACACCTTGCCCCTGGAAATTGGGCAAGATCACAAACTGGCTGATCTTCTTTCTGGTCTGTTTGATCCCTTGGTCAAACCCTTTGGCCCCCGGGTACTTCCAATAGTTGTAAGCAGTGACGAACCCCACAATCGAAGGTTCGGTTTCATCTCCCTCCACAGGATCACTCACATCGTTGCCGTAAATGACGTACAAATCCCACAACTCGTCTTTGTGGTCAATAAACGACCCTGCTTCGATGAATAGCAAAACGAGGATCTGGAGACGTTTCAAGAGCTCTATTCCAGCTGCGTCTTGGAGATTGATCTTGTATATATCGTAGTGGTCGTCGACGGTGGCAACTTTCTGTCCTGGAATCGTGTAGGTTTGTTTCTCTATTGCCGTGGCTTCGAGCCACGCCATCTCGTCCTTGAACACGGTCGTTGGAGGTAAGTACTGCATCAATTGTTTCTTGGGATCCACCACCGAGTCGTTCAACTTGCCGTCATCACGGACATTCAAAAACGGATAGAAGGTGTAGTGGTCAAAGCAAAGGAATATCGTCAAGTTTTTATAGCCAAAAATCGACTCTGTATCGCCGAAAATTGGGTACGTGAACACCGGCTTGATGGGCTCTGCAGCCCCGTTGTTGGTGAGGAAGATTTGAAGGGCATCATTGGACGAAACCGTCCATAATTCGGGCTTTAAAGCCTCTGTTAAATCGGCCATGGTTATATAGTGAATAATATTACATGGAGAGTACAAAAACCGCGACTAGTGCGCGTACTACTTCATGTCGCGATGTCGCCAAACATGTCGTGTGTGTCGTGATGTCGTGCACCGGTACTTGGTGTCTGTATACTCAAACCTAATAATTTATTAACTATATTTCTATTCAATAACCACCACCAAATCTCCGGCATCCACCATGTCCCCGTTCTTGTGGAAGATCTTCACCACCTTCCCGGAACTGGTGGCACTGACGACCATTTCCGTCTTCATGGCTTCCACCACTACTAACCCGTCTCCTTCGCTGACTTTGTCTCCAACTTCCACCAAAGGCTTCCAGAATCTACCACTGTACTCAGAATAAACCATCACTGCATCTTCGCCGAACTGGTCGGCCTCTGCAGCGATTGGGGCAGCACTCTGGGCTAATTCGGAGTTGGAAACTTGGATCAATCGGTTGAACTCTTCCAACTTATCCCCACCTTGGTTCTTTTGGAACTGTTCGATGCTTTCACTGTTCTCTTGAATCCACTCCAAGTACTTGGTGTGGTCAAAAACAGACTCCTGGATGTCGACCTTGAACTTCCCGGCGTTCATTTGTTCGCTGAACTTGTCGATTTCTTCTTCCGACACTGGATAGAATTCCACTTGGTCGAAATTAGACAACAACCAAGGCTTGCCGTCGGAATGGGTACCCAACGTCAACTTATCCCAGATAGGGACGGTTCTCCCCACCAATTGGTACCCACCAGGCGATTCCATGGTGTAAATACACATATAATTACCACCAATCCCAACGGTTCCATTTGGAGTGAAGGTTCTGGAAGGGTTATACTTGGTACCCAAGAATCTATGACGAGGATCCAAAGGAACAGCACATGGGGCCCCCAAGAACACATCCCCAAGCCCTAAAACCAAGAATTTGGCAGTGTAAAGCATATCTTTGACGTCCTTTCTGTCAATGCCGTTGATGGAAGCAATAAAGTCCACATTGTTGGGCAACCATGGGGCTTCACTTCTGATGGTTTCGCTGTAACGTTTCACGGCGTCCAATGTCCTAGAGTCTTCGAAGGCCATAGGCAACTTGATCACTCTGGATTGAACCTTCCATTTGTTGACGAATATGATCTCTTTTTCAATGGAAACCAAAATTTTAACCAAGTCTTTCTGCTTGACGACATTCCCATCAAACTCAATCAACACCGACCGGACGCCCTGGGACATCTCGACGATGCCACCGGTTTTCCGTTCTTTGACTGTTTCGGTGAGTTTGTGGATCCTGTAGCTCAAGTTCAAGTCCATGACGTTTTCACCGTACTCCACCAAAATGTATCTGTCACCGGCTTGTCTGTAGACCACCTTTGGAGCATTGTCCGAAGGTTTGAAAGTGAAAAGAACAGGGTCTTCTGGTGCTTTCAAAGCAAGGGAAGACTCTGGTGTGATAGAGGGCAATTCTCCGTCCAAAATTTCCACCAATTTGTCTTGCTGGGTCTTCAAATCCTTAGCGTCTTGCCAGCTCAAAGGCACAAACTGCACCAAATCACCAGGCTTCACTTGCCCGATCTTCCACATTTCAGCTTCGGCCACAACAGCTTCACACACGAACCCTCCCAAAGAAGGGCCGTCGCAAGTCAAAATGACCGGCTCGTCACCTGTGAAATTGATGGCACCCAACGAATAAACGTAATCGTGGGCATTCGAGGGATGTAAGCCAGCATCACCTCCGTCAGCCCTGGCCCATTGTGGTTTTGGCCCGATCAATCTAACACCAAATCTGTTGGAGTTGTAGTGGATTTTCCATTCAGATTTGAAGAACTCTTCCACAGACTCTTTCTTGAAGAAGTCAGGGGACCCGTGTGGCCCACAGGTGACACCCACTTTCCAAGATTTGGAAGTGTAGTCTGGAATCAAAGAAGTTGGAATCTTGGTTGGGGCCGAAATTGGCGATGGGAGCGTACAACTTGGCAATTCAGGCTGGCCCAAGAACAACACGTCACCCAACTTAAGCACTCTTCCGTTGTAACCACCTAAGTTCCCTAAAGCGAATGTGGATCTTGAACCCAAGTACTCGGTGACATCGATACCGCCTCTGATAGTCAAATAGGCTCTGCACCCACTGGACAATTTGCCAATAGTCAATTTGTCGCCGGCTTTGATGGAAACAGGCTCCCATTGGCTAACCTTGGTACCGTTGACTTCAACTTGGGCCTCTCCTCCTGTCACTGCCACAACCGTGTCGTGGTGGAACAAGATCTTGGGCCCGGACAAAGTTATTTCAATCCCAGGGGCCCCCTTGTCGTTCCCGACAATCCTGTTCCCAATTCTAAAGGAGTACTCGTCCATACACCCACTTGGAGGCACACCAATGTGCCAGTACCCTTTTCTCCCTGGGTAATCTTGCACGGTGGTGTAGGCACCAGGATCCAAGATTTCAAATGCCGTTGGATGGTATTCGTAGGTATCCAAGATCTTGGTGTGCATTTGGCAGTTTTCAAACATCTTGGAGTTAGCAATGGACCGCAAGTAGTCCACGTTACTGATACATCCGTAAACGACAGTCTCATTCAAGGCTTTTCTCAACTTCAACAAAGCGTCGTTTCTATCTTTTCCGTGAACGATGATCTTGGCCAATGTAGGATCGTATTCGGCAGAAATAACGGTACCCTTTTCCACCCAGCCATCGATTCTAGCCCATTCAGGGAACTTCACATCGGTCAATTGACCTGGCGAAGGCATGAAATCCTTCACGGGATTTTCAGCGTACAATCTGGCTTCCATAGACCAGCCAGAAACAGTTACCTTCTGTTCGTCTAAGGCAGGAGCTGAGTCGGCGGCGATTAAAAGCATCCACTCCACCAAGTCGAACCCGGTCACCATTTCGGTGATAGGGTGTTCCACTTGTAATCTGGCATTGACTTCCAAAAAGTAGAACTCGTCTCTATGTTGGTCGTAGATGAACTCCACAGTTCCGGCACACTTATATTTCAAGAGAGAAGCCAACGATTCACCGGCCTTTCTCATTCTCTGTCTGGTGGCTTCCGGCAAGTTTGGAGCAGGGGTCTCTTCGATAACTTTCTGGTTTCTTCTTTGCAAAGAACAATCACGTTCTCCCAAAGCGATGGCTTTGCCGTACCCGTCACCCAAGATTTGGATCTCCACATGTCTGGAGTTTTCCACAAACCGTTCTAAGAAAACCCCATCGTCACCGAAGTACGATTTACCTTGATGTTTGACAGTCTCAAAGATTCTTTCGATATCTTCTTCGCTGTCACATTTCTGTAACCCTATACCACCACCACCGGCGGTGGATTTGACCATCACGGGGTACTCCAACTTGTTGGCAACCTCTCGTGCTTCCTTGGCGTTTTCGATTAAGTCCGAACCAGGGACCAATGGCACGCCTGCAGCTTTGGCGATTTCTCTGGCACTGTGCTTCAAACCTAACTTTCTAATGGCGTCACCGCTGGGTCCAACGAAGACAATACCTTCTTTGCCACATCTGTCTGAAAAGTCAGCATTTTCAGATAAGAAACCGTAACCAGGGATAATGGCCTCAGCACCCGACTCTTTGGCGGCTTTGATGATCTTGTCGATTGAAATGTAAGTCTCGGCAGCGGTTCTTCCATGCAATGGAATAGCCACATCTGCCATCAAAACGTGTTCAGCGTACTTATCCAAGTCGGAGTACACGGCAATAGCTTTGATAGACAATTTCTTCAAGGTTTTCATGATTCTAACGGCAATTTCACCTCTGTTAGCCACCAACACCGAGTTGAATGGTTTTTTCACCTGGGATTTGGTGTGATGTATGAACTTGGCCCAACCACCGTACTTGGTGATCTCCTCGGTGCCTGGAGCGTTGTAGCCGGATTCTTCACAAATAAACGACTTCACAAAAGAACCGTCTTCCAACTCCACCGTTCCAATACCCAAAGGCTGGGGCACCATGGCGATGAAGTCACCAAAGTTCTCAAGTGGAACGGAGTACACCTCGATGGTGATTTTGGAACCGTCCTTTTCGACTCTTCTCAACCCCGGCTTCATAATGGGGCCAGTTTTGGGCAAGCAATAAAGCTTGTAGTTTGCAGAAGTCTTGGTTTGCTTAACGAGAGTGGCATTGACCTTTTGCAACTGCCAGTGCAACTCAAACCCTTGTAAATGGGCGCCAACCACTGCCAATTGAATCGATGATTTGGGGTTTGGTTTGGGCAAAGACACCAACTCGTCTCCGGCCCCCACCAAGTTGTTTTTCAAACAACCCATGAATCTGTTGGCAGAGTTGGCGTTCAAAAACTTACTGGCCAAATCCAACAACGCAAAGTCGTTGAACTTCTTGGACAACAAGGTGATCCCGAACGGTAACCCGTCAGATCTGAATCCAGCAGGAATAGCTAAAGCTGACAAATCGGCCAAGTTGACGAAATTGGTGTAGGTACCTTGGTGGGAGTTGATCCTGATTGGCTCTGCTTGCACATCTGCGATCTTGGGGTTCAAAGGAGCCGTGGGGAGAACAATGACATCCACCGAGTCCATGGTTTTACTAATTTGCTGCAACAAAACCTGTCTTTTGTACTCCGATTTGAAATAGTTTGCAGCCGTGTGGTTTTCACCGCCCTTGATGATTTTGGCCACAACCGGGTCCAAATCTTCTTTTGGTGGGTTGGTCTTGAAGAACTCTTCAGTGGCAACGTATCTCTCAGTGACCCAAGGGCCTTCGTACAAAAGCTGGGCCAAGCTGACAAAAGGGTCCATGTCGACCGGTTTCAAGTCGAATTTCAAGTCTTCGAACACGCCCACGGCAGACTTGTACACTTTGGGGTTCTCTTCCTCGCCGTACCACAACAAGCTGGTAGGAATCCCAATTTTGGGCTTGTAGAAGGATGTCAATGGGTTGGCAGGCAAAGGTCTGGAGTACTCATCGTATTCCGTATCGGGCTTGGCCATGATATCCAAAGCGATCTGGGCGTCCTTCAAGTTCAAGGAAAAGATAGAAACACAGTCCAAGGACTTGCATGCAGGCACCACCCCTTTGCAAGAAAAGATCCCCTTTGTAGGTTTCAATCCAACCAAATTGTTCAAATGGGCAGGAACACGACCGGATCCAGCAGTGTCGGTTCCCAACGCCAAAGGCACGATCCCTCTGGCAACCACCGAAGCAGATCCGGCAGAAGACCCGCCACTGACGTATTTGTCGTCGAAAGCGCAGGGGGTGACCCCGTATGGCGATCTGGTTCCCACCAACCCTGTGGCAAACTGATCAAGGTTGGTTTTCCCGATGATAATGGCCCCTTGGTCCCTCAAAAGCTTCACCACCGTGGCATCTTCTGCGGGGGTGTACTTGTAGCTGGGACAGGCGGCTGTGGTGTCGAAGTTTTTGGCGTCAATGTTGTCTTTGATGGCCACCGGCACTCCATAAAGCGGAAGATCCTGTTTGCGAGAACTGCTTTGAAGATAGTCCCATTGATGGACGATGTTTTCGGTGGAAGCAAGCGAGATCCAGGCGGGATCCGCTGTGGTCTGGGATTGAACCAACGAAACGAGTTTTTCAAGGGAGTCCGAAGGCGTGGACTGGGCGTGGAATTGAGTCCACTGGTCGATAGTCCATCCGATCATTGTGATGTGTTGGCTAATTGGAGTGTGTAGAGTTTGTGTTTGTGGTTCAATTCGTTAGTGTTCCCTTTGTGGTTCAAGTAGTGGTTTTGTGGATCAATAAAGTTCGAACTACACTTGCTTTTGAACTTCCAAACGTCTCTGGTCAACAGATAGGGGGAAATTAATTTTGAGCGATTTGGGGGACCTTTATACTGATGGGCCGCCGCTTCTGGGGAACCCCGAGAAGCAAACTAGTCGTGCGCCAACCATATTTCTACTCTCTTTTGATACCGCTCAGATCAACGGTATCGACCCCGAAACAACGGGGAAACCCCTGGCGCTTGTGGGGCAAGAGGAGAACCATCCAATAGACTACAAACACACTCTGTTTGTGGTTCTTTGTGCTGAGCTTGTGTTTTTGGACCGAAAACATCCTTGTTTTTCCGACGTAAACCTTATCAATTGATCTCATCTCCCAGTCTCAAGATCGTTCTTGACTGCTTTTAGGGATAATCACAAAAAGGGCCGAAGAAGGGGCAGCCTTTGGGTGCAAAAGAGGGCCAGCGACGGCCACGGAACCGTGGTGGGCGGGCCGTTTGGCGACACTTAGGGCCAGAACTGGTGGCAGATAACGGCCATTTCGCCAACCGACGTCAGAAATCGGTACCAAACCGGCGGTAGAAGGGGCCGGCGCCCGGGGCGGTGGAGGCAGCCTACGTCACCAATTTCGTCCTGCATATTACTACTGACGCTTATCAGTAGATATTTGGAGTGCCCTGATTGGTTGTAGACAGGAGATATCCGGAAAGTGTACAGACTTTGAACTCTCACTCCTGTGCTATCGGGACATCTGCAGGTTCCTGTGTTCTGCAGTCGCTATCGAGGTTCGATCCTGTGTATAATCCTAGGATAAGCCATGCAGATTCCGGCTATCGCTGCCACTTCTCCTGCCTGTTAAGGGATTATGGAGACTACTTTCCTGTCTACTTTCCTGTCTACAGACATCTACTGCAAACGGCTATTCCTAATTCACAATTTCATTCACTAATTTAATATTTAATCTCTAATAACTACTCTTTCTTGTCAGACTCGGTCAAGTACTCGTCAATGTTTTGGCCCTCAACAATCTCTCTGCTGAGCTGGTTACTCAATTGAGCTTGTACTTGTGACTGCACAGAGTGCAAGTTCTCTGGATGAGACGTCTGCCATGCTCTAAGCTTATGGCTCTGGCCAGTACAGTCCCAGTACATTCCTCTCAAAGTAGTACCGATGGATTTTCTACTTTCCCACAATGGCCCTAACACAACCACAATTGTCGTTATCCAGATCCACAAGAAAGCAACCACAACCCAGCCGGTGAAAAACTTCTTACTGAAGATGTACCCCGACCCGTACATGGGCATTGGCCAAAGGATAATGAGACTCAAGGTGATGAAGATACACAAAGCCAAAACGTACTTGAACTGCTTACCCAACTTGTGGAACTCGGCAGCGTAGTCGTCCTTATCGACCACAGCAATATCGTGAGCCACTCTGGACACCTGAGAAGTGACGGCCACCACATTGTCTTTCTTTTCGAGGTCTTCAGACCCGTGTTCGGCCTCAATCAACTCTTCTTCTTCGTCCACTCTTCTGATCTTACTCAAAAGCGACCAGTCGAAGTTCTGGGGCTTGAATACCCACGTCAAAAATGGCGAAAGGAACAATGGAATACACAACGACACCACATTTCCTGTAAGCATAGCATCATCCTCGAAAGTGGTGTCGACGTTGACGGCTCCAAACTTGGCCTTGGCGACAACGATCCACGAAATAATCCCCAATGCCGTGGCAACTGGTGGAGTGACGTACGCAGCCACTGCGTTCTGGTGAGAACTCAAAAGCGTGGCCAACGATGGGATAACGGCTCCTCCCATCAAAATTCCCATCAACTCATACAAGTACCCCATGGAAACACCCCCGTAGTACAACCCAATGGCAAACCCGGCCATGGTGTAAGCGAACACACACACAGAGATGTGGGACACGGTCATCAATTGTTTGCCGGTAGCTTCAGGCTTGAAGTAGGTTCTGTAAATATCGAAAGTCACGACGTTAGACACGGCGACCAACTCGGAGGACATGGCGGACGTAGCGGCCGTGAACATCAAAATCAACGACGCAACAGCCCCTCCTTTACCCAAGATGGCCACGGCGGCGTTGGGCAACACTAACCCAGCATTGACCTCGAAATCAGACAAACTGTTAGGATAGGTGGGCCAAGCAGGAGTCTTTTCCAAAGCCAAGGCCGTGAGCCCCATAGTGGTGGCGGTGAAGAACGGAATGGCAAACCAGGTAAGCCCCCCAATGATGTACCCTGGCATGGTGGCTCTAGGACTAGCTGCAAAAATCTTGGAGAAATAGGCAGTGTCCAAGTAGATAGAAGTGTTACCGGCGATATTGATGGCAAAGAAAATACCACCGGCCCTGGACTTCATGGTCAAGTAACTGCCGTTGGCGTTCCCAGCTCTGGGCTTGTCGACACCGGCCTGTTTGACCAATTCCCAAACAGCACCAGGACTTCCCAAGACGTCGGAGGTAACCCAGACGCAGAATCCGAAAACCAACGCAATGATCACCACGGCGGACCCATTGACATAATCGGTGACAAAAGTGGCCTTCAACCCCCCGAAGATGGTGTAAATCACCACACCCAAGGGCAACAACAAACAGGCAGCCACAATGTTCATACCGGTCAAGTTGGAAAGCACGGCAGACCCTCCAGATAACAACATGGCCGTGACCAAAATGTTGGTGATCAACCCCCAAGTACAGAAAACAAGATGGGCTTTCTTACCGTATCTTGCTTCGATTATTTCCAAGTAGGTGTGGGCATTTGGAGCCCTTTGCTTGGCCTTCAACCCAATACAACTGAAAAAGATAATTTGCACGGTGGCCCCAGCAGCGTAGTAAAAAGCACCACCAACCCCGTTTTTGTAGGTCTGGGTGGTGGACGTCAAAAGAGTGGCAGACCAGGTCCAAGAACTCACCACACACGCCGAAATAAGGTACTTCTTGACCGAACGACCGGCGGTGGAAAATTCTTCGGCTGTCATAATTTCCTTGTTGTATCTTTTCAACACAAAGGTGATGAACATCATCAAGGCAGCAAAACCAAGCCCCAATCCTACGACGACACCGTACCCGGCACCTTGGCCCAATGGAACATATGTTACTGCGTCGGACATGTTAGTTAGTTTAATGGTTTGGGGATCTAAAACGAGATATAACGGTGTCTTTATATAGCCCTAAAATCCACCTTCCTGTTATCTTATCAAATTCGGTAGGCGCACGCTACACCATCGCACATTTCACGGGCCTGCACCATACCAGCAAAACAAGCCAAATATGGCAAAAATCTGGGCCGAAGTCAGGCCCGGAGAAATGATAAAAAAATTTTCCAGTCCACATGAAAAGGTTGCAGACCAATAGTCTAATGTTTGTGCCGTGTATGCAGGGGAACGCTTAAGGCTCTGATCAACTCCAACTTATGCCAATGCCCTGAAGATATATTCCCCTACACAAACACATATGTGCTTACTGGTCTATAAACCTTGCATGATAGCCACACTAAACGAAAGCACCTCCCAATTTCAGGTTCGCTAAGCGTCACCCCCACCAGAAACGGAACTCGTGTGGCAGGAGGAATGTGCCTTTAGCGTATTGGTGCCTGCACGCATCGAAGCATGCAAGTGTATTTGATTTGACACTTAGACTTTCGGGCTTATCTAAATCGGTTTGATGCCTTACACGAAAGATAAAGGAACAATGCAAACGGTTATTTCTCCTTTCGTTTCTTTAGTTGCTGGAAGATTACAGAAACATTGGTTTCGAGAAGTACATTTGGGTGTTTGATAAGTGCATGCGGCTTCCAGATGAAACGGTTCCTGTTTGAACAGATTTCTTTTTCCATGACAGATCTTCCTAAAAGAACTGGAGTCCCGATAACTGCTGAAGCGTGGAGTTTATTTCATTATCGTTCAATTGAAGCTGCATGGGATCGCTATCTAGGTCGGCTTGTATCTCTGCCGGCCCACTGAAGTCGGCAGATTCGTCCGCCGAGTTGGCGGCGCTTCTGTGGATTAACATCTCTTGCTCTTTTATGACCTTCTCTTTGAAGCTTTCTGCCAATTTCACGTCTTCCTCTGACTCCTTTTGGAAACTGTAATTTTCAAGTTTATTGATGAAGTAAAAAGTGCCCATGATCGTCTGGTCTATCAAGGCAAGGCCTACATCCACTAGCCGGGTCAACTCCTCCATGGCAATGTCAATTGACCACCCAAAGTGATCGCTAACTTCGTTCACACCAACTCCTCTGAAGTACTTCAAGTTGTCCTTGAAATAATCGTCCTGGTCGAACTCTTGGAAAAACTGCTGTTTGTACTTGTCAAACTTGAACTTGATTTCTTGGTTCTTCAAAAACTCAAGAATAGTCATCGACGAGTCCTCGTTGAACTTTGGACGGAGAATCTTGAGGCCTGTAGCGTACTTACTAACTACCACTGGCAAATTGAGCTTTTCAAACAACTCAATCGACTTGTTCAAATTGGACGCTTCAATCAACTCGGTGCCAAACCCTTGACTGAGAATCAAGTACCGATTATAGTCGGCAAACAAGTCCTGGATAGATACCATAGAAGATGTCTTTGTGAGCTTCACATTGACCAAGTACTCACTCAAGTGTCTTGCCAACTCCTCGTGGTAAAACCGAGACTCTTTGCTGATTGTCAACGGGCTTATTTTGGCAGTTTCGTTCACGGACAACTTTTCACCGATCAACGTCTTGAACGATGTCGACAACTTGATCAAGTCCTGTGCCTTGTACATCAACTGGTCCAAATCTTCGAGCGACGTCGATAGCGTCATCTCGTTCTGTTTCCTTGTCTGTTCCCGAAGCAACTGGAGCTTGTATATCCCGCTCTCCTTTATTCTGTCATCTCCGCCTCCAGCTCCTCCACCACCAACCCGGTCGTTTATCTTTGTGGCACCGACATTGACTTTTCCTGAATTCTTGATCTTGTCCCATTTGGTCTCGTCTAGCACTTTGGTTATGGCCTCGTTAAACTGTACCTCCCCACTGGTCCTGAAACTTAGTTTGATGTACTTCAGACCGCCAGTATAGGTTTCCTCACCTTCGAGAAGAACCTCAGGCGTGTTCTTCTCGCCACCCCTAGAATCGGTTTGTCCCCCTTCCAACCGTGCAAGCAATTCCGGCGGCACGTTGGACTTGAGCTCACTGCCACACATCTCACAGAATTTCAACGACGGATGGTTAATGAATGTGCATTTGGGGCACTGGTCGGCCCTGGAACTTGTTGTAGTTTCATCTGGCACCGCTTCTGCATCCAGCGCTGTGTCGGTACCTTTTTGTGCCCTCTTCTCTATCAAGTCTTCGATATACCTCCTCGAGGGCGGCACCCCACAAGTGACACATCTTGGCAAGCTGTCCAAACGAAAATCGTCCAAATGGTTATTGAACAGACATATCTTGCACACCCAGTCAATGGGGGCGGTCTTATCGCCTTTGGCGTCGTCCACTCTCTCCATTTCGTAGTATATCTTCACTTTTGGGGAAGACCTCAAAAACCGATCTATCACCTCTGTTTTCACCACACACGTCATCTCGACCGCCACCGACCGCAGCACGTCCCGGTTGTCGACGTATATGACCCGCTGGTTCGTCAAGTAGATTCTGCCGCTCTGGCGATCTATCACTTTACTCCGTCCTTGATACAACCCTACATCATCTCGTATGAACACGATCTGCTCCCCGTCACCCAACACCGGCCTCCCGCTGCGATTGACGTTCACGGGCTGCCACACTCCCCCTCCGGTACTGTCCACGGACGCCAAGGCTGTTTGCAGGCCTTGGGGCAGTGGTGTATTCATGGGCTGTTGTGGTTTCTGGATAAGTTAGAGTAACTAGCGCCCCATTCGCGGTGCGAAGTAGGCTTTTGTGGACGGGTGGTGTCGCGGCGTCGCACTCCTGGCGCCCCTAAAAAACACAAATACAAAAACCACAAACCTGAAAAAATTTGAAACTAGCCACAAATTAATCATAAACACACAATTGCATTTCCTTTTGCTCTTGCCACCCCGGTCCACATCAGCTCTTCAACTTCACTTCCATCCAGCACACTATCGACGGTGAATTGATAATCTGGTTCCCAACAACAGCAATTAGCGAACCCCTTTCCAAACCCACTTAAGTATTTTGAACGGCTTTATTCATGTCTTTCCTCTTCAAAAGAACACCCCGAACTCCCCAGGAGTTGATCAGGTCCTTGAACGAACAAATCGTCAAGATCGACTTGTCCAACGACAACCACAAAAAGTACCAAGACGAATGTTCCCGGTATTTGAACCAGATCAAATTGATCTTGAATGGAGATGATGATATGGATCCACTTCCCGACCAAATCAGCACTTTGGCCCAGGAAATCTACCAAACCGACTGCTTGCACCTCCTTGTGACCAACTTGTCCAACTTGGATTTCGACAGCAGGAAAGATGTTTCTATCTTGTTTCTGACACTTTTGAGAAGGAAGATTACAAATAAGTCGCCTACGGTAGATTATTTGATCAATAGCAAGCCAGATATATTGATCCTTTTGATTAAAGGTCAAGAGAACAGGGAAATCGGGTTGATCTGTGGATCTATAATTCGAGATTGCATCAAGTTCGAAGTGATAAATAGCCTCATATTGAACCATTCAATATTCTGGAACTTCTTTGGCTACGTTCAAAATGACATCTTCGAAATAGCCACCGACTCCTTCACTACATTACACGACTTGTTGAGCTTACACAAGAAGTTGACATCCGACTTCTTGACTAGGAATTACGACCTTTTCAACAAGAACATCAACAAGCTTATCCAGCTGAAAAATTACGTGGTGAAGAGACAAAGTGTTAGATTGCTCAGTGAGTTGGTGTTGAGTAGATCAAATCAGTTTTTCTTGAACAAGTACTTTGATGATACGGTGAACTTGAAGTTGATCATGTTGTTGTTGAGTGACAAGTCCAAGAACTTCCAAATCGAAGGGTTTCATATCTTCAAGTTCTTCATTGCGAAGCCAAAGAAGAGCCAGAAAATCATGGATATCTTGATCAAAAATAAAGCCAACTTCATTGAGTTCTTGGACAAGTTCGACTTGTCCAGTTTGAACGACTCGACCCTTATGGATGAGAAGGAATACATCTTCAACGAAATCAAGAAATTGCCTGACATAGAGAGGGTATAGGATAGAGATAAATATAGGAATGAAAATGACATGAAATTCTCTATAAGCTGAGGTCTAGTTCCTCAGAACCATCAGTAGGCTCTTCTTTGGCTTTCGGCCATGTTCTTCGTATAAGTCGTATTCTCCAAATTCTATGGTTATGGTATGCTCTACATGCTCTACATGCTCGTTAGTTTGTCAGTTGTTTCACCGTTTAAAGTTCACTGGCCTTTTTAGACCAGTCCTTGAATTGCTTCTCTCCGTATTGGACCTCTTCAATCCAAGTCAACAACTGCTTGGTCAACTCACCCAAGCCATCCGATTTCACAGGAACATTAATACTCTCACCTCTGAAGTCGATGTTCTTGATAGGAGAGACAATAGCAGCAGTTCCAGAACCGAAAGCTTCAACAAGGGTTCCGTTGGCGGAAGCCTTTTTCACATCATGAATAGTGAACAACCTTTCACTGACTTCCCATTCATTAGAATCTAATTTTCCTCTGCACAAGGCCAAAATAGAATCTCTGGTAACACCTTCCAAGATAGTACCGTCCAAAGGTGGTGTGACGACTTCTTTCTTTCCGTTTTCCTTTTGAAACACAAAGAAAGCGTTCATGGTCCCCACTTCGGTAACGTAGTTCTCTTTTCCAAACAACCACAAGTTCTGTTGGTGACCTCTGGAGGCAGCTAATCTTTGCGTCTTTATGCAAGGACCGTAGTTGGCCCCCAATTTCTTGTCACCACTTCCACCAGGCCAAGCCCTCACGGCATCTTCGGTGGCTTCCAATGACACAGGCTTGAAGCCGGTCTTGTAGTAAGGGCCCACAGGCGAAGCAATGACATAGATTAAAGCTCTGTCAGGAGTGGATACCCCTAAAGAAGGAGTAGTACCAATCATGGTAGGTCTTAAGTACAAGGAGTATCCGTGGCCTTCAGGGATGAAACTCTTCTCCACCTCCACAAACTTACCAATCAACTTGGCCAACTCTTTCTGGTCAAAAGCTGGTAAGTCGAGAGAATCGGCAGACTTACTCATCCTTTCCATATTCTTCTCGATTCTGAATAATCTGGCATCACCGTTTTTGTCTTTGTAGGCCTTCAATCCTTCGAACAATTCGAAGGCGTAGTGGAAAACGACGGCACTTGGGTCCAATTCAAGCTTGTGGTATGGGTTGATGGTAGGAGTTCCCCAGCCGTTTTCGGCGGTCCATTCAACCTCTAAAATGTGATCGGTGAACGTCTTTCCAAAAATCAACTGGTCATTGGGTAATTTGGCTTTGGGAGTGGTGGTCTTGTTGATGGCCAATTTGCTGGCGTCTAAAGCGGACATGCTGAGTAGTCTTGTTCCAAGAAGTTTTTTACCTAGAGAGCTAAACATCGGGATCGTTTTATATATAAAGTTTTTGAGTCTGTAAAAATTTTCACCCGATTTCTTTTTCGCGTGTTATATAACCGATTTTTTCTGTATGACTCACGTAACTGACTACGCTTAACCGAGCATGGCCGTAGCAATTTGTACTATGTGTCATAAATACTTTGTGTCATAAACCGCTGTTCACGTCCCTGAAACGGCGCCCTGAAGCGGTGCTTGCGTTCAGCCTTGTTGCCTCTCCCGCATGTTTGCCTCTTCTATATCGTCTATCGTTACTCATTAGTCACTCTCACGTTCTCCACCAAAATGCCGTTGATCAATAACCGAGATTTCACGCTGGTGATACTGCCGTCGCCTCTGGCTAGTGGCCGTGTCACGATCGTCTGGCCCGGCTTTATGAACACCCCGTTGACCCTCGTGATCCGGATCAACGCCTCGTAAATGGGGATCGAGTCCACGGCTGCGTCTGAAGGTGCCCTGTCGTGTGTGGTTTGGTTTTCGGTGCCGACATCTTTTGCACCCACTTGTGGAGGATCTGCGGGCTTCTGAACAGAGCCATCGGAAGCAGCCTCTTGGGCACCGTCTCCAGAGTGCGCCCCGTCTGCCGCAGGTGTCTTCCCAGGCACATTGTCAGCCTCACTTTCTGGGGAACTTTTCCCGTCGATACCCGATGTTCGATGCCCTTGATAAACCCGAATTAAATCGTCGTTGTTTCTTTCTATTGACTCATATGCCACGTAGTCGTATTGGGAATCAACTTTGCCTGCCTCCAAGAACTCTAGAGACACCCTCAAGTGATTGAACTGTTCGATGTACAACACTCTGCCGTCGGCTAACACTTGAAGCTTCAGGTGGGCGATCTCCAGCTTATTTCCCACAAACAACTCCAACTTGTTGGTGGTGGGCTGCACAGGGCACTGGAGCGACGCATTGAACATGGTGAACGTGTTGTAGAAGCCGTCGGTCAATTCCACGTAACTGCCGTCGAGGTTGGTCTGTGAAAGGTACTTGGGCTTGTACAAGTATTTGGAGAATGTGGCATCGATATTGAAAAGGTTGTCCATGGCGTAGTAGTGGGACTTGAGGAAGTCGGTGGGGCTGGCCCTGAACGGATTGACTTCACACCGGTAGAATCGGATATCGAACGGGTCTGTCATTTCGAGGAAAGACTCGGAAGTGATATTGGGCTTGACGTGGCCCTTGCCTGTGATGCTTTTGCTTTTGCCAAACATTCTCGTGAACAGGAACTTGTGTTGCGCTCCCATTGCCCCGTGTTGCGGCTGGCGTTTGTTGTTTGTGTTGGTTACTGAAGCTTGTGGTTGTAGGGCCAGGTCGTACCACATCGGGTGCCCCTCGGTCGAGAAGATCCAGTTCTTATTCCTCATCGGCTTCTGGTGCAAGAACACCTCGTTGCTCTCGTCAAATAACAAGTACAAGTACTTCAACGTCTCGCTTAGCACAAAAGACTCCATGCGGTCCTGGAACCGGCCACTCCGTATATCTTGAAGACCTTTGAACCCACACCGAGCCTTGAATTTTGTCTGGAACAAGCGAAGAACCCGCTCCCCGATCTGGAGGTACATGGGATCTCTGGTAGCCCGGTACAAATAGTAGGTGGACTCCACAAACTCCGGCCTCAATGGGTACCACTCCAAACCTATAACGTCCTCTTGGTGCTCGATGGCGTCCTCCGGCAACAAACAGTTCCATCGCTCGGGAATCAGCTCAAAGTAGTCAAAAACCTTCAAGAATACCATATGGCTTCCTATAGCGTCCTTTAGCTGGCCTGCCAACACCTGCACGCCCGTCCAAAACGCACTCAAAGAGTCGATCCAAATGGTAGCATCAAGGCCGTTGTCGCTGCCGATATTGGCAAATATCAACGACGTGAACTCGTCCACTGACCCTTTCACCAGATGCGTCATGAGTGCCTTGTAGGATCTCTTGAAAGCCTCTAACATGTACGAATCATCGAACAAAATGGCCCCTTTCATGCAGTATTCGTAAAACGAGTCGATGGACGCACCGATCCCCGTAATGCCGTCGTTCCACTTCTCGGCCAACGGCAGAATAGACATCGAAAGAAACCCCAAGTCCAGCTGGGAGTTCCACAACTTCCAGAATGCCATTTGGCTGGCCTCTTCGAACTGTGGGTCTCCTGTAAGCTTCGACAACAAAGTCATCTCCAACACCGGCGTCGTAACCCCCGAAGTGCACGTCTCCTGCTGCAATTTATACGGCACCGACTTCACGCCTCTCCGCAAATTGATCCGAGGCACAGGGATGTTGCTGGTGGTCTTGAACGCCAGAATCAACCGCAACCCCAAGTCGTGTGCCATCTCTAGAAGAAACCCGTTGTAGCCACCACTTATTTCTTTGAATCTTGCACTACCGACCAACGTCTCGTCGCTGAGTATCAAGTGGGCCGCCATCATCCCGCCCAATGACCGGATCGTCGTCTCAAACACCTGCACGATCACATCCTTGTCAAAAAACGTATCTTTTTCACTCTCCAAGTACTGCAACGCCATAGCAACGTCGTCCCATTTTTCAAGGATAATCAACGTATCGAGGTTATCCAAAAGGGTCGAACTCACATTGCCCAAAGCATCGTTCCGTATAACGTCGTCCGGGTCCAAGAAATTGGGGCCGTATCCCTGGCAACTGATGGGTTTAACCTCGTCCATCGGAAACCCATACTTCATGTACGAATCCCACGCATGATCGAAAAGAAGCGCTGTTTCGTTTTTGAGCCGGTGCAAATGCTGTGGTGTGAATGAGTGGTTTCCATGTGTATTTAAGCCTTGTGTTGGCACAAAAAGAGCCACAATCGCTAGGATCGGTAGCACTATTCGAAACATGGGCAAATCAACTGGAAATTCAAGGTTCCAGATGGACGCTACTTTAGTGCGCACTCCGCTGCGGCTCTCGCTCTAAACCTCTCGCTACGTCGCGCCACACACAGTTCTGAAAACGTCTATTAAATAAATATATGCTACGATCTTTCACCTCCGCCTACGCCTGCTTCCACTATCTGCCGAAAATTCTGTTCACCTGTGCCAAAATCTTGCCAGCCCCAAATAAAAAAGTCAAGAATATCAACACCACATTCACCAACACAAGAAGTACCCCATTTAACATGAATCTGGGTGCAAAAATCTTCCACACCATCAAGTGTCTTCTGAAATGGGCTGTGAAGATGAAGCTCGAGAGACTCAAGAGCGTCTGGTATGTCAATAACGACGTGATGACCGTGATCACTTGCGATAACACTGCAATTGGTTTGGTGGTGGGTGGGATTTTCCACAATGTAATCAACGGCACCGTCAAACATGCGATAATAAATGGACCAAAGTTATTCAACACCAACGTGATATGAGTGAAAGGGAACACAATGTTCTCCGTCAAGATGAAAGCAGCATCCCACTGGATCGATGGGATGGTGGCTTGGTGGCCGGTACTGAAGAAGTGCTGGTACCCCAAGAGTCCGATTATGATGGGACTTAATAAGTTTCTTCTAATTTCAAGAAGGTCCAAAATCTCCAAGAAACTAAGGATCTGGACAAGGAGCCCTGCGATGGAAATAGCTCCAAGCGGTTTGGACGTCAACATTATCACAGCAGCAAAATTGAGCACCAACAAGAAATATGACGACCCGTAGATGTTCTCATACCCCAAGATGGTAGCAGTGGGCTTCTCAGATGGGTCTGGGGCAGGACTTGCACCTGGACTTGTCACATCTTTCTCTTCGGCTTGAGTTTGCTGTGGAGCCTTGGAAAATTCAATCTTCACACATAAAGGTCCTCTAGACCAGCTATAATTGGCCAACACCAACCCCACAAAAAGCACAATCCGGGATATGGCTAGTTTAAAGGACTTCGACACATTGTCACTCAAAAGGTGGCTTAACTTGGGGAATCTTGTCACCCACAAGCTGTTGCTGTCGACGTACTCAATCAACCAGTAAGCTGCATTCATGATCAACAAGAACTTGAACCCAGTATTGATCCATAAAGGACCAGCAGAATGGTATGAGTTAGACAACTCGTAGAAAGATGCTATCAACGGTGGAAGAACCAACGCCACCACATTCAACAGCAAAACAGACCATAAAGAAGGGCCGAACGTGGGTCTGCAGTATCCTGCTTGCTCTTCTCTACAAAGATTGATTGTGGACACCAATCTGGTGACTAACACAAACGTGAAGCAATGCACTAGTCCCAAGATCCGGTTCTTTTGCAGGAGGTTGAAATTCGTGAGCACAGAAAAGAACCCCCCAACACCAAACGTTAACAAGAAAAAGTTGACCAACTTGTCTTCCCATATAACATATGAGTTTGACGCAAATATAAAACAGTGCAACACCAAAAACACCAACCCCATGAAGGACCAGCTATTGAAGTTGTAGATGAAAAAATCACGGATCTGATGAATCAACCATCCCACGCTGAATCTATCCATGATGGGGGCCCAGAATCCTATGATCATCCCAATGGCAGCTCCTCCTGCGAGGCAATTCTTGAGCGACAAGTTTTGGGGCATCATCACTATATAGATCGATAAACTGGCTACCAACCCCAACAAGCACATCGCTATTATAGACCCCAAAAACTCATACGACATCGTCGACACTCTTACAGACGGTAAGGATCTGGAGTATGTCAAGATGAACGTGAAGGAAAAGAACAACAATGTTATTCCCAATATGATGAACTTGAAGTCGAATTTGGCCCATAAGTGTTTGCAGTAGTTCAAATTGTTCAATTGGTACTCCTTTGCTAAGGTGATCAAACTCGTAGAGTATTTCTTGTTTGCTGAAAACTCAGCGTACTGATCGTTGACGAATTCGAATTGCTCGTTCAACTCTTGCCTGTTCATCAACTTTTCATTCCCTGAGTTGCCCCTGAACCGGTCAATTTGCTTGATAGTACGGTGCATCACCTGGTTCAAATTATGGTCGTTTTCAAACATCTCGTCAATGGGGACCCCCAAATTGTTATGGGGAATAGGCAACCCCAATAATAGCGAAATAGTGGGTACCAAATCGATCTGGTTTACCTGCCTATACGTCTCTCCCTGCTGCAGGATGTTGTAAGCGCCAGAAAATCTCTGTTTGTTCATTTGGAAGCCCTTTTTCTTTGTATGCATAAACAACGAAGCTTCTAGCTCATCTTTAGAGTCACCACCATGATTCCCCGTAGAATCCATTCCGTGGTCCCCCATAACCATCAACAACGTAGAGTCGTCCATTTTGTCGATAACTCTCAAGATATGGTCATTCATCTGGTTCAACTTCTCCTTCATGGTGTGGTGGTTGGGGCCGTATCTATGGCCTATATGGTCCACTCCCAAAAAGTGACCGATCAACACATCCCACTTCAGCTGGTCTTCCAACAATGGGTACAAATTGTCTATCACCCCGTTATCTACCGTGTGGAAGTCCCACACGTTCAAAGAAGGGTACGGGAAGTTGAGCTTGGGGTTGAGGTATTTCTTGAACAATGCTTCCCAAGTATCGTCTCCCATAAATGCCACCGATTTGTTGTGGTTATACAACTGGAGGAGCCAGTTGTCCTCGTCAATAGCCTCCCCATTGAAATTGGACCCGGCATCCAAAAACGTAGGCAAGGATCCGGTGGTCAATCCCTTCAATCGTTGTAACGTGGTGGTGGGTGGGTCTGCGAGAAACTTCAACAACACCGAATTTTGTGGCTGCTTGGTGTGAAGGTCGTACAACGCAGGCAAGTTGTTGTGGTAGAATTTGTCGCTACCAGCTACAGGGATGGTGAAATCGAATCTCAAGGCATCTATCACCAACAAAATGACCTTATCAAATCGAGGAGGCAGACATATTTGGTCCTCGCAGTTGGATATTATATCAGGCACCTCTCGAGAGAGAAGGAACCCTTGCGTGAAAAACACCACCGAGATGAGCTGGAGAATTCCGAAGAATATCAACACCAAAAGGTAACCGAAGAAGGTGATCCGGAACTTTTGCCGTCTGAGTTTGCTTCTGGTTCCTTGGATCATCAGTGGTTGTTGTTGTGAATATTTTTTGTTCGCGATTTCAGGTAGTTATAGAGAAGATAGGCTCTGGTGCCTTGTTCGTTGTTTTATGTTCATTACTGCTTTTACTGGTACAGGCTGGAGTCATTCCATGCTATGGTCGATTTGTGACAAGAAGTCCTCGTCAAAGTTATCGTTCATCATATCGTCTTCGTCTCCTTGGAGATTGATAAGGCCCATGTCGTCGTCTACTATATCATCCATGACGTCTTTCTGGGGCTGAGGCTGGAACCCGAGGAGCCGGCTGTCAAAGAACTCGCTGTGGTCATCCCGGTGCTGATCGTCCATCATTTGCAAGGGCATATTCATGCCAGGGGGGCCAAGCGGCTCTTCTTCTGGTGCATGCACGTCGTCCTGTTTCATATTAAGCATCGAGTTGACCAGGCGGGGGTCGTAGTCTGGTGGCGCCGACTCCACTTTCATGTCGCCTGGCACTTGATAGTTCACTTTCTTGTACGCCTGGGCATTGTCAAGGTGCCTTTTATTGAACTTACTAGCATACTCTGCTAATATTCGCTGGTACTCGGCCTCCATGTCCTTTAAATCTGACTCTGTGTCCAAGTTCTTGGTCAATTGTGCTAGCCTGTCAATACTGTCTTTCTGGAACGTGTACTCCTCTGGAAACTTGATATCGATGTCCTTCACTTGTAGCTCACTGTCGAGTTTGGTGCTCATTTTCTGTAGAAGCTTCAAGTCTCCAAAATATATATCATCGTACTTCAATTCATCGACTGAATCGTACAGAAGCTTGGCCGGCGTCGACTTCGGCGGAACAATCTTGCTGCTATGAATGTATTTCGACGTCACATTCTCCAATAACTCCTGGTTTTTGATGAATCTCGACAAAGCTTCGTTTCTGAAAGATATCAAGTCGCTTTCGTCATGGAGGCTGCTTATAGGCTCTTCTTTCACGGGCTTGTAGTATCTCGTCTGAGATGCGGTTTGCGCTTGTGAGCTCTGTGAATTTTGTGGCTGTGCTGGCGTGTGGACCTTGTTCTTGCTCCTTCTGGGTCTTCCTGGAGGCATTTCAAGTATGTGTTTATGTATCGAAAAAGGCTTTGGGAATTGTTCTTATGCGCAGTGTTTTCTGGTTGGCGCACTAATTTTCAAACTGTGCTGAGAAATGTCGTAGCGGCATCTATAGTAATCGTATTTATTCAACATACTTTATACAACGGAAATATTAAAAAATAGTGTACATCACTAGAAATAAAGAAATCTCACACAATTGGCCCGGATTGCATGAATCATATTAATGGGGAACCTTGGCCAGGTCTTGACGTATGGTGGAACTTTTGTTCACAAGTCGAACCTCCCGTTAATGAACTCTTCATCGTCCATATCGACATCCATTTCGTCCTCCTCTTCTATATCTTCGTCTATAACGTCCTCGTCCGGAGGTAAATTGGGATTTCCGGGGATAAAACTTCCAGGTCCCCTGAAACTATTGTATCTATGGCTCTTGCTGAATTGATAGTCCATGGTAGAAGCATCCACGTAAGTAAAGCCCTGGAAATTCGCTTGAATTCCGGGACTCAAAGGCGTCGAGGCCATCTCCATTTGCTTTTTGATCACCGAGGTCGACTCATTGGTGAACTCAGGGTCGAAGTTCGAAGTGTCTAATTCCGATGTGATGTGAGGTTTGAATGGAGGTGGTATACTTTTGTTCTTGAGCAACTCCCAATCAATGTCGTGGAAGAACGGATGCGCCTTCAACTCTCTGGCGTCATTGGTGGCTCCCAATCTGTGTTTTGGGTTCCTGTTCAACAACCTTTTCACAAACTCTCTTCCTTCACTGCTCAAAATCTCTTTGGGGAACCTTACTTTACCAAAAGCAATATTCTTGTACATCTGCTGGGTGTTGTCGGCATAGAATGGAGACCACCCACAGCACATTTCGAAGATCAACACTCCCAAAGACCAGAAATCTACCATCTTGGTATACCCACTTTCATCCAATAACACTTCGGGTGCTAAATATTCCGTGGTACCACAGAACGTGTTGGTCGTACCGTCGTTGTTCAAGTTCGCCTTGGATAATCCAAAATCACACAACACTATGTGCCCATTGGCATCCAAAAGAATATTTTCCGGCTTCAAGTCTCTGTAAACAATGTCATTATCGTGTAAGTGTTCCAAGGCTAAAACCAACTCTGCAATGTAGAACTTAGCACGATCTTCAGGAAATCTTCCTTCTTTTTGTAAATGCCAGAATAACTCTCCTCCTGACATGTAATCGGTGACCAAATAAAGGTCCGTAGGGGTCTGGAAACTGAATTTCAACCCTACAATGAATGAAGATTGTGCAGCCGACGTTCTCACCAAGATATTCCTCTCTCCAATAGTGTGAGCTATTTCTTTCTTCTTCACAATCACCTTTTTACTCAACACCTTCATGGCATAGATCCGGTTGGTGTCCATATTTTTTACTTGATAGACCTTTCCAAAGGTCCCTTTACCCAACAACCTCAAGATTTCAAAGTCTTCTGGTCCGTAGTTCTTTTTGATCAAATTGGCGTACTCCCATTTGATTTTGATGGATCCAGTGACCCTTTCACCTACGACTCTCGCAGTCAAATTGAACCACGACCCATTGTTTCGTTTCTGGTTGTACAAGAAAGGTTGGATTCTCACATGTCCCAAAAAGGAATCGTCGGTGCTAGAATCATATATGGATATGTCTAGCTCAGACTTGTTTCCCACCACGTCGAACATGGCCTCATGATTCCAGATAGGATTTGAAATACCAGCCTTATATTCGCTCATGGTGAGATGGTTGGAAGACGATTGCCTTTGTACCACAGGTCTGTCAGGTTTGGAGCTGTTATTGAAAGAATCGGGAGCATTCGTGACGAATTCAGAACTTTCAAATGTGCACACCACGTAAGGTTGGGAGTTGTTGGAATGGATAAGTAAGTTGCTAGCTTCCAAAATCGTCACTTTCAACTTACCTTTGGGATGACTTTGAGAGTCTCTCTTATTGGTCCCTGACTCATCGGTAGTGATAATTATCGGATCTGAGGTATTGGAGTTCGTGGAATTGGAATCGCTGGCACCACTACCTTGTTCTACATGGGATGATGATTGTTGGGAGTTTGTGTTAGCTTCGTTACTTTGGTTATTGCTGAAGTGGCTCGATAACTGAGACAAGTGATTGGAAGAAGTAACACCGCCACCGTAATTGTGAATGTTCTGGTAGTTTTCTTGAATTTGGTGCATGGACTGGAATTGGTTATAGTTAGAATCGTCCGTTTTCAAGGATGTGGTAGTGGCAGCGTAAACCATCGAACTGTCAGAAGCGGTGGTGGGAGTGACGTTATTTAAACTCTTGGGGTAAATTTTTGAAAAACGCTCATTTGAAGACTGAATGGAGTCCAGACTCGGTTGCGCGTGGAGATGGGGAGCCTGTTCTTCTGGGCCTTGTGGGCTTTCATTGTTTGAGTTCTCCTTCTTTAAAGAACTGAATCCGAATATGGACTTTGCGAAATCCGTCATCAAGGCAAAATTATTATGGCAACAGATTCGGCAGATTTAAGCACCAGGGGTGAAATCACAAACAAATAAATTAATGAAATGAAAGTAGAAAAAAGCGTCACTGACAATGGCAAGGTGTATCGGTGTCTATGAGCAATGCAAATAAATAAACAACCACAAAAATCCTATTGTAGAACAAAGAATGGTTGTATGTTAATGGGAGAATTGGTATCTGTCAAGTTGACCAGAAATAATGACAACAACAAGGAAATATGCTTCAATTATCGTCGCCGGGAACAGCCTTAATTTGTGGCTCTTGGAATGCACTTGGTTTTAAGTGTATGTTGTGGTCCGTATCCCAAATTGGTTGAAACCCCCGGTAGTTTACTGGATTTCGTTCTTGTTCAAACTAAAACTGTTCTTCCAAAAGTTTTTTTTTTGTGCTTTTTTTCTCTACTCAGTTTTAACTCTTTTTTGGGAACAAGGAGTTGATTGGTAGGTACACGTCCCGATAACCGGGGTTATATGTTAAAGTGTAACATTTAGTCGATGGCATGGGAAACGTCTGTTAGGGTCCGGCCCTGGAAAGATGCCATCTCCAATGATGCCACCTCTGATGTGCTGGAAAAGCTCACTTGCTGGTTATGTAATATTGCAGGTATGTTTGCGCCGGTAACGTAAACCCCCATTATCACTAATAAGGAAAGCTTAATCTCAGATTTAACACACTTTGAGCGGCTCAATTCTGGAATGTTATTTCATACGATGTGGCTGGTTTGAAGTTTTGATGGAAATAGAATAGTTTCGCATGTCGGCTGGTATTTTTCAATGTGTTTCATGGATTCCATGGCCTTATTTTTTTTCACGGGATATTCCTTGGTGATGAGACGTACCCATTTGGGCAGGTGCGGCTTCAGATGTATCCCCTATGGTATATTCGTGTGTTTACCGATAGATCGCTTATGTAACGATCGTTTTAGCGGCTTTACGTCAAAAAAAAGACGTCGACGAGCTGCCAAATCATTCTGGTGTAAGGGTCTTTTATGAATTGCGTCACTTTATCCAGCCTGAAGTTTTCTATGTTGCACTGTGACGTTGCCCATGCAGTTTTTGTAGTGGGAGGCCCACTTCAAGCATCTTCATCTTCTTCATATAACCTCGAGTGACATTAAAGTAACGTCCTTTTCTTTAAAAAATTCCTACACTTTTCTTGTTATGATATGGCTCTCCAGTATCCCCTTCCGATCAACCACCGGTACTACACATTATACCAAGTACAAAGGTTCTATTTATATTTGAGATAAGAATATGTGAAATTTGCAACCGTTGAACGTTTTTGTGCAGAATAGATATGTTCCTGGATTCCCTTTCATTCGTTGATTGTACAAATACACGGTTCCTCTAGCCTCACATTCTCCTTCTTCTCTTTCCCCAGTAGTTAAGAAAAATCAGGCAAGCAGACTACTTTCCCACTTTTCTAACTTGGGGCCCGGTGAATTGAAACGAAACGACTGGTCAGTCGTAAGTCATCTACATTTTCCAGTCCCTTTATTCTCCTTGAGCTCCTTCTTAGCATTTTTACGATTCAAAGCTTTCTTAGCTTTCGTCCCTTCCCTTTCCTCATTAATCTAACATCTTCAAAGTCATACAACAAAACAGCCACCAAAGTGACGCATCAACATACCATCCACGCGCCAGCTAATTTAAAAGTGCTGCTCTGTATTCCCAGACTTCTCTGATACGTGGCACGTCGTTAATTACATGGCCTAGTCTACATTAAGATCTTTGTGTGAGTGTTATGTAATCGCTTATATAATCATAGAAAACGCAGCGCACTAAAAGCCCAATGAAAAAAAGTTTCGTCGCCTAGTATAAACGCCAACATGATGAGTTTTATCAGACCGTTTTCGGTTTCCACAAAGGTGTTTGCTCCAGAGAAGTACTTCAAGATCACAAGGTACACTAAGCCAGTGCCCAAGACTGATTACAAAGCGGGAGATGTCATTCCAGCATCGCAAAAAGTGGTGATTCCTCCAAACAAAAGACATTATCCAATATACGAGTACGAGACATTATTCTACAAACAACAAAACAAAGGACTATACGGTGGGTTACAAAGGTCTTCAGGACACACATGCAGTGAAAGTGGGAACAAAAATTTGCGTAGTCGTAAGCCAAATATTGTTACAGGATCAGTGTATTCAGAGATCTTAAATAAAATTTTCAAAGTGAAAATAAGTACCAGAGTATTGAAGACTATTGACAAAGAAGGTGGTTTGGACAACTACTTATTGAAAGACAAATCTGCAAGAATCAAGACCATGGGAAAATTGGGGTGGAAAATCAAGTACGATATCTTGAAAAAGGTTGAATCGAAAGAATTGCCAGTTATAAACGGCAAGCAAGTTTTCACCTCCTACAAAGGCCATGACATAGTCGTCGGGAAAAATAAGATTTTGGACTTGTTATACCCTTATGTCAAAAGAGACAGTTACCATCCCGTGGACAAGAAACAATTCTTAGCCAAATACAGCTGGATGAATAGTAATGAATTATGTGAACAGTTGGACAAATACGGTTTTGACTTGACTGAAATATCTGCCCAAGCTTAAACCTAGCGCTTCACGAGAAGTTCTGACTACATAGATACTTGTAAATAATACATAATGAAGGCAAAACAATGAGTAAAAAGGTCGGTCTCTTAAAGCTCTTCCACTACACTTGAACCTTTTAGGGCAGATGCCCTGGTCACGTGACTCTATTTACCGGTCCGTTTGGATTTCGTGGTCTCCAAGTGCGCCGCTTTTACAGCGATGCTCGCACTGGGTGGCGGTCGTCTCGTGGTAAAAGCGTTCGTCACCGCCATATCGCACTATAGACGTGAGAAAGTCGTGTCCTTCACGTTTCCACCCCAAAATGGTGCTTCATCAAAAAGAACTGAGAAAAAAAAAATTTTCATTCAAACTTTTTACATATTATTCATAATGGTTAAGTCAGGTATGTACAAATAGAAGAATCAGTGATCAGATCTACAGACATGACAAGCAGCATTTGTGAAATCAACAGCATATGCTTCTAAAGGACTTCCCAGCTTTTAACAACGTTCGTAGTCCATATGAACATCAAGAGTTACATTTGCAGAGACGCAACATAGGAAGCACACAATTACATCAGAAACAAAGAAAGAAGTATCAAATGGACCGCAGATGAGGCGTGTGTTTTTTGGGTGGCGTGCGTTGGCGTTACCACGACTTAGAAGATACAAATCCCCTTTCCTTCCAATTGTCAATCGAGAAAAGTCAAAAATCGAAGTGCAATGCAAATTGTGGTTATACGTTACCGCTACTTTGTCTTTATATTTTCAGTGTCGATGGTCCAGATCACCTCCCTTATATCTCACATTCAAAATACTAACATTTTCTAGGTATTGCTACTGGATTAAACAAAGGTCACAACGTCACTCCAAAAGACGTCAAACCAAAGATCTCCTACAGAAAAGGTGCTTTGTCCAAAAGAACCTCTTTCGTCAGATCTATCGTCAGTGAAGTCAGCGGTTTAGCTCCATACGAAAAGAGATTGATTGAATTGATCAGAAATGCTGGTGAAAAGAGAGCTAAGAAGTTAGCTAAAAAGAGATTAGGTACTCACAAGAGATCTTTAAAGAAGGTTGAAGACATGAACAAGGTTATTGCTGAATCTAGAAGACATTAAGTCCCCCATGCAGCTTAATTTAGCTTTTATGTATAAATAAAATTCATTTAATAAAGTACTCCACCATCGTGAAGAAATTTTTTGAAAACAGTCTCTTTTTGTGATTCACAAAACCGCACAAAACTGACACTCTTCAACTCGATTCGAATACCACACCTTCCATTATAACACACACATCACGCATCAGTTCTTGACCCTTCACCTGCAAAATGATACGTAGATCGCTCCAGAACCTTGTGCTGAACAGGCCGCTTTCTCAAGTGCACCCTCCGTCGTATTTTGGCTCCAAAACGGCGCCCCCAGATTTCGGTGAAATAAGTGGCCAAGCGTCACAGGCTGAATACACCACCACCCATTTGCCAGCAGCCGAGTCTGATCACAAAAGTTACAGAGACGAAAGGCCTCTCAAGGAGTTCACTTCCCTAGTGGCAATGGCCACGTTGGGTTACCTCGCCATCGACAATTATCTCAATAGGGTCAAGTTGGAGAAATTGAATAACGAAACCACAGCCATCAATTTGAAGACTTTGCAAATCCAGCAGGCTAACTTTCTTCAAGAAAGACGTAAGAGTGATATCCTGCTTCTACAAGAAAGGAAAGAGAATCAGAGGTTGATGTATAAATTGTCGGTGCATATAGCATTGTTGAGAAAACAGTTGATCGAGGCTGGGGTAGAGCCCACTAATGTTGAAGAAGCAGTTAAAAACTTTGAAAAAGCCGTCAAAATCGACAACTCCATCAAGAATGTCACTGGCCAGAACCTTTGGGTCGACGAGAACTCTGGATTGAGGGCATATGTCACCGACATCCATGATTACGATAAAAAGGGAAAGTAATTGACGAACTTTACCCATGCCCCGCTGATACGACAAGCTTCACATATTGTAATATTTATTTATGCACTATATACGGTCTTATTGCGCACAGGTCTAATTTACTTCTTAGTGTCTTCGACACCAGACTTAGCACCTTCAGTTGCACCGGTGACAACAGAAGAGACATAGTTGGCAGCGTTACCAATTTGTTCCTTGGCAGTGTCAAGGTAACCAGAAGCAGTGTCAGCTAAGCTGTCGTTACCGTTAACCTTAGCCTTAGCGTCATCATGTCCTTGCTTGACGTTGTCAGCCACGGTTTGTCCGAAAGATTTTTGTTCATCTGGAGTGGCTTTGGCAGCACCTTTGTCAAGAGCGTCAGTGACGGATTCTTTGGCCTGGTCCAAAGTGGACTTTTCAGTGTTTGGGGTGGCAGCTTCAGCAGCTTTGTCACTAAAGTTTTTTCTTCCTAAGTCAGACATTTTATTATTTGTTTATGTTGCAAAATAAGTTAATTAACAATCCCAGAAATTGTGGATTTGTTTCCCCTTTTATATCAATTCCTCTACGGCATGGATTATTTACAGCAACGTTTCACATGCCCTACTGGCCAGAACCTTAAATGGTGTTGGGAGGAATGTGGCTGGTGGGGTCATTCGTATATCAGAAAGAGCTAACCCTGTCATCGGGTTTAAGGTTGCTATAGGGTCTCGTTTCGTGTGTTAACCGTTGTCGGCACCCATTTTGGGTATGATGGTAGCAACAATAGCTTCGAACCAACACGATTGTTGCAATTATAGAACGTACGAGAATGCAATGGAAGCTTAAGCCACCTAACATGATGCCCCTATTACTGGCATTGGGCGTTCTTTGGCGTCGTCGCTTGGGGTTTGCAGAATTGTCCGTCGGCATCCTCTTTTGGGGCAATTGATGCACTTGCAGAACGTTGCACCATTACTACGAAAACAACAAGCGGTTGTGTCGTGTGTGCTCTATGCAGTTATCTGTTCCTGATCTGCTAAACCATTAATCTAAACCGTTAGTGCTGTGATGTAGAAAGGGTTCAAAGTAGATTTGAGACAACTGTGGATTTCACTAATATTAAGTTTCAGGCTTGTTAAAATTGTGGTTAGAACGGTCCTGTATGGAAATTAAGCTATTATTATTATTGAAAGAAAGTCTATTTTCAGAAGTTATTGCAAACCTTATGCCTTTGGTTTCATTGAGTGGAATCCCAAGAATTCAGAAACTTGCAACGGTAGATGTGAATCGGACACGACTTTTGGATACTTCCATTTGAGATTGGAAAACCGAGTTGGAAACTGAGATGAGCGATGGCAGAAATTACTAGTGCGAAATAGGAAAAGTCTCTCCAGCTTAACATCCCAAATCGTAGTGTTAGTGGACGTTTTGAAAGGCATTTGTGTGTGTTATCCGTATTTGGTGCTAGACTATAAAGGCCAAGAAACCATTAACAAAAAACCTTGAAAAAATCTCAGTGAACGTCTGAAATATTCTGCATCCATCGCTATGAAGAAAGGTATTGTTACTGCCACTTTGGACCAGAAGGTGTATGATCTTATCCACAAGCTTCTAGACCAGAAAACCGAGGAAAATAAAAAGGCCCATGCAGACAAAGAATCGTTCGAGACCATAGCATTAGCTAAGGAGTTGACGTTGTCCGATATTCTTCATTTTGTTCAATTGAAGGATTTCCAGTTTAGAAGGATGAAGAGAAAGAACGTCGAGGCGTTGATCGAAGGGGTGTGGGAGGTGATTATCGAAGACGAGGAGCAAGAATTAGCCGAAATCATTGAAAAAAGAGAAGAGTTGAACAACAAGCAGGATAGTGACTTTGACGATTTGGATGAGAGTAAAATGATGGTTGTGAAAGATACAAACTCATTGAACAAAAGCTTGGTGAGCCAATGGGCCATTCCCCCCACTGCGCCTATTACTTCTAGTGTTGATTCACATCGTCAAGAAAATGGTCCAACTCCAGATGCCACTACTGTCACGAAAATGCCTGTGGCTGAGGACGCAGAGGAAGAGGACAAGAAAAGAAAGAGGAAGGAAGCCACGGTGACAAAGACCAGCAAGAAGAAGAAGATTGATCACACGCCCCCCTCCATTCGACTTTCTCAATTGGGTGGTATGGAAAGCATAACTACTCAACTCATGGAGTTGATAGGGTTGCCGATTTTGCATCCGGAAATATACCTATCCACGGGAGTAGAGCCTCCAAGAGGTGTTTTGTTGTACGGCCCTCCTGGATGCGGTAAGACCACCATAGCCAATGCTTTGGCCGGTGAATTGGGGGTGCCGTTCATTAGCATTTCAGCTCCTTCTATCGTTTCGGGTATGTCAGGAGAAAGTGAGAAGAAGCTTCGTGAAATATTTGAAGATGCCAAGAACATCGCTCCTTGTTTGATCTTCATGGACGAAATAGACTCAATCACTCCCAAAAGAGATGGTGGTGCTCAAAGAGAAATGGAAAGACGTATTGTAGCACAATTGTTGACGTTGATGGACGAATTAACACTTGATAAAACGAATGGGAAACCGGTGATAGTTATGGGAGCTACCAATAGACCTGACTCGTTGGATTCGGCTTTGAGAAGAGCGGGTCGTTTTGATAGAGAAATCTGTCTTAACGTTCCTAATGAAGACCAAAGGATTTCCATCTTAAAGGCAATGACCGCAGACCTCAAATTGACCGCTGAAAATTTCGACTTCAAGAAATTGGCAAAGCTTACCCCCGGGTTTGTGGGGGCTGATTTGAAGTCATTGGTAACTGCTTCAGGTGTTTTTGCCATTAAGAGAATCTTTGAAAGCCTCAGTGAACAGCAGGAGCTTGAAGAGTTGATGGAAAGCAATTCCATGGAGAATCCTGAAATTGTGGAAAGTGCTGATGATTCCATGGGCGACGATGAGACAACTTCCCAAGATCTCATACAGAAATTCGAGAGCAAGAGTGATGATCAAAAACTCTCCATCATCCAAAAATTCTTGGTGAAACACCCTTCTCCATTAACAGAGGAGCAGTTGAAGCCATTATCCATCAATTTCCAAGATTTCTTGGGTGCATTACCAACCATTCAACCCACTGCTAAAAGAGAAGGGTTTGCTACCATTCCCGATGTTTCTTGGGATAATGTGGGAGCCCTAAACAGGATTAGAATGGAATTACATATGTGTATTGTGCAGCCGATCAAAAAGCCAGAAATCTTTGAAAGAGTGGGTATCACTGCCCCTGCAGGTGTGTTGATGTGGGGTCCTCCCGGTTGTGGTAAGACTCTATTGGCAAAAGCTGTTGCCAATGAAAGTAGGGCTAACTTCATTTCTATTAAGGGCCCAGAATTGTTGAACAAGTATGTGGGTGAGTCTGAAAGAGCTATCAGACAAGTTTTTCAAAGGGCAAGAGCTAGTGTTCCGTGTATCATATTCTTTGATGAATTAGACGCTTTGGTGCCCAAAAGAGATAACTCGTTGAGTGAATCAAGTTCCAGGGTCGTCAACACTTTGTTGACAGAATTGGATGGTTTGAACGACCGTAAAGGTGTTTTTGTCATTGGTGCAACCAATAGACCAGATATAATTGATCCAGCCATGATTAGACCAGGGAGATTGGACAAGTCATTGTACATTGAACTCCCTACAGAGGAAGAAAGGTTAGATATTCTCCAAACGTTGATCAAGTCTAATGGCACGCCAGTGGACTCATCCGTCAATTTGCAAGAAATCGTGGCCCATCAGAAGTGTCGGAATTTCAGCGGTGCCGATTTGTCTTCTCTAGTTAGAGAAGCGGGTGTTATAGCATTAAAGAAGCGGTTTTTCAATTCCAAAGTCGATGTGTTGGACAAATCAGAGTTCGTCAACGAGGAAGATGACATCAGCAGTGACATATTCGTTGGTAGTGACGATTTCCTTGCGGCGTTACACAACATCAAACCCAGTGTCAGTGACAAAGATAGGGTAAAGTACGACAAATTAAACAAGAGAATAGGGCCTGTGGTTGAAGACAATACTTCCCACGATAATGAGTAGTGTTTAAGCAAAATTAATAGACAAGGGAACTCATTGATGTTTTCAGTATGGTCTTTTTCACGTAAACGTTTTTGCAGCCATTGTACTATAGCATATTGGTTTCATTTCGTAGATTCGTCCACAGATACTACCGGTGTTCTTGCGATCATCGGCTGTAAAGGCATTTAAAAGTGAGTCTAAAAGCAATGGTAGTTCAACTATTAGGGTCACCAGCGTCTGGGGAAAATATCATCATGACTACAAGCATGACACCAAAAAGCATCGGTCAGGAAGTTCTTCTTCTGGAAAGAATAGTTTTGCGACCAAAATGTCAGTACAAGAATCGACTGAAAATTTTCAACAGACTCCTGCTTACTAGGCAAAAGTGGTCTTCCTGGATTCTAATCTTTGAAGAACAGTCTCTTGTTTTTGCCAACCTTTCGTGAACTTTGTCACAACCAATAAAACTAGCTTTTGTCTTATTTTACCACCAAAAGTGACTGAGGTGCCCAAACCTAAACAAGAGACACATAAAGATCTCTAGACCGGTCCTACACTTGCACTCTTCAAAACTACCTGTCTGACTTGGATAATACCATCAACTTACCTGTTTTTGATACTTTTGTCGTGGAATCACCATTTTCCAAAGGTCCAAAAATAGAAATATTGGGAGGGATGGCCGAGTGGTCTAAGGCGGCAGACTTAAGATCTGTTGGTGGTTTCACCGCGCGAGTTCGAACCTCGCTTCCTTCATTATTTTTTGATTCATGTTTTTTAGAATGCATGGCAAATTATTACACACGAGCTTTGGTGCCGTTGAAAGGCAATGAAGAAGTCCTATTCAGCGCAAATTGAAGGTACAAGGCTGCTCTTCTTTCCCCTTCTTCCCAACATCGAATTATGACGGGATTATGACTTTTTATTTTTTCGCAACTACAGGTTTCAAAGGATCTTTTTCAAAGGATCTTTTTGCAACTACTCAAAAAAGGGTCTTTTGCTTTCATATTCAAAACTTCACACGAAAAACAACCCTTTAAGTCATTATTGCCATGGATTTTCACCATTCTCCTGCCTCAACTCCGTCTAATTCTCCAGAGTTGTTTTCTGCTATTTCAGGACCCGAACTTGACTCCGGTAGTACAGGTGATACATCGCTTGACATCGATGTGGATGTAGACGACTTGTACTCCAGGGATTTCAAGGCCTCAGAACTTGGCTTCCACGGAGTTGAAGAGATACTTGACAATCTTGATTGTGCATTGGATTCCAGTACCATGAAGATCTTGAAGGTGCACGTTCTAAGGATCCAATTATTGACATTATATTTCTTGATGAAACAGGTAATCTCTGTCGAGAGGTTTGTGGTGAGTCTCACATCATTTACATTCATGGCGTTTAACTTGGTTAACTGGAGCACCTTGTTACGGCCTGCAAAGTTTGTGGTCCTCTCGTTGAAATTGTACGGATTGATCTTCCTGCCGGTCGATACGACACCTATCAACTATGTCTTTCATTTGATCCCTAAAAAATTACCAAAAACAATCACCTTCATTGAATCATCCAAAGATCTTCTTGTCAAGAAGCCGGCTCCTGTTCCCAAACCATATTTGAACAGTGATAAGAAGATGGTTTTTCCAACTGTTAGTGAGATTAAGAAAGCTACTGAACTTCGAAACCAATACGTGATACATCAAAAATTACATGCCATGAATGAGACCTTGAAAATCTTGGGTGATTTCAGCAAGTTGGTGGTATGGTCGAGCTTGATACAGGTAAAGTCCTTATCCTTGGTACTGAATGTTAAGACATTGCACTTGAAGTCAATGATCATGAGCGAGTTTAGTTTTCAACTCAGCACGATCAACAATGATGTAGATAGAGGAATTATAACTAGTTTTGTTCCTCTAATTCTGATCGTTGGTGAGCTGTTGGAGGATACATTTGACCCCTTGGAAAGCCCAAAAAATCCTCATACAGAGGGTCATTCAGATTCATCTACTTCCTGTCAGAGAAATCGGAAAATAGGTGAAGATCGGGAAGCTGACCCGAATGACATCTCCACTAACAATATGTCCGAATGGGTAGATGATAATCGGCGAGTACTCACTGTACATCTACAGAACGGTCCTATTGCAGAGCTCACGATAATCCCTAATACGGAAAATATCAAAGCTGGTAGATTCAAACCGCAAATCACTTTCAATTCAACAGTCATCTACCAGACATCAAACCGTTTCGATTTCAGAAGGTTTATTTACAGTTTGCATCACTATCAAAAAGATGCGACAGGAAACAAAAAATATTTAGGTGCATAGCCGTAGTTGTTATGTATAGAGTGATACTAGGAGTAACCAGGCCTGGACTACTTTTGTCCAGGTCATACCTTGGCCAATTCCCAGTCAACGCCTTGGCCCGCTCGTTGACCAAGAAACTGATAAACGGCCAAACAGCCAAAAATATGTTGAATGAGGACTTCAAGGAGAAGCAAATACAAGCCCAATTAAAAAATGAAAGTATAATACCGGAGGCAATTAACAAAGGTGGCCAACCTCTAGAAGGTTCAAATGAAAAAAAAGACGTTGAAGCTACTTCTGACGGGTCAGCGAACCTTGGAAATCAACCTCCAACTGATCCCGTGGATGAAGAAGACCAGTATCTTACAACCATTTTCGAGAAAATGGAACCTTATATGGATACCTATGAAGTTTTCAAGCAGTTAGGGAATGCCGGGTTCAGTGATGCACAAGCAGAAGAAATCATTAACCTTTTGATCGTACAGTTGAATACCAAGCTTTCGAAATTACCTACAAAGTACTCCCTAGTATATGAACTCGAAAATGAGAGGTATCTTTACGAAAGTGCACAGCAAGAACTACGTGTTGACGTGACCAGAAGTCGAGAAAATCATATCAACGAATCCATAAGTCTCATCAATGACTTGGAGAGGGACTTCAATATAATTCAAGATGAATTGAACAATGATATTTTACAACTCAAAAATAACAATCAAGTGACCATTAACGATGAGAAACAAGAGAATACATTGATGTCGAAGAAGATCTTTCTCAAGATCCAAGAAACGAACCACAAGATAACGACGGAATTGATCGGGTTAATGAGATCAGAAATAGAAAGTTTAAGGTGGCATTTGAGTAGATGGGGGATCATTAGCATCCTCATCTGTGTCTTCAGTGGTTGCGCTGGGTTCTATTATTACAAAAAACTAGCACTGTTGAACTCCAATAAGAGTGATGAATTTATCCCATTAGTTGTCTATGAACCAAGTGAGTTTGATGACGACGACTATCATAGTGATCTTGACGAGAGCATAATATAGCGTCTCTAGTTTCATGCAGCAACCTTGCTGGACTATCACGGTATTTAAACCGGTTGATTCGCAGAATACAAACAAAAATAAAATGAAGCAAACGCAAACTGACACCGACACGTCTGACCCATGTAAGCGGCAGGCTTGTGATATACAAGATTGTTTGCATCGGAACGGGTTCGATGATTCGAAATGTGAAGATTACATCAACAAGTTGTACTTATGCTGCAAGGGTTTCTACAAGGAAAATGGCAATGTGAGTACAACTTGTTGTCCGAAGTTGAATCTATTGAACTTGAAACTCAAACAAAGGAACTTGGGCACGCTAGATAACGTGAAAGACTGAGTGTCTGGACGTTTGCGTGATCATAGCATATTCTGTCACCTAGGTTCAGAGAGGTCGTCATAGCATCTTCTGTCATCTATGTTCGGAGAGATGATAAGGAAAGAACGAGATAGGAACGTTACTGTGGTTGCCCGATATACTAGCTTGTCCAGTTGCACAAGCTCATTGGCATCCAAAAGCACCATACCACTGGACACCACCCCCGGCTCTTACTATATATGCCCTAATATATTTGTAGAGTAAAGTGAAGGAAATGTAGATTTAAAACCGCATAGTTAACCATCAAGATTAACACGACAAAAAGGCCAACTTAAACCATATTTATCTAAGACATACCCGAGCACGAAATTGCACCAAGAAGGTAACAATGGAGATATGTGGAAGAAGTCATATCAACCGTGACTCTATGGGCGTCTACAAAAAAGACATTGTATAAAGAAGAAAAAGAGATATAAAGATGGGAAAATTTTTCGAGGACGGTGCAGCGACCCCATCGAAAGATTTAGGTTGTCACGTGATATATCCTTTCTGATTTCGATGCGATTCTGCGATGCACCAAAAATGAAAGCCATCTGATACTTATAGTACAAGGAAGCGAAAACCATGTCTGATTCAGAGAAGGAAATAGGTACAAATGAGTATGGATCCGACGATGATTTCGATTCCGGTTCTGAAGAAGACTTTCCGGTGGTGAAAGTACAAAAGAAGACGTTTCGTACGAGCGTCAATGACGATGAGGATGAGGAACAACCCGACGAAGACGAAGAAGCAGATTTCCCAGGTGAGGATGACGATGAGGATGACGATGAAGACGATGGAGAAGTCGTTCCTGATGATCATGTCGGTAGTATAACACAGGTAAAGTCTAGTAAAAGGCCAAAGTTAAAACATTTGACACCCGAACAGTTGGAAAAAGAACAAAAGAAAATCAAGAAGACCGGAGTGTGCTATTTATCCACTATTCCACCGTACATGAAACCTTCCAAGTTACGGAGTATTCTCAGTAGGTTTGGTGAAATTGACAGGCTTTTCTTGAAGCCCGAAGACTCGAAAATACACAAGAAGAGAGTGAAATATGGTGGTAACAAGAAGAAAAACTATACTGAAGGTTGGGTAGAATTTGTGAATAAGAAGGACGCAAAATTGTGTGCTGCTACCATGAACGGGAACAAAATTGGTGGTAAAAAGCAGTCTTACTACTATGATGATATGATGAACATCAAATACTTATCAAACTTCAAATGGATTGATTTGACTCAACAAATATCTAAAGAGAATGAAGTCAAACAGTCCAAATTGGCATTGGAATTGAGTCAACAACAAAAATTGAACAAGACGTTCTTGAACAACCTCGACCAATCAAAGATGATAAAGAACATCAAGAGAAAGAAGGAAGACCACGGTGACGACGTTATAGACATGAGAAGGAACTTCAAACAACGTGATGTTGCCAGTAGAAGAGCAGACGCCGGTGAAAAGTTCAAGAAAGATAAACCCAATGAAAAGTTGACTGATGTCTTGTCTAAGATCTTTTAGATCAATGTAACGCTTCACGACTATTTACGATTCTCCTGCTGGTGGTTTTGTTATCAAATTTCATCAAATAGAAGACGACTTAAAACTACACGCATTATTAATATACAAGTAATATACAGCTTATAGAATATTTCTGGCTTTTCTCACGCTTTCACTCCTCCTGCCTTGTTGTTGTGGCTGTTGCTGAGGCCGTTGTTTGAGTTCGAGCAAAAAGTGAACTCTTACCTCCAAGTCTGATTCAGAAATATCTAACATTTCCTGAACGAGTTCGCTGCCAATAATATCAAAGGTCGTCAATTTGGGCTCATCAAGCAACCTCTTCAACTTGTACCATTTTTCGTTCGGCCATGGTTCGCTTAAACGAGAGGGACGATGCCTTTTCACAGGTGCTACCGATTCGTTGTCAGACTCCTCAAGAGTTCTCTTGTTCAACATGGTAGAAAACCTGTTTTCCACCCTTTCAAAGTGTTTGGTAATTGGTGTCGACATAGAACGTTTTTGGAACAGATCGGGGCTCTTCAAACCGTAACCTCTGCTAGTTCCACTAAACCCATTGGTCCTGGGGCTTCCGGATCTTCTATTCAGGGTTATCTTCTGATAATTATCGACATTAGACCGAGGCAATGTGGTCGCTTGGATGCCATTAGGTTTTTGAGCGAAATTGTACGAGTTCAACTCTTCCAATATCTCTTCTGGCTCGTCCAAACTGACTTCATGCTCATCTGAGCTCTCCCTCACCAAATTATTGAGATCATTATTGATCCCGTTGCTAAGTGGAATGTTCATCTTCATCGCCAGGGTAGGCTGTTGCCGATTGGATATGTCCATCTCCATACGAGACGGCGCCACTTGCAAGCTATTCTTATCCAAACCCGTAGATAAGGATGCCATGTCCACACTCGATGCGATGTTATTCAACCCATTGGCTTTATCGTATTTGGGACTTGTCGTTCGTGCAGTCAAACTATCAACTAGTGGCTTAGTTGACGCCTTTTCGGGGTCATCTTCGTTTTCGGTTTCAAACTCCTCCTGATCTCTCAGTGTCTGGAACAAGCGCTTCATGGCTTCGTCTCTTTCCGGCAATCGTACACCTTTCTTTTGGCCATTTGTAGTTGGCGCACTTGGTGCAAATTTCCTAATTCCAATAGAAGCCGGCCTTGCATTCGAAGTTATTTCAGAATCCTGTTGAATATGGGGACTTGTCGGGGCGGGTATTGGAGCCGGTGATGTGAATAACTCTTGAACAGAAGCCGGAGGCACAGGCACAGGCCTTGAAGCAGAGCGAGGTTGTATTTGGGAAGATGCCGGGATTGCAACGCCAACGGCCGAGGCAGGTTGGTCTTTTATTTCGTCGAAACTTATCCGAGTCACCTTCAACCTGCTAGGCGATTCCACCCTGTTTTGAGAAGGGTTATTCACAGACGTCTTCAAATATCCACCTAACTTCGATGCAGGTGAAAATACATTATCATCCGATATGATTTTCTGCAGGCTTATCAATGTGTCCTCGGCCGTGATATCACCATTCCTTGAAGCAGCATAAGGTGATGATCTAGCAGCCACTGTCCTTTTTCTGTGTGGTGTAGCTATTCGTCTGCCGCTTATGATTTCATCTTTCAAGGGGACTTTGGTAGTCGTACTCCTTATGTTGTAAACGCTGTCATTATTTCGGTTACTTCGAACACTCTGAGAACGTACACTTGAAGTACGTAATGAATCTGTGGTACGCTGGTGCCTCAACACTTTGGGTGTCTCCAATTCTTCAAAACTCGAGTCAGAATCATCTGCATCATCGTTACTCTCGAGCGCATGGTTCGTAATCTTTGGATGGTTTATGTCCAGCAAATTGTGTAAAGATGAGGAAATGTTAATGGGTGTCCCACTACCATGGCCATTGGCAATATTTTCACTTGGATGTGGCCCATTTATGCTACCATCTGGAAAGCTCATGTGTGTGTGAATATACAGTTTCATTCGTAAAATAAATTATCAGAACGCGACACCCTAATTCTTATTCGTGTTTGTGATAATTAGTCCCAACTCCGACGAATAGTGGCTGCAACGATTTATTCGTATTCTATTGATGCAGTATATACTATGAAAATAAATCGGATACGATGTCAACCCCACAGGCGTCTAAGTCTGTATCGTAGAGTCCATAAACCCTCTCGAAATTAAGGTAGCTGAGACTTTCGAAAAAGCTACGCAAATTGGCAATGGAACTGATGGATTTGATTCCATACAACAAAGGCATCTTCTTGTTGTTCTCAGACACAGAATTCAACTTCACTGGCAGTTCCTTCAAGATGGTCAAATCGTTCTCCTTGGAGATCCTGTCAATGATGGAAATCAAGTACTCGTTCCAGTTTGTTTCTATGTCGAACGTACCATTGACGAACAACCACTCTTGCAAATTGAACTCATCGTTACTCAATAACAACAACTGATCCAACAATTTGCATCCATACAAAAGACCTTGAAGCTCTTCTTCGTTCATGAAACTGAGCTCCTTCAAAGATTTTCCGCCGACCACTTCAAAGACAGATATCAACTCTTGTCCAATAACTATCCAACGAGGCAACAAGTAAAGCTCATTAAACTTGACGGTAATGGCTCTGAATAGTAAGCTGATGTAGGTTTTGAACACCACTGGAACCGGTGAGTTGGTTAACGAAAGCTCGATTTTTTCAAACAATTGGTCTAACGATGTCAAGAAAAAGTCACTTGGTTGGATCAAAATCAAGTATGAAAGTCTCTTCAATGCTTGAATTTTGTTCTCCAATTCTAACTTTTCATTGTACATGAACAAAGTGCTAGCGCCTCCGCTACTTGAAGTGGATATCCTAGTGATTAAATCGTTGAACTTCTCTGAAGTCTCAATGCCAATCCAGGAAGATATTATTGGCTTCCACAACTCAAGTCTATTTGGAGTAATTTGGAAAAAAGTTGAGTCCATGAAAAGGTCGTTTACCAAAGACTTCCACGCTCTGTTCGGGTTACACTTCCCAATACTGTTCAATAGCGCAAGAACTCTCACGGGAATCTCGGGAATCCTTTTATTCTTTATCTGGGGAGTAATCAAACTGATAATGATGATATTTATGCAACCCGATATCTTCTCTGAGTCCTGAACGATCTCCTGGAAGAATGGCATGACATCTGTTAAAGAATCCATCAATTCCTCCTGTACACCTTGTGGGGTGTCGTTGAGCTCATCGTCGCTTTCATTGTCATTGGTTGTGGGCGTCGTACTTTCCTTTTCACCATTTGAACTGAACAAGAGCCTTTTTCCGCTAACGGACAAACCCAACATCTTCATGAACACGTCGCTCAATTCTTTTTTGTACTTCTTATCCTCTCCAAACTTGGAACTTTTTAACTTGCAACTGAGTTTACATAGCACTCTCAAGAAATTGGGAATAAGGCTTTTGAAATGAACATGGTGTGCCATCACGTCCTTGAAGAATTGAAAGGAGAACCCCCAAATATCTGTCACTGTATCGGTATCAACTGATTCGAAATAATGTACCAAAAACTTTGAAAGGTCTTTGTCGGTGACGCTGACGCTCAAGTGAGACTTTCTGGGCTCCGGTATGATGCTAGGATATGTTCTACTCATCAAAGAATCTAAAATCTTAGGCAACGTGATCTGTGACCTCCCACCATCTAATAAGTGAAGCAATTTGATCGATGAGGTAAAGTCTTTATCAATCTCTATCAAGTTCTCTATTACTTCTTGTCTTTCAAGGTCCATCAACGTCTCAAAAAGTTTCTTTGATCTGAACTTCAACTTGTTACCTAGATACATCATCGATTTGTCGGACACCATGGGGCTCTCTTGATCATCTGATTTGGATTTCTGATCAGCCCAACTCCAGATCTTGAAAGCTATCTTGATGGAATCCTGGAAGGCTACAAGAATAGTGAAAAGTCTATTCTGTTCCGTTGTCCTTACCGATGGTGACTCAATTTGAAAGACACCCTGTATCATGTTTCCCAAGAAACTAGAATCCCCTCCATTCACAGGGTCTGATTTGACGTCACCTTTGTTTTTGAATCTCGAGGTCAATAAATAGCTGTGGCTTATTGATAACAAATCTTCTATCCCCCCGATCAATTCATTAATTGAAGATTCCAAATCAACGAGCGTGCTGATATTCTCTTTGTTGACAATGTTGTTGAAGTAATCATCAATCTTACTCAATATTGCTGAAATCAACATAGACAAGATACTGAATATCGACTCATTGAACAAGTATAACGACCTTGTCAATAACGCCATCCATTGACTCAATAATACAGACGTTTGTGATCTTTTTATACCGTTAATGATGAATCTTATCAACAAAGGCTCTCTCCCTTCGCCCTCGATGTGGAGTAGATTCAAATTTATTCTGGCATCCTCGGATATTTTGAGCAAATGAAAAATACACTTAAGATACTGGCACTCGACAAGTTCAATTTGGTAAGGAATTGCTTCGAATGACATGTAATAGAAACAGTTATCAATCATTCTATGGAATTTGTCACTGAAATCAGGCTCGTTGCCACTTATCAATATGTTAAACAATTCGAGGCAGTTATCGACACAGTTGTAATAATCCTTCAAAAGAACACTCTCAGAGAGCACTGTTGAGTCAAGCTTTAAACTCAAGAACTTTTCAATGATGTAAAATAACAAGGACTTGTATGTGGAAATATCCCACTCATTTGATTTGATTATCTTGAGCTTAGAGCTGTTGTCCATTACAGCGAACTCGTTGTTGAAAACGTCTTTCAAGTTCTTGTTATTGCTGTTGATTACCTTCAAGATTGTTGCCAAATGATAGGAGAACTTAGCCAAGTCATCGTTGTCTTGAATAACCTGCTTGGGAAGATGCATAAGCTCAAAATCAAGGAGAGGGTTGGTCAACATTTTCAACAATCTATTGGAATGCCCACTCTTCAAAACCGCTCTAATAAATTCATCCACGTTCAATTTATTGATGTTTCCTTCGTCTAAGAGATCATCGAGGATCAACTGCAATGGCCTTTCAAGAACCAAATCGGACTCATGGGAATTGGAATGAGACCACAAGGTAAACATGGCTTTGATTCGGTCGTGGTAATCGGACTTCAAAAGCAAACGCGAGATGGCTGCCTCCACATAATACGTGGAACTGTTCAAGATTAAGTCGTAGAGACACTTTACCGCCTCGACTTGATGTTTTGTGGGGTCTGAAGAAATCAAGGAAGGCCACAAATTTGTGGAGACTATCTTTACTATTTTGCTTTTCTCTGAAACTTGCAAGTTCTTCGACATTAAGCTAAAGATCTTAGCGGTACTGAATGCAGTGGTTAGATTGTCATACTGTTTTTCATCTGAAGTTCCAGAGTTGGTCTGGGACTGCAGAAAGATGAGTTGCAAAATATCGTCATCCCTGTACTTAAAATCACTGTCACTTGGAAGGATATTAACGAGTTTCTCAAACAGTTCACACAAGCGATAGGATTCCACTGAATTGATCTCTTTGAGAACAATGTCTTTGAAGAAAACATATAGGAAATAGGACAACTCTGATCTTGATAATGGGAACTCGACCTCCCCTTCCTCTTCCTCACCTACTAGCTTTTCATAGTAAGAAGTAACTTTTTGGACCACTTTCTCTTTAGAAACGGTAACAGTGTAATCAGCTTGTTCTAAGCCCTTCGGTGATATGAGGTCCAACAACAAGGCCACGCTATTGATCCAGGAGCTGTTTGCGGTATAGTTCGATAATAGAACAACCAAAGCTAACGGAATATGATCAGACTTCATTTCAATTTCATTGAGGTCGAAGTTGCCTAATATAAACTCGGTCAACTCCAAGTTTGATTCTCGAATCAATCTGATAATCAAATCCCAAATGTTGGACGTTTCCACTCCATTAAAAAATCCCTGAGCTGCCAATAACAACTCATTATACTTTTCCGGTTTCGTCTTCGAACCTTTAAATGTAGCATTTAACAAAGGAAATAAAATTCTGGGGATGAGCAAATGACTGATTTCCCATTTATCTATCACCAAGGACAATGAAACTTTGAAAGAATCTATTTGGGAATCGATATTCCTATCGTCTGTAATATTTAAGAGCAAAACGTTTGCCAATGTGTCAAGTCCGTTCTGTTCAAAGTATCTCGCCCTTACGTTGGTGGTGTCTACTTCTGTATCTGGTCCTAATAACCAGTTCCAAAACCGGCGATTAAGACTCATATCCTTTTTCAACAACATTCCCATACATGACTTCATCAATATATCTTTATCTTTGGGTGATGAGACTGTTACATCACTATTAAGCGGTAAATGGCTCATCATCAAATCAAAAAAACCTCTGATTATAATAATATCATTCTGCGGGTTGAAGATGGTCTTTGTATTCAAAGCAGCAGCAAAAGATCTTATCAACAACCCGGGAGATGGTTCAATGCAAGCCTTCGCTTCATCACTATATTTTGTTTCTCCATTTGCAAGCTTAATGGAACTAAATATAGGGAGTCTCTTGTTACACCAAAACAAGGCCCCCAACCTCTTCTCTGGATTAGATATTATGCATAAGAAGAGTGACTTCCAGAAATGGGTATCGTCTTCAAGCTTCAATTTGAAGGCGTCCATCAAGTCAAATACTTCGGCGAAACCCTCTGAGCTCTCGTCATCCAATCCAGCCAAAAAACTCAAAATGATGGGTTTGGTGACCAGCTTTATGTTCTTATCGTTGATATTAGGTATTAAATGGTTTTTGAACAACTTGATCACTTGTGATTTCACCTGAATTGATCCGAACGATAACACCGGTAATATTCCCGGCAACCACACATATATTTCGTTGTTCAATGCATCCAATGTCAACGCCGTAAATATAGAATCGTAAAGGCTTAACGCCTTTTGATGAACACCGTTAGGCAATCGAGACGAAAGACAAAGTGAAAGTTTATTGGAGATATCCAAGGATTTAGGGATCCATGGAGTCGTGTGTCTGGATTTGGCGTCTTGGGGTAATTGCAATGCCTTCTGTAACCTGGACAAGAATGCAATATAGTCTGCCCATTCTTCCAACGATTCAAAGGTTAACAAGGCTTTTTCAACTTGTTGGAGATACCTCTTATCTTTTGGAGACAATTGAGAAGTATCATCATCCTTCGTCTTTGACCGGAATCGAGGGATCGCTTTGGACAATCCATTGGATTTCTTTTCCATTGTGTCGCTAGTAGGCTGTACGTTGTTCAATACACAAAATATTTACGTATTCGAATCGCGACCTCCAAGTAATAGCTTGAAGTGGGGAATAGGGATGTCCTTGACAATTGAGAGCTGGGGCGCAGCAAATGTGACACAGATATTCATAGCACAGCAGCAGTTGGCCGGAAGGGCTTCTGGCATTTTACTTGTATATTATGAGGTTTATTCTGTTAAATAATCTTCTTGATGAACTGGGCAACGTCAGCCAATTCCTCCTCGCTGGCACTGTGGGCCACACCGGGGTAGGTGTTGAAGGAAACGTTTTTGAACCCGAGCTCTTTGTAGAAGTCGTTTGTAGCTTTCCCGAATTCGTAGTTGATCACAGGGTCGGCTGTTCCATGGCCTTGGAATATGGGGGTTTCGATGTTAGGGCCTTCTTTATTATAAGCGTCTTTGAGGGCGTCCTTGATGGAACAGAATCCACTCAAAGCCACCACCCCGCCGATCTTGACGTCCAAAAGAGCCCCGGTCGCTAAGGATATGGCAGCACCTTGTGAAAATCCCCCGATGATGATCTTATCACTTGGAACATTGTGCTTTTCTATTTGTTCCCTCACCAATGATTTTATGGTATCACAAGATTTCAAGAACCCTGACACATCCGCTTTGGCATTGGGGTTACCAAACTCATAAATGTCAAACCACGACGACATTCTGTATCCATTGTTCACCGAAACAGGCATAATTGGAGCGTTAGGGAACACAAAGTTGATGGAGTCAAGGGTGCTTTGAGGGATGGTTTTACTTTGGGCCAAAAACTGTGGGAACCACGACCATCCTTCACCTGAATCCCCCAATCCATGTACGAATATTATTGCTGCCTTGGCGTTTGTTTTAGCCGACACTTTTATGGAAGAGACAGACATGCCAAAGATGGTTTGCAAACTAGCTACAAATAAAACAACTGCGACACTTCCTTCATAAATTTTCATTTTTTGAACTCAGCACTACTATGGCTCTATACAGTAACCGACTCTGTAGTTGGCTCCATTGGAGGACTAGGGGACACTTTGGTCTCAGGAACTTTGATGCTTGATTTCTTGTTTGGTCCATCTTCAGGGTCAGCTTTCCTCTTGTTTGTGTTGGCCAACTCGTTGGAAGCAGCTATTTTCAACACCCTAGTATTCTGTTTCTCACCATCAACCCTACGAAAGTAAGGCTGACATCTCCAGTAGGGAACTTCCCTGTACTGTCCGCCCCAGCTTTCAGTCTCACCGATGGATACCCTGTCTATCGTTTCTATGTCTTCCTTCTTGTAAATATCTCCGACAATAGCCTCGATTTGCTCAACAATACTCTCCCAGTGAGATAAGTCGAAATGCACACTGGTTTTGCCTATAGTGGGCCTTAATTCTTTGTGCACATTTAAAAACTCGTGTAACATCTTGAAAAAATGGGCCTTCATCGCATGCCTGTTCCCATCAGTAGGGTACTTTTTGACGATCTCAAAATACTCTCTCAATAGTTTATCCACTCGAGGAAATTGCATATTTACGTCATCAGTTTTAGTCCAGAACACCCCCGGGTTGTACAAGTTCCCTTCTGCAGACATCACTGCATCACATCCAACTGTCTCCTGACATCTTTTGAGATCGTTTGGGTAGATGATATTCCCATTCGCAAAGAACACTTGATCAGATGGTAAATTGTCTTTCAAATACTTCAAGATGTCCCAGTTGGCCAAGCCCGTCAACTGACCTTTCATGTCTCTTGTCCTTCCATGGATTGTGATAAATTGAGCCCCCGCGTCAAGGACCAATCTGGCGTATTTAAGGGACTTCTCCCAGTCATCATAAACTCTTATTTTAGCCGTCACAGGAACTTTGAGGTTCAAATGTAAGTTCCGTATAAGTTTATGGACCAAGTCCCAATCGTCCATTAAAAATGCACCATAATTCCCTTTGCGGGCTATACCTTGTGGACACCCCAAGTTCAAATCAACTGCATCACATCTATCTTCCACAAACCTGGCTGCTTGTAGCAAATAATCTGGATCATTTGCACAGAATTGAACTATCACGGGTCTGTCGAGCCCATCTGTCCCGTCAAACTCGCTCCACATGGTTTTCCTATATTTTTCGTCTGTGGCGAACAATCTGGCATGGAACATCGGCGTGTAACATAAATCAGCACCATACCTTCTCGACAAGATTCTCCACGCTAATTCGGACTGATCCACCATAGGGGCCACAATCGTTTTGGGCTGCCCCATTTTGTCGTATAATTCTCTGCCGCTAATGGCACGAGTAGTATTCTGTATCTCTGACATTGGTTTAAATGATTTCGGAATATGCAGTATCAATCTACTGATCGTTGACGCAAAGAAAGTCACCTTGAATGTTTCGTACGTGAATAATTTATTTGCGATGAGCACATTTCTTTTTGAGGCTTTGAGATTGTTATCCGAGCATACACAAAACAAGAGCTCAGGCTAAATGAAGAGATGGAGTGGTAACAACAGGCCAACCGTGGACCAATTGGCTACAGTGAATGGTCGAGTATTTTTGGGTGTTTTTTCAGCATGTTTTTATGGAACTCTTTGATATTCCTAAATTGACGTGATACTGATTGCAAAATTTACAATCTATTTAACATAAAACAAAACAGTTTCAAAATATTCATGAATGTAGAGCAAAACGTCTAACTCAATCGAGGTTCATGAATATACACGTATCTTCCACTTATACGGCGAGCTTTTCATTAGGCAATATGTATTTCTAAACTATGCCTTCTCATCTCCTGTCTTAGCCTGCGTTTCCCCATTCCCAGAATTTCGCCATTGCAGCGCGCGCGCCTTGAAAACAGTAATCCAACTTCCGAAGTCACAACGCGTTTACTACAATAATCAACTATGGATGCTACCAGTAAGAGAATAGACGGAACGCTACTACAATCAAACCAGGGCAAAGTCGTACGTGTAATCGGGCAACTTGAGCAGTACGATGGACAGGCTGGGACTTTGAAGTCCAATGGAGATATCTCATTGAACTTGGCAACATTGACCACTGATTTGGACATTGCCGTTGGCTCTAATTATGAAGTCATTGGGAAGGTAAGCGACGACTTGAGTATCAGTGTGTACTCCATCTTGAGTATCAGTGACAACTTCAAGTTCGAAAACTACTACCAGATGGTGCAATTTGTTAACAAAGTACCAGAGTTGTATTATTAAATGTGGAGTTTTTGTACCTATACGTAATAAATGAAAATGGCAGCTGCTATAACTTTCTTATGTCTTTTATCAAATCCACGAATCTCTTTTCTTTGTAGTCATCACCCCAAGAAATATCACCTGTTGACAGTTTACCATATTTCAAGTTACCAAAAGCTATCAACGACCGATAATCAGCCTCCGTGTTACCGGTCTTTGAGATGAACTTGCTCAAGTCATGAAATATCTTGTTGGATATGTTGAGAACAGATAAATCAAATAAAAATGTAGAATAACTCACCAAGTACTGGCCGTAATGCTTCTGGGCCACATCGAGTTTCTTCGAGTGTAAGGTATACAAAAAGTTGATTAGCTCGTCACTGTATGTCAAGGTGGATTCGGATGTGACAAAAATTTGTATGAATAGAACTGATTCTGTTAAATTGCACAAGAACTTCAACAACATCATCAATATCGTGGGATTTTCAACGGTGATTCCCCGTTTGATGAATGACAATATCAATTCGGGCAACTCTTCCGTTTTCAATATGTCGCTGATTCCCAATTTAGGTACCAACGCCCTGAGCAAATCAAACCCTATGAGAAACGAAGACTCTTCAAAAATCTGAGGCACTGTTGTCGTGATTATGTCAAGCGCTTCGGCGCTTGTCACATCAAACGTAAGTGGTATGGAGACCTTCCTTGACAGAGATTCATTGAACTTGGAAAGGCCTTTGGAGAGTTGTGCACTATTGATGTCCACAAATCTGATTGGAGTCTTCACAGGTATGATTGTTGTCGCAGTGTGGGTTGGTGTGGTGTCATTTTTTTCGACAGGTTGCACAGCATCCTGCGAAGCACTTCCTTCTGTTATGCTTACACCTTGAGTATTTGTCTCCAAGAACCCGACTACGTCCTGAACGTAGGAGTTTGGAAGCTCGTTGTCGGCCAAAAACTGGTTTGCAACTGTATACAAATTATCACCAGCATTATAAGGTAACTTCAAAGGTGGTTTCCCATCCTCAATGTCAACATCAAATAAGTAATCGTATTCCTTACCCAAATATTCTTTCTTGGAACTGGAACCTGATGAGCTCACTACATCGCCAATTTTGTTCCATTGATTGTTTGACCATTGATGAGCTTCAATTATACCGGTTGGACTTTTGACCATAATTGTTTGACCCTCTTTACCTTGTTCATTCAATCTCTCATACCCAGGAACATCTGTCTTATTGACATCCACCGTCTGTTCTGATATTGTAGAGTTCTTGATGGAATCTTCGAATTCTTTGAGTTCTTCTGCAGATGCATAGCTCGATTTTTCCCCGGTGAAAATTCTGATGGTGTTATCAGAAGAACCCACAACAATGTCATTTCCCAAATTGGTCAAGCACCAATTCGAAATGCACGGCAAGGTAATGACCTGGATCAAGGAACCAGTCGTCAAATTCCAGATACGAACAGATCTGTCTTCCCCACAGCTCGCCAAGTTTCCGTTGGGTAACAAAATGATATCGTATATAAAAGATTCATGCCCCCTCAAAGTCTGTAACAACGAGCCTGTGGTAAGGTCCCAGATAATTATGGTTCCGTCATTTGAGCAGGAGGCAAAAGTAGTATCGCTTACGAGTGTCAAACTTCTCACCACATCACTGTGTCCTGCAAAGGACCTAACTTTTGCATCTTTGTTCCACAAGGCAATGGTTCTATCAGCAGAGCATGTCAAGAACCATGAAGGTCCAACGATAACACTGGCCAATATGGATGTTTGCAATTCATGTTTCAAAGTCCATTTACAAGTATAGTCGTTCAAATCCCATACCTTAGCTGTCCCGTCCCAACTCGAACTGATGAGCAAGTCTCCAGCCGAATGAAGGTGACAAATATTGTTCAGGTGACCAATGAGGTTATATATTCCCATATCAGTGGGTTCTGTGACATCGATTGGGTTAACAAACACCACATTATCTTTCCCTCCACTGGCATAAAGGTTGTTTGGCAACAGACAAACAGCGTTTATAAAAGAACTGGTGGAGGAATTGAAAATGATGGAACTGTTCGATTTGTCCCACAAACGAACGGTCCCGTCCCGCGAGCAAGAAATTACTTTCTCGTCCACGGAGGCAATGCTTTTGACGTCTTGTTCGTGCCCCCGAAGCGTCTTTCTGAGTTTGTACATGGAGGTTGAAGATAGGGTTTTTGTGTCGCCACCAAATCGAAACTTGGCCGCGAACGCACCCCATCGACATTTCACATAACATTACATAAGTAAAAGACACAAGTATCTGGCATTCGCAAATTCCGGGACTCGCTATTTCCCCAGTGCCATGAAATTTCCTTCGAAAAAGAAAATATTGGTTTCTGCACATCGACAACGTGGGCCATCATTTATTAATTCTTGGTCAACCCTAAGCAAATTTTCAAGTAAAAGTCACACGAGAAGTTAACTAATTCGTAGTATTACTTAGGAAAACCGTTGAACATTGCATATTGACAGAGATTTGCAGCCAGATCACGGATTTCGACAGCACAACCTCAGGAACGCATTTCAAAGGCTTAAGCCCCATTTCTGAGAGTCTCAAAAGTTTAACCAGCTCCTAGAAAAAAATCACTTAGAGGCATAACAGCAGAAGCAGAAAAAACGTATAGGACTTCGCCAGGCCCAAGAAAAGACTAGAATCTCGATTACAAGTACTTGTTTTAGACACTTTGAACCTTCATATTTAACGCTAGAGATACATCATGAAGTTCAACCAGAGTTTAAAGTTTAACATTGTACCTGAATGGTCAGATGCTTATTTGAGTTACGATAACCTTAAAAAGGTTATCTATACTCTTCAACAAAGACAATTGGACTTAAACATTGACTTTGAGCAAAATCATGACACTGTTAGTCTGTTCCTCGCTGAGATGTCCAGGAACTTGTCCAAAACAAACACCAATGACTCAACTTCTTCATCTTCCAATATGACCAAGACGGAGGTTGTGATGAATGATATAAATGAAGAAGAAAAGATTGAAAATGTTGAAGCAACCAATCACCATAGCACTACTTTACACCAATATCTCAAGACCCTTGACTCCAACTACAAGAAGAAGCAATTCAACCCATTACTTGATTTTGTGAGACAGTTAATCATTGAGTTGATGAAAGTTGACGACTTTTTTGTTGCTAGAAATGAAGGATTGAAGTTAGAATATGACAATTTGATTAAAGACTTAGTAAGTCTTAACGAGCCAGACATCTTCAATTCTGAGCAAAAAGAAGTTGATACCAAAGTTTCCAGGACTACTACAAACTTTACAGTCAATGAAGAAGCTGAAGATGTTGATTCTTCGGATGACGAGATGGAAATGAACCAGTCCACTACCGCTTTGGTTCATCCAAAGAATTTCAACGTAAAATTTCAAAAGCTCATCACCTTGAAACAATCAAACAAGTCTTTGTTTATCAAATTGAATGAGTTGAAGTCTTTCATTGAACTAAACAAGATTGGGTTCGCCAAAATTACCAAGAAGTTTGATAAAAACTTAAGCTACAACATCAAAAATGAGTTCATCGAAGACTTCTTACCTAACCATTCTGTGATTTTCCAAACTAAGATGCTCAAGGAGCTCGATTTTAAAATCGACAGATTGGTGAACTCTTTTACCTTCATTTCACATAAGCTTGATAACTCCAAATCTACAGAATCCATCAAATTTGAGTTGAACTCTTACCTCAGAGATCATATAATTTGGGAAAGGAACACTGTCTGGAAGGATTTATTGAGTTTACAATCGAAAGAGCAAGACTTCACATTGAATTCGAACAATTTACATCTTCATTTCAGGAGCTATAGTTTGTTCGGACGCACCATCAGTCTCCCAAGATCAATGCTTACTTGGCAAGTATTTAAATTATTGTTGGCCATAGTTGTCTTTGTGATCTTGTTGACAGTCAAGACTTTGAATGATAGAACTCAAGGAAGATGCTTAGCCGTCCTTGCTGTATGTGCTATATTATGGGCCACCGAAGCTTTACCCTTATACACTACGGCGATGTTGGTTCCATTGTTAGTGGTCACTTGTAGAATTTTGAAGGAAGACGATGGTTCAGTAATGGAGGCTCCTGCTGCAAGTAAGTTGATATTGAGTAGCATGTGGACCTCGGTCATTATGATTTTATTAGGTGGGTTCACTTTGGCCGCTGCATTGTCTAAGTATAACATTGCCAAGGTTATTAGTTCTTGGATCTTATCGCTTGTCGGGACTAAGCCAAGGAATATTTTACTAGCCATTATGATGATTGCATTATTCTTGTCCATGTGGATTTCAAACGTCGCTACGCCAATTTTGTGTTACTCCTTGATTCAACCGGTGTTGAAGACCATCCCAAGTGACTCTGATTTTTCCCAAGCTTTGATTTTAGGAATTGCTTTAGCGTGCAATATGGCTGGTATGGCATCTCCAATTGCTTCTCCTCAAAATGTTGTCGCTTTGGAATCGATGTCTCCAAACCCAGGCTGGGGTAACTGGTTCGCTGTGGCATTACCTGTATCTATTATTGGAACGCTTGGTATCTGGTTAGAGTTGATCTTGACATTCAAGATCAACAACGTCAACGTCAAAAAATTCGAACCCATAAAAGACAGGCCCACGATAAAACAATATTTTATCTTTTTGGTCACTCTCGTGACGATCTTATTGTGGTGTGTCATGACAAGAATTGACGGTACATTTGGGGAATCTGGTATCATCTCCATCATTCCCATTGTTTTATTTTTTGGTACCGGTCTCTTGAAGACTGATGATTTGAACAATTACCCGTGGTCCATCATATTGTTGGCCATGGGTGGTTTAGCATTAGGTAAAGGTGTCACTTCTTCTGGATTATTAAAAACCGTTGCTGTTTCCTTACAGCAGAGAATTTTGGATTACAATGCTTGGCTTGTCATGATAATTTTCGGTATTCTTGTGTTGGCTTTTGCAACCTTCGTTAGTCATACCGTCGCTGCATTGATTATCGTTCCGTTAGTTAAGGAAGTTGGTGAACAGTTACCAGGCAACCATGCCAACTTATTGGTTATGGGTACGGCCCTTTTAGCATCTGCTGCCATGGGATTGCCAACTTCAGGTTTCCCCAATGTCACTGCTATCTCAATGACAGATGAACTAGGTAGGAGGTATTTGACTGTCAACACTTTCATCAATAGAGGGGTGCCAGCCAGTTTGATTGCTTTCATTGTTGTGATAACAGTTGGGTACGGGATCATGTCCGCTATTGGTTTCTAGATGCTTCCCCCTTCTGCACGACTAATAGAAGCATTTTATATTACATTATATTAGGGTATACACACAGATACTTAATTAGGACCGTATAATCCAGTTTCGATCCCCTTAAAAGTTCCTTTTTGATCCATCCTCTTCAACAACTCGCCCACAGGTGGCTCCCATTTAGGGCTCGTTAACAACCACTGGAGAGCATCCGATAAGATAGCATGTCTCTTGGAGTATTGGTAATAGTAGTTGAGATCAAAATTCAAAGCATTGTTTTTGTACAAACCAACCACAATTTTGGGAACCATCGACAATATAGTGGTATTGTGAGCAAGATCCATAACCAATGGACCAGCAACCCCTGTGTCATTAATGGCTTGGAGAATGGAGGACAAACTAGTGGAAAAAGTTTCACTTTGAAATATACCATTCACAAGATTACCCAAGAACTGTTGAGCTGATCCCTCATTAGCTTTCAGGACAACCGCTGCCCAGTCGATGAAATCTCTTTGTTCGAACGGCGTTACAAGCTTCTCTTTACCCTTAGGAGCTGAACTATTGTACTTTGGATTCAAGTTGGGCGTATTAATTATGCATTCAGCAATCACGTTGACCGACAACTCACTACCATCACCCAATTTGTTCAACAACTTAGCCACCCAAATGTACTTAGCCAAAAGATTCCCTGAAAAGTCGGAAAGATAATCCCTGTTGGTTTCATTCATCAATAAGTACTCGGCAACGCTTGTAATGATCCCGGAAGATAACACCTCATTTACGAGATCAGTTGTGTTGATGGAAATATTCATACCCCCTAGATCCAAGTCGCTGATTACGGAATCTCCTTTGAGTAAACTGGTGGTGAGATTTATCAATCTATCAACTTGATCTTGGTCGCTGGCAATTTCATATAAAGTATCAGTGATTACGCCGGAGCTGGTGATCGCTGTGACCAATGAGTCCAATGTGGAGTTCTCATCCCTTTTGAATATTGTTGTGTCCGACATATAGGCCACGGAATCGATCAACTGCTCGTATTTTGCGTTGCCCTGAGGATCAAGTTCATCTATCCACCCGCATATCGTAGTTGTTATGAAAAGGAGTATTCCAAGGAAGTAGGGTATCATCTCGATGACTGTTGAAGCCCCGAAAATGGGGAGTGGAGAGTATTTATATGAAAAACTTTAATAATACCCAATTTGGAGATTTTCCCTATGAGTTTTGTAATATCCCAAAGAAGAAATTTCGTCAATAATCGTGTATAAACCATTTGTTAATTCGGTGAGACATTGGTACCGTTGGGGTGGTTCCTCGTACCCCGGTCGCGCTAGAAAAAGGTGAGTTTACAATTTCCACTCGAGGTATCAAGAAAGCTGGAGAAGAGAACGGTAGCTATGAATAGCCATCATATCTTTCAACCCTCTTGGACGCTTTGATGGTGCATAAGTCCCGCGTCCTTGTGGTGAACCCCGAGCTTTGTAGCTTCCATAAGAGCTGTATTTTCCTCAAGGCTATGAAGATGACTGTAATTACCCTTTTGGGTATAGTAATAATATCATAATTACATTTCCTAAAAAGGAAACTACATCAAACTGAAAAGAAGACTACACCCTTATGGTCATTTATAAGCTCTCAATCCCCCTCCATGTAAATTATACTCAAGACCAAAACCATCGAGATGAAGTTAAAGTATTTCCTCTTGTTTCAATCGTTCATTTTTACTATAATAGCTGCAACTATACCGCAAGTTGTAGATAACACAGCTGAGGTTGCAAATGAAGACGATGTCGACCTCCAGCTGAATGGCTTGTTGTCAGTTTTCGACGAAGCTTTGAGTGAAGAGCAACTCGACCTCATTGACGAGTTTCATTACCAACTCCAAAAAACCCTTTACGTCCACGATAGCGACGTTAGTAAAAGAGACTTGGAATCAAGCATCGAGAGTATATTGAAATTAGTCAACAGCTCCGGAGTTATATGGGATGCTTTAGATTATGGTGTTGATCACCCTCGTATTATCGAATACTTGGCTAATAAAACTGCCAATTTGGTCGATGGAGTTGCCAACGGCAATACAAGCTCAATCCTATCTTTTGTTACTGGAGCTGTTTCTGGTGTAAATGCTTCTGCTATTGGTAATACCGTCCTCAAGTCAGGCTTGATCGAACAAGTTTTGGACGGCGTTTTGCTTGAAGAAAAATATAGAAAGGACGTATCCCAGATCATCTACCAAATTGCTGAAAGCAACATGGACTTGATCACAGTCCTTTTGAGAAAGGTATTGCAGCCTGCTAACAAAAACTCTAAGAGAGCTAACAGCGGATCGCTCACAGAATTCGTCGGCAATTTGGTAGGAGGATTCCTCAAATCTGACACTCTCTCAAGCGGACTTGAAAGTGTTCTCAATGCATTGAATGATACCCGTTTCATTACCTATACTGTTCAAAGATTCATTGATAATGAAGAATATGTCAACATGACTGGTTCTCTTTTAAAGCAAGTCATCGACGATAGTGATATCAGTCTTTCAGATCTTTCTTTCAATTTGACTAGCATCGTGGAGTCTGCTTTGTCTGATACATCAAAAATTACGGACATCGTTGGGAAATTGTTGAAAGGAGACTTGTCAGGAATTTCCTCGTTCTTAGGGCGTTATAATTCTGCATTCAAGGCTATAATCAAGGACTTGGAAGACAAAGGGCTCTTTGTTCAATTGAATAACTACGTTTTCCCAAGCAGCACCACAACCAGCAGTAGCAGTACTTCGACTAACAAGAAAACCTTAGAGACAGGGTTGGTTAAGGCAGGAAATGCCACTGAGACAATCACAGCATCAGACAACGGGTCAACGAGCAGTAGAGGACTTTGGAGCGGATTAATGGTGGCCCAAGCCATATTCACCGTGCTCTTTTTTGTATGATAATTTATACCTTTGAATTGATATTTACTTGAATGAATCTAAGAAGAGAAGCGTGCTCTACCCTGTATATAATAGTCTATTGTGGAAGATGCAAATCGTAAGCTTGGTAGTTGCAAAGCACCAGTGAGAAGGAATCTCGACTGGCGATCAAGTCTAACTCGTACATCCCAATGTCTAACGCACCTATTTTGGCCTGTTTTCCCGATCGTAATCCTTTGGAGTTGGTAGTTTTGAGAATTTGTTGCAACACAGAAAGCACTTGGTTCACAGACTGAGCGAGTGCAGTAATAGCATCGGGCTTGGGATGGACCAGGTAATAAGTTTTATCTAATCTGTCTATCAAAAGGCCGGTGAAAAGATCACCTACCCCAGTGAAATAACTCTTGATCAAAGGAACACGGAAGAACTTCGTGGACTCCCCAGCTGATATCAAACAATAGATGTAATCGCCTTTGCTCTCTTCATTACCTTCTACACCCGGAAAATCAACAGTAGTACTCGTGACAACCACAAATTGTATTCCATGTCCTTTGAGCACATTCACCGCTTCCATGAGGTCTGTCACAGTTTTTATCTTTGTTCCTGTCAAGAGCTCTAGTTCGAATTGATTGGGGGTTGCTATGTCTATCAAATCCAACGTTAAAAGGTGTTGGTAGCTTTTGATGCATGACTCGTCCACGTATAGCTGGTCCTCATCTCCCAATATTGGGTCCATGAGATAAATCGGCCTTTCTTCACCCTCCCATTTTTGGAAATGGCTGAATACACAGTCTATTAGCTCCTTGTTGGGTAAATACCCTGTGATAGTGTAGCTTCGCTTATTCTTTTGGTGTTGCTTCTGGTAGTCCAATAGAGTTTGAAGCAAAGTTTCACTCATGATTGTCCCATTGAAAATTCCATAGCCAGTATGATTTGAAAAATTTACAGTATTTATCACATCAACGTCCCATCCAAGACATTGTAGAGGGAATACTATAGCCTTATTCCCCACGTATCCGTGGACCACATGCGAAGATATGGTTAAAATCGATGGCATCCGATAGTTATTGATTTGACAGATCTCAATGTGAGTAATCGCGTACAAAACAATAAAATCTATTTCCGCTCTTATATCTGAAAAGGTTTAAAAGCCTTTGTCTAGCCAAAAATAAACATAGTTGCTGCTTTGTGATTTGAACTGTCAGAGCCCAGCTAGCATCCTAACTTTTATCGTAGTCAAGTCTTCCTGCTTGCGCTTTTTCATTCGATATCCTCCACTTCGTCGTTCAAAGACGGTGGAGTTCAGCTTAATGAATGAACAAGTGAGATACTTGTATATACCTTTACCCTCTGGATCTATATGTCTCCGACTTGTTCTCCAGGCCGTAAACAGGCAAGAGAACATACACAATTGTGAACAATATGGAGATCGATCATTCAATGAATACATTCAATGGATAATCTTCAAATCAAAACAGAGTTTGGCAATCAAACTTTGTGGCCTACTGACTGCCGCGGAGCTCACTATAGAACTGTAACCGAAAACAGTTCCATTCCTTCTTTTAATTTGCAAGCGAGTTGAGAGCGGTTAGTAGTGATATTTTATGGGTGAACTACGACACAGGGAAAAGGCCGAAAAGGCCCAAACGTAAAGCGTATAACGTTCGATGCCTGTCACATCTTTTCAAAAGAACGTTCAACGAACACTATAGCCCAAAGTAAAGAAGACTAGAACTGCTGGTTAGAACAATCCAACCATTAATGATGATGTGTCTTTTTTTATGTCGTATTTAAAGTTTCTTTTTCAAATTAAATACGAAGGTACTCAATAAAAGGCAGAGACTCTAGGAGTTCAGTGGAAAAAGTCCCAACGATAGCATACAAACGCCTTTGACAGATTCTTGCAGCCCTCTTTCCGCTCCAAACGATCTGCAAAACTACTACAGTTTTTACCGCCTATTGTGATATCACAGTCAAACTTAAACAAAGTTTCGGCGTGCAAAAAAGGCTAGGTAGTCCCACCCTAACCTCTGTTTCATCTGCACCGGTACCTCACAAGTAAAAAGTCTACCGCCTTGATAATTACTGGAATGTTGGTTGATTTTAGAGTCTTAATATGGGCAAAACAACACCAGTCGTATGATTCCCCTGCAGTAGTTACCCATGTTACAGCTAATGATGGTAGTATTTGGTTGGTGCACGTTTTATGGTATAGCCTTTGTACGCCACACGTCAGGTATTTTTGCTATAAATAAGTGCGGGAATCCTCTAAAATTTTTCTCTTCAACAACAACACACATTTGACAGACAAGACAAACACCAAAGCAACACAAACATCATGGAATCATTTAAATCAACTTTACCACCTAGAAAGAGAGCCAGAACCAAGGAGGAGAAAGAACAAAGAAGGGTCGAAAGGATCATGAGGAACAGAAGGGCTGCTCATCAATCTAGGGAGAAAAAGAGAAAGTATGTTGAAACCTTAGAACAGTATATCGAGAAACTTGTTGTCAACTCAAAAAGCTATGAACACAATCAGGCTTTGTTATTGAGCCATATCAAGGATCAAGATGTTTTGGATCAATTAAAGGTTATCGACGATTTAAAGGATTACCATGATATCAAACTCGATACTAAGAAGTCCAGATCCGACAAGGTGGACTCAAACAAAGAAGTCGAAACTGGTGAGGAAGAAGAAGATGATTTGGAAATGGAAACTCAAGACGAAAAAGTAGAGTATAATGAGGTAGATCAACAGGACTATGAGTACAACAATTCAGAACTAAACAGCCTAGGTGTCAATGATCTGGAGGGTCTCACACAGTCTTCGGATTCTTCCAATTATGACTTTCCTTTGGAATCTGATTTCTTCTTCAACTCTAAACCAGTGACTTTGGATCAACAAATCACTCCGATCAAGGATATGAATTATAATTATCTTTCACCTGTTTCAATTAATTCGCCAAGTCCTATGAATCTATCCTTAGATTTCGATCTTTACAATTCGACTGTGCACAACTCAGAAGTAGTTGTGACCTGAATCAGCATGTAATCCGCATGCTTTGGTGTCTTGTCTGTCTGTTGTTGTTCAAGATTACGCTGATTTAGTGGCCGGCAGTGCCAGTTGAATTCGAGATGGATTCAGAGAACTTGTTCAATTTTAGTTGATTGCGCTCCCAAGTGAGGTTTGAGCGACGGTGATTTATGTAATTTTAAGGTAATATATGCGTTTTGTGAGTAAAATGGTCTTCACTATACCCCTTTGTAACTAATCTTCGTCTTTACTATTTACCCCTTTGTAACTAATCTTTATTTCGTGACTTGCTGTAACTCTTCGAGCCGCACGGTGCACCTAGGCTGTCATGCGCGTGAGCCGCCTCCTAACACAACCTTGTCAAAATAAATCAATTACACTGCTACCCATGGCTACATTCTTTGATCAAGACACCCTCTACGGCATTTGCACCTTCCTCAGTGCCAAGGACATATATCACCTTTCACTCGTATCCAAAGATGTACATGCCCAGCTTTGTGGAAATGAAATATACCGACTAATGTACTTATCGAAATTTGGACTCAATTCTAACCCTATTGGATCCAACTGGGAAAACAAGTTTAAGATGAGAGTATCTGCTAGCTCGAGACTTTATACGTGGGGGTCAACTGAACTCGGAAGATTGGGTTATTTGATCAGGGATGTACCACCCGAGCGATTAACTGATCTGAGAAGTGTAAAACTCCCCACAATCGTCCCCAACTTTAATGATGAGGTTATCATTGATTTGAAAGGAAATGGTTTCAGCTTCCAGATCTTGACAGAAAAAGGTATCTACTACACCGGTAACGATTACAGGAAAATTTTTTCGACTGCCCCAGGTCCTGTCCAAGCAGATGCCAAAATCCCCATGAATGCTTTGATCCTATCTGATGCCGCCAATACTCCTCCGCATCCCCCTCCCCCACCAGGAGTCATAGCCATGCCCTTTCATCGGAGGGTTGTCACGACACAGCCCTTCAATGGGCATCCTCGTTCATTGAGGCCCCAAGAAACAGCGACTGATCGTACCACGAATCCTAATCTTCGTTTACCCCCAGAAGAAATCCCGGCTCTTCAAGATTTCCAGCGGCAACAGGAAGAAAGGATTGCGGGACAGAGGCATGCTGAAGCAGCTTCCACTGTAAAAGATCCAGTGGAATCCAACTTTATAACCAAGGTCAAAATACCCGAGAAAGTTACAGCCATGGCCAGTGGAAGGGAACATTTTATTGCTTTGACCGAATCTAACCATATTTTCACCTGGGATACCGGAAACAGTACCTTGAATGGGGTCAGAGTAGACTTTCCGGGCCTACCAGATAACAGGGAGATCAAGAAAATAAGGTGTGGCTGGAACACTAGCGGGTTCAATACGAAGGAAGAGTTATTGGTGTGGTACAGTCGTAAAACGGTGACACGTCCACAGGTGGATCAGAACGCTTTTGTCAGTCTGGCCCATTATTTAAGATTCCAAATATCCGACTTAATTGACTTCCACTTGGGTTGTGACTTCATAATCGTTTTGGTCGCAAACGGAGCCTACCGTTACACCTTCGACACGATGGAGTACTTTTACAATGTTACAGGCGAAACATTGATAGATTTTGCTGATTTTGAACCGATGGTAGGTTTCAACAGATGGTTGAGCAACCTCAACAATGGTGGTACTTCTTACCAGTTCACCAAAGTTACGGGGTGCTACAATAATTTTGCCGTTTTTGTAGATGATGAAAAATCGGGGGTTTTATTTGGAAAAAAACAAACTTTCGATGATCCCCCACATTTTATAACTCTCCCACCGTATGTGGTGGAAGTGGAAATGGGGGACTATCATTATTTGGCCTTGACTGACCAAGGGGATTTATACAGTTGGGGTGTCGAAAGTGCAGGATGTGGCTGCCTCGGAGTTGGGGACGAGAAAATCAAAGAAGGCAGGAACTACCGAGTAGAAACCCCCGTAAAAGTTCCTGGTACTTGGGTGGCAATTTGCGCCGGGGGCTGGCATTCGGGTGGTATTGGATTTGAGTAGTCCACAAATTATATTGTGTGTTTGGGACAACTCCTAGTCGTATAATGATTTCGCATATTCTCTCCCCAAACGAAAGTGCGTCGCCGCATACGCCCTTGAGGTATCAAGGCCGGGTAATATTCCTCGCTACCGTCACTCAAAAACAAACAAGAAAAAAAATTATAAATACTTCTTTGTGCCCATCGATTCGTGAAGTAATTGCACATTCCCACAGAAACATATCTATAATCACAGCTTAAGATGCCAGCAACTGAATTTCCAACCACGGGAATCAATCTCTCTCCATCACAAAGTCACATAACCAGACAAAGACGTTCATCGTCACTCATTCAGCACTTAGAACCAGATAATCAGGACACGAAGATAGATCAACAACTTAATCCTAATCTCAATGCAGATTGGGTTCATTATAAAGGGGCATGGATTATCCATTTTGTGGTCATCGTCATAATCAAACTTTTCTTCAATTTCATAGGCATCTTGGACAACAATTGGAAATGGACAATGACTAACTTGACTTACAACATCGGATCGTATATCATGTTTCACCAAGTCAAAGGGACACCTTTCGAGTTCAATGGTGGAGCTTATGACAACTTAACTATGTGGGAACAGATAGATTACGGTGACCAGTATACTCCAACTAAGAAATTTTTGATGTCGGTTCCTATTGCCTTGTTCTTGGTCTCAACACACTATAGTTATTATAACTTGAATTTGTTTATTTTAAACGGTGTAAGTTGCTTGTGTGTTGTCGTTCCAAAACTAGCCATAAGTCACAGGTTGAGAGTGACTTTATACTAATTGGGGAAAACTGCTGAGAACCTACAGAGAAACGCCCACAAAGATAATCGGTTCTTCACACGAAGTGAAAACACTGAGAGAAAAGACAGCTAACAAAACAGTGAGAGAATTTTGAGGGGGTTAAGGCCTCCCACCCATTTTGCCTTCAGTTCTATCCTACTGGCTGTGTTGCAACTTGTACGACAGCATCTCGTTTGGGTATACGGTCGTTCAATATCCATGTATGTGTGCCATAACTTTCAAACTCAGGGCTTGCCCTTTTTCATAATGCTACTACCAGCTTTGTTGCAGTCCAGCTTAATAGAAAATACGAATATATGATAAAATCAAATTCGATTCTGTCTCTTGTTTTTTGAAGGGTGGCCGTGCCCAATTACAGACGAAGTCGCAGTAGCCTACCCCCACCTATAACGCTTTTGCGCCATGCAATTAATTCGCATTTGATTAATTCGCATTTGACTCCTTGCGACTCCTCCTACCACTATAAATTCAGCGACTGCCCTCGTTTTGCAAAATTCTTCATCATAATCAATTCACCATGAGCTACTCTTTAAGTCAGAGCCACAGACAATTAACCGAAGACTCTCTCTCATCCTACGATCCAGAAGTGGATCAAATCATCAAAGATGAGGTTGACAGACAAAAGCATTCTATCGTTTTGATTGCTTCAGAAAATTTTACCACCAAATCGGTATTCGATGCTTTGGGAACTCCAATGTGCAACAAATATAGTGAAGGGTACCCTGGTGCTAGGTACTACGGTGGTAACGAACACATCGATAGAATGGAAATTTTGTGCCAAGAAAGAGCCTTGAAAGCTTTCAATTTGACTAGTGACAAATGGGGTGTCAATGTACAGACCTTATCTGGAAGTCCTGCTAACTTACAAGTCTACCAGGCTTTAATGAAACCTCACGAAAGATTAATGGGTTTGGATTTGCCTCATGGTGGTCACTTATCTCATGGTTACCAGACAGATGCCAGGAAAATCAGCGCAGTTTCGACTTATTTTGAAACCATGCCTTACAGAGTCGACTTAGACACTGGTTTGATCGATTACGACATGTTAGAAAAGACTGCCTTGTTGTACAGACCCAAGATTTTGGTGGCCGGAACATCTGCTTACTGCAGATTGATTGATTACCGCAGAATGAGGGAAATTGCTGACAAGGTTGGAGCTTACTTGGTTGTCGATATGGCCCACATCTCTGGTTTGATCGCAGCCGGTGTCATTCCATCTCCATTTGAATTCGCTGATGTTGTGACCACCACTACCCACAAGTCTTTAAGAGGCCCAAGGGGTGCCATGATCTTTTTTAGAAGAGGTATCAGATCAATCAATCCAAAGACTGGTGAAGAAATCTTATATGACTTAGAAAACCCAATCAACTTTTCTGTTTTTCCTGGACATCAAGGTGGTCCACATAATCACACAATTAGTGCTTTGGCCGTTGCTTTGAAGCAAGCTGCTACTCCCGAATTCAAGGAATATCAAGAACAAGTTTTAAAAAATGCTAAAGCTTTGGAAACAGAATTTTTGAAACGTGGATACAGTTTAGTGAGTCACGGTACTGATTCACATATGGTTTTAGTCTCCTTGAGGGACAAGAAAATCGATGGTGCCAGAATTGAAACCATATGTGAGAACATCAACATTGCTTTGAACAAGAACTCCATTCCCGGTGATAAATCAGCTTTGGTCCCTGGAGGTATTAGAATTGGTGCTCCTGCTATGTCCACCAGAGGTTTGGGTGAAGAAGATTTCAAGAGAATCGTTGGTTATATTGACCAGGCTGTCCAAATTGCTAAGTCCATACAAGATAGTTTACCAAAGACCGCTAACAAGTTGAAAGATTACAAGGCATTTGTTGCCAAGGGTAACGATGAAATCGCCGCCTTGAAGAAAGAAATTAGTGACTGGGCTGGTGAATTTCCTTTGGCTGTTTGATCAAGTCTATCAATCAACATAATATTAATCAACCTAATATTCTTATGACTCATGATTCTACGTTTACTCAACTATACGTACTATTTAGTTAACATGTTGTTATAACGTTCACCACGAATTGTAGCTACAAGAGGCCATAAGTCTTAAACACCTCTTCCGTCTTGCCTTCGCTTTCCCACTTTTTTAAATCTTGCTCATCATACCTATCACCTTTCAAGAAGATTGTCGGAACCCATTTGCGCCCTGCAATTTGTGTTATGCCTTCCTCTAACTTAATGGCTTCCTTCTGGTCTTCCCATAAGTCTAATTCGATTATGTGAACTTTTGATTTGACGTTATATTTATCCCAAATCTTGTAGGTGTAGACACAGTCTGGGCACCACGTTTTGGAGATCATAAGAAAATCGTTCTTCTTCACAAGCTCTCTTGCTTGGGCAACATAGTCAGTCATCTTAACGCTCACTTAGAAGATGATTAGGGGTGGGAGTTTTCCTCGAGCCATAGAAAGCACGTAACTGCGCGATGTATTTGCGACATTTTGGTGTGTCTCATATATGTTCACGACATTCATGAACGACAGTCATCCGATGACAGTGAAGGTACCATTGTCACGCTACTTAACCGACCACCAAATTTTCTACATCCAACCTCACCTGATTACGAAACTAGGGCAACTTATGCGTGTCTATAAATAGTCACATCACTTCAAATTATTCACAAGAACTCTAACGAAATTATCTTTCTCGTAGCAATTTTCGTAGTCGACGAACTTCATTAGATCTGAAGACCAAATTATAACGAAAAACCGAATCCCGCAATTTTATCAACATCGAAAACTATTATAATGGATCCAGCCTTGAAAGAAGTTGTGGACAAGATTGTCCAAGAATATGCTATCACTGATGAATTTTTGCTCAAAGCCACAGATAAGTTCCTTGAGTCAATGGATAAGGGACTCGAAAGCTCTGTGCCAGAGAGGGTGCATATGCCGATGATTCCTACCTTCGTCACTGAAATTCCTACAGGAAAAGAGAAGGGGGTGTACTTAGCGGGTGACTTGGGTGGAACCAACTTCCGTGTCTGCTCTATATATTTGAAGGGAGACCACACTTTTGAATTGAAACAGTCGAAATCCAAGATCCCTTTGGATTTGATGAACAATTCTACGTCCGACGAATTGTTCAGTTATTTGGCTGGTAAAGTCAAAGCGTTCTTAAACGAGCACCACAATGATTTAGCCAACGAAACCTTAAAACTAGGATTTACATTCTCCTTCCCTGTCAATCAGACTGCGTTGAACGCAGGTACACTCATCCGTTGGACTAAAGGTTTCAACTTACCAGACTGCCTTGACAGGGATGTAGTTCAGTTGTTGCAAACCCATATCGATAATTTGAATGTCAATGTTAAGGTTGCTGCATTAGCCAATGACACTGTGGGAACATTATTGTCTAGGGCTTATTGCAATGATCCAAAAGAGTCAGGCGCTAACACTGTCATTGGTGCAATTTTTGGAACAGGTACGAATGGTGCTTACTTTGAAACTTTCGACAAAATTCCAAAGTTGGACTCGTCATCTTTTGGACAAAAAAGAGGGATGGTCATTAACACGGAATGGGGTTCTTTCGACAATGCATTAGAAATCTTGCCTGTCACTAAATATGATGAAATTTTAGACCTTCAAACTGAAAACCCGAAGTACCATGTTTTCGAAAAGAGAATCAGTGGAATGTTCATTGGTGAGCTTCTCAGAATCACATTGATTGAGTTGTTCAAACAAAAGCATATATTTGTGGATTTGTTTGATAGTAGAGGTGGTACTTTGCCACATAGATTGGCTGAGCCATGGCAATTAGATGCCGAAGTGTTGTCATACTTACAAATCGATGACTCTACGAATTTGAAGATGAGTGAACTAATTTTACAGAATCATTTGAGGTTACCTACTACTACCCAAGAAAGGTTCGTTATTCAAGCATTAACTAAAGCAATTAGTCACAGGGCTGCGTATTTGTCAGCCATTCCCTTGGCCGCTATTACCAAAAGAGTTGCTCCGCAGTACAAAAATGACTCGAATGATTTCGAATTCGGTTTAGATGGAAGCGTTATCGAGTTTTACCCGGGGTTCAAAGAGAATGTGCTTAAAGCTATCAACATCATCGACCCGTTAAAAGGTTCCAAGAAAAAAATACACTTAAGAATCGCAAAAGACGGTAGCGGTGTAGGTGCTGCGTTGTGTGCAAGCACCAGTTCTTTTTAGTTATAACAAAACGTTAATAAACTCCACTTAAGTATTCTTTGTCCTTGACTGCACCCCTAAAGCACTTACACCCCTTATGCCCCTCACAACACTCTCCGCTTCCTCTGCCATGCATTTCAAGGTTGCCTGATACTTTGCTGCTTGGTAGACCCGAAAAGGCCAACCCTTTAACGGCGTAATACTAGAGATCTCTTTTCATAGTTTCTAGAAACTAATTTCTATGTGAAATTTGCAAATTTTGTTTAATTTTCCAACGAAACCAATTTGGGATTTAACCTTGTATCCTGTGTTGCGAACCAAAGCCTGCTTTTGCTTTCGACAGCTGTATAACATCAACGGTGGTCTTCGAATTAGAGGACTTATTGTGGAGGCTATGATGGGGGGTTTGGCGTCCAAATGAGTTTGCTTAAATAATCCAAAGCGGGGATTGTATGATATATGGATAGTTTTGCGGCTAGCTTATCATGACTGTGTATTGTTTAACTTCGACGTTTTTCATTCATGGGTGTGCGTGAACACTTTTGAGAAATGGTTGCAAAAGAGTTTTTTTCATGGCCTGGCTGCCCTTCCTTGGACTGAACGTACAGGGTGTAGAGACAATGAATGTTGTGAGGCGTGTATTTTTGATTGTACAGAAATCATTGCAATATGAGCTCAATTCTTTCACATTGACCTATGGCCTAATCTCAGTTCCTTTTTCAACAAGATTGGGCTATGAAAGTTTCTCCAAACGGGGGCTCCACCCCCATTGTACGTTAGCCTATCTGACATTATTTCGACCAAGCATTTTATTACACGCTGTGTAGAATTCGGCAACACCCTTTCCTGCTGGATAGCAGGTGGGGCATCCATAGCGAATTCCTGCCTTTTTTCAGGCAGCCTCAAGTCGTAAGCAAGTAGGGTCACATGAGGTGAAGACCTTGATGTGCCCGTCATGTGAGCTCTGTGGTAATAAAGGTAAATAAGATATCGAAACCAGGTGCAAAATCATCAATACAATAAAATTATATTTATAAAAAATTATGAATCTTATTAGTGGAATATCAAGTTTACAAGGACCAAAACAAGAGATTTCAGCTTTGATGTTTCCACAATCAATTGCACCAACACGTAATGCAGAAAACAAAGCATCTTCACCATGAATACCTGCTCCAACAGCTATATGACTTTTCATGACTAGGCCATTAGACAGCGCCATCGAGAGTCTTGTTTCCAGGGAATTCAACCGATAAGCTCGTCACTGAGCCTTTGAATCAATTCTTCGCCATAATGTGGTATTTCACTGCTATTGCTTTGATCACTGACGATACAGAAACACTTATTCCCACAACCACACCGCCACTTTGAGTCTCACTTTTTTGGCTACTCCAAACGTCTTCGATCCAATGATTTTCCCCCATAGCTCCATGTCCGATATAATCAATATGCAAATGAGAATACATGGCTTCTGTGACCCACTCGGCTCCTCCTTCGAATTCCTCGTGAGCTGTTTTTTGTTACCTGTATCTATAACTTACGCAACGACACCTTCTACACCCCAATTATCATAGGGGGATCTCATTCTGGAACCATATTACTGTGACTTATACTGGAGAGAGCCCAAGTGAAATATGTACTGTAGTTTCACTAAATTTTTCGACGTGATCTTTTTCAACGTGGTCAATAAGATCATTACTCTGTGAAATAACCGATTGAGTACACGTTCCAAAGAACCCGTGATAGTTTCCCAAGGAAAAAAAGTCCACATTTAAAACCTCAATGTGAGACTTTCCTCTAACACAGGTAAATCCTTGTTTCAAAACAACAACACATGGCTGCAAGTCCTTAAAAGTATACTATGGGGTCACCAAAAAGTCCGGGTCACCAAAAAGTCCCGGTCACCAAAAAGTCCAAATTGCAAACCAACACATACAATAGCACCATTACAAAGTAACAGGGGGCAAACAATTTCTGTCGGAATAGCACACCGTCCTTTATTATCACTAATCGCTGAGGATTTATCTTCCTATGGCCCCTCCCATTCTAACAGGTCAACTTATGCCCAATAAATCGAACTTCGACAAGGTTAATTTCTAGGTACACATAAAGCACGTGCGAAGATACTTGATATGGCTGGGGTAGCTTTAAACACAAATTAAATAGAAACAGTATGTAACACCATGATGCTACAATATCAAAAGGGATCGTGACTACCAGCTGCAGCTCTAGTTCAAATCCTGGGATTCAAATCTCGGGTTAAGATTTACAACTTTGTAACAAGAGGAATTATCATGAAATATCAGAAAATTCTTAGATATACTTCTGGCGAATCTGAACATGCTCCATGGCTATACATGCAAGGACGCTCATATGCCGTAAATTGTCCGTCGAATGGGTTTATCAAGTTGTGTGTGCATTTTGCGTGGATGCCTACAGAATTTGCAATGGCGTAAGGCTTCGTTTCTTTTTCGGGGTGGTCGACATTTATATACAATATTTCTTGACTAACAAAGTGAATAGCTCCAGTCTAGAGTAGCTTCTTCCGTTCCCCACTCTTTGGCTAGAGCCAAGCCAATACTTCTCTTCCAGGTTAATCTATGGAGAAAATTAAGCAATGTAAACTAAATGCTTCACCTTGATTTCAAAACATGACTTAACTATAGATAAGTGCGTTTACTCAGCGTTCATCAGCTGTTTCCCAAATAACACTATACTACCAAAACACAAAAAAACAATTAATTTGATTCGTCCAAACACAAGTTGGTAACCTTTCCTTGGTAAACTGCACTCCACCCGACTTATTTCACTTTCTAGGTTAGCTGTTTTACCAGACTGTCCATCAACATTTATATCTTCGCAAGAGGACAAAAAGGGAACATGCCTCCTAAGCTGATACTATTCCACGTATGCATAACAATTCAAACTTGCAATTGCCTTATATCGATTAGACGTGCTATATGTCTACGAATTCATTGATTTAAAAATCAAATAGAATGCAAACAATAAGGGGATTCAGGAATTATTCCAGAGTTTCACCTCCTTAGGGCCTCAACTCTTTGGTCCGTGTAGGTAGGTATCTCACACTTTATTAGACTACTTGATTACTTCATCCTTCCAGACATTCATGCACTGTTTTTGTCTCCAAATTCGCCAATACAGGGATGTTGAATCAATCAGATACGTACTAGAAAGCCAATTTTTAGTCTTCCCCTTCGTTTATTACGAAGGAACCCGACAAACAGTAATCAACCTTGCTGAACAATCCTTAGCACAACTTTCTCTAGTATGTTAATCGATTGCTAATTCTCCTTAAGACGTTCAAAAAAGGGATAGTTTAACATACGATAAGCATATTGAAAACCTATAAATATTGATGAGTTATTCATTTTCCATTATGTCTTTTAGCTAATTCATCTTTGAAAGTTGGTACAGGCAATTCGAAATCTTAGTCGCGTTATTTACTACTCATCATTTGACCTGAACCAAAGACCTGAATCAAAAACTTACATCCTTCCGAAAACTAGGTATTATCGTTTGAAGAGCCTCCAGACAAACCGCCCTGACGAATTACATCCTGTTACGTCCTGATGCAAAGTTTACGGAGTGACTAAAGGATTGACACCGGTGTTTGTTGTCAACAACATTAGTTTCTCTGCGTTCTTCACCAGTTTTTTGCAAACACAGCAAACCTGGCTTAGAACTGTTACAAATTGTATTGGAGTTTCCCGTTTGTAATCTTTTCGAATTTATTCTTTGATGGTAGTGGTGAAACTGTTTTTTTATGGTATGAATTGCAGAGTTATTGATTCTGTTAGAAATCGCTCAGGCCCATATTGATAACAACCCATGAATACAAATCAATAGTGAAAGGTACCCCGAAAGGTTCATTCTGTTCTTCATGATCGTCTGAACATTTGCGTTAGTAAAACCGAAATATACAAGACGGTAACTTGTTCCCTGTCGTATTGGATTGCAGATTCAGGAATGAATAATAAAATACACGATCATCTTTGCACTTATTGTGTTTTAGCCGCCTAATTATAAGTTTAAATATGTTGTTGGTTCAAGATATATGCTGGATACCAGAAATAACAATCATATTATTACATGGGGTTCTATTAACTCGTCCAATAACCGAACCTTTTGTTATCTTGTTACAGATTTTAAGAAATTCATAGTAACGCAGTATCTTTTGTTCAGTCGTGTGATACGTAAAGCTGCCTTCAACGTTGAAAAGCACTTATTTTCCCGATTTTTCAGGTAACCAAAGAGGGAAGGACCGATTGTTCCTGGGTATCCCATGCAATCCTGAGGTGGCATCCCATGCAATCCTGAGGTGGCGCAGACAACGGGGACACGTATGATGTAATTTTCTGGCATAAGTGTTGAAGTTTTTACAATACTAGTTGGTTGAAGGGGATTGGAGTCATTCCTGTGTGCTGGTGGGGTTGACGTTCATCACGGGATAAATGATCTTTCATCCTTGTTCGATCATGAACTCGTGAACCATAAAATGTGTAGAAGACCCTTTAGCCAACTGGAGCTAACTTCTTTAATTGAATAGAAAGCGTGGATAGGAAGCGTTTCAAGTCAGGTTTACTTGCTGTTTTAGTTGTTTTCTGATGGAAACCATTCGAGGAATGGGTTGCAAACATCGAAAACCTTGCACTACCAGTGCAGCCGATTGACATTTCAAGTTGACGATGGTAGTATACAATGGTTTGGGGTAGGGGATGTCATTGTTTAGTATGTAAAACTGGATTGTCCCATTCATGGGTATGTTTTTTTGGCTGTACTAAGCAACTATCAAATGGTAGCTGGCTTGTTCTATGTTGTTGAGCATGCTTCAGATTTACAAAATTTACCGAGAACGTTTTCAGGTAATGAATTGAAGAATATGAAATTGAAACTTAATGTAATAATGCAAAACTACTTTTGCGGAAGTTTAGTAATTCTGTTGCACACTCCATTTAACTTGAATCGAACTAAGAAGGGTGGCCCATTATATTTTGACAGACATACAAGTGCTGATGGTGAACTAGTTATCTTATCTGTAGTGCAACGGCGTGCAATACGAGGTAGTTATAAGGGGGTCATAAAAAGTAAGGCACATTCAGAAGGTGCTAAAGTTTTTTTTATGGTTTCCAAGAATCGTTGAATAAGACTTCCATCTCGTAAATTCGGTACATGGCAGCGACAATACAGAAGTTAATGAAAGATTGTATAAATTATGTGTTCTAGTTCATCGATCACTCATTTAAAGTAGTGTTTACTGTTGTCCGTGACACCAATTCACAATCTCATGAGGCGTGTTTAGAGCTGCCCAACAAGAACGCTCAAAATGGCTTAATAATATGTACTTCACACTAATCCTATTAATATCATCGGCATTCAATTGAAATGAAGCCATAATCATTGTCAACATTGACGGGAAATTTATAAATACTCAGCAGAATTATGAACTGTTTTTGACACTAGAATAGGCTCAAGCTTCATGCTTGAATCTATTGTTTATGTCAAAAAAGTACCACCAGGTGTTGACCTCCGCGACCACTAGCAAAAGGAGAATAGCAGAAGGCTAGACTAATATAAAATTTATATTGTCCCAGGGTATATTTAATCTTTTCTGTATCTATAGGTAAGCACTTCGGGAAAGATCTACTGTATATGCCTCATAAAGTTTTACGATTACATGAAATAGGCCATCTTTCATCCCTTGGGAACCACAGCAATGGTGTGGCGAGTTGGCTGCGGTATACTTAAGTGCCATATTGACAAAAAAATATATATTTCACAGTCACGCACGGCCAGACATAACGAATTGCTGCCCTTAATGTTCCCCTGTAAACACGAAATCCTTGGAATTGGGATATAGCTCGTCACCAAAACAAGCAAAAATGTAGGAAAGCGCCACTTATGTTAGTTCCAGATGCAATTTGGAATATACGTAAAGCAGGTGAAGTTACAGCATTACTTGTGAATTGCCACACAACTGCGGTAAACATGAGGCCTTATCATCAACTTGAGTTATAAAAAAACCTCCGTACTCTGTTGGTGGAATCGCCATCTTCAAAAGCTGGGTCATTGGTGACCAAAAGCAGATGAAGAAACTCCTCCAAACTTCTTGGTGTTATTTCTGGTCTTCTTCCCCTCGTTTCTCATCAAGTTACCATCATGCTAGAAAGCAATCAAATCCCCTGTTTCTCAAATTGATACCGTCATCTCTTCCCTTTGAATCGGTACAATGGAACGATTTCAACATTTGAGCCAATGACAAGTTCGACCTGACATCGTTGGTAATTCGTTCACTACATTTCCGGATCAAGTAGTCTAATAACTGTAAAAGCTTTATGGATTGATCCCCACTCGTTGGCTGGTTTTTCAGTAAATCTTTTGAAAATCAACGAAATAATCTCTGGTCTTTCTAATCTCTTGTCTTTCCTGATAATTGCTTCCTGGGGTGATCTGAGTCATCAAAGTGGAGGGGGCACCCCAAAGCTCATTATTAGTAGAAAGATAGCTTTAGAGGGTCAAAATACCGTGTGAGCTAAGCCAAGTGACTGCATTCGGATCAATACACCATCTGGAGGATGATTGGAAAGCCCTTTGGGAGAAGAAGACGGATTGATCGGATTGATCGGATTGATGACGCCAACTTGATCGACTATCCTTCAATCGATGCATCATTCACCAAAGGTTGATCTAAACTGGTAGCGTGTCCATGTGCACCATGGCCCGGAACGCAATTGAGTCAAGGTTCGAGATGAGGATCAAATGAAGACGAGGGTGTTGAAGCTCAAGCATTAATCTACCCTACCACTCACGCCAAGTGGAGATTGGAGTATCAAGCCAGCTAACACTAAATCAATCAACTTTTGTTGATAAGCTTATAAGATTACTACTGTTCTGACCTCCCGTAGCTCGATTACATTTGGAAGAGGTATATCTAGGTGGTTGCAACGGACAGGAAAGAAATACGGTCCGCCGATAGATGCAGTGGTTTTCGCCTCATCATGATATTTGGTGCTTTTACAATAGCTTGCCCTTCAAGTTCACTATTGGCTGGTTCCTGCGTGCAGATTTGTGTGATTGTATAGCCATTGGGTCCTCTGGCTCAGCGGCATGTGGTGGTCTTAAAACATCTGAATCATAGAGGCCAAGTTAGGCTGCAAAAATATTGTTCCGAGAAAGGGAAGGAATAAGGCATTCGGAAGGTCACATGAACCTTTCGTTTTCCAGATCACTTCAATTGAAGCAGCCTAGATAGGTCTTCTTCATGAACACTTCCTCAATCTTTGATACAACTCCCCTTGCTAACTCGGGACTGTCTACTTGTTGTGACTTCCGTGTTGAGAATGGTTTCGTTGGAAATTAACCGTACCAAAGATGAGTGCCAAATCATGACACTGGGATCGAAGGAGGTTCTCTCCCTCGATGAACAAAGCCAAAGCTAGGCCAAACTCAAAAAACAGAGGCTTTAGAAGATAAACTATCTCCTGAAACATCCACTTAGACTAAATGGGATTCTAGTAGTAGTACCCACGAACATATGCGATTTCCCTTTCAATCACCGCTAACTACTGGTAAGAATCACTCTGTAACCGGCCCAAATCAAGAGATGATAAATCCTCCCTAGTTGGTGTTTAGTTATCAATGTCTCTTGTTGTTGCACAAGACAGCCAGTCACAACACAACCTCAGACCAACACATACGACTCTGGTCATCGGTTTGATTTCCTGAGAAGTTTTTGGTACAGAATGGATCATGTTTCCTTTCCACCCACTCAGGTGTTGAGGTAACTCATTCATGACACTTTAAATAATGCCTACGGTCAAACACCCAGCAAAGATGAAAGTATAGATATGTGGTGTAAATGTGCAGGTACATTTTGTATCCACCACTACAAGGCTTTTATTAAAAGAGACGACCAAATCATAGAATTGTAACATCACACAATCCCACTTCGTTTCTGGTTCAGTAGAGGACCCAAAAAAACAGCCAAGCCAAAAAACTTAACCTTACAATCCTCCTAGCTCTTTTTTACTACTACTAATCAGAGAAAGATCATCATCTGAAAGCGGCACGACTGATGCTAATGTTGTTCCTGGGTTTGAAGATCAAATTCTACCAGGTATTGCCACCTCTACTATGAATCCACCCCATGGTATCCTGTGTCCGATCGCTCCCTCCTCGCCGAATTCTGACCAGAAATAATTTATGAAAATCTGAGAAATGAAACAAATTTTGCAAATTTCACTAAAATAGAATTCCTTGATTATAGTGAGAGTTGAAGTTAAAGGAAAAAAAACCACGATGGTGATATCATTTCTGAGTAGCATGGTGAAGAGTTTCTCTCCCTTAGCCCTTCAATTGAGAAGATACACAGTAAGACATGGTGGCGATTCGCCTTTCCTTTATCTTCCCGATAGGAAAGAAAGAAAGCCCATCGTCAGCTGGAAAATGACAGGGATATTCGTTGTAATTGGATCTTACTTATCTTACAGTGAGTTCTTTTTGGATACATATGCCGACTTTACAGCTGTGAATGAATCATACGATCTTATGCCAGTCCAGTTACATTACAAGTTGACACAGTTGCCGATATATCAGAAAATCAATCATTCAATGGAACGTGACAAGTGGACAAAACTTGAGACTTGGGAGGATTTGGATCACAACATTCTTGACAAACAAGACTTTGGCCGTGTGAGTGACGGAATAAGTGGTAAAGCTTCGGAGACCTCACACGGCTCAACACTTCTATCCCAAACTTTAGCTAAACCGGGCGGCTTTTTGATAAAGCCTGTGATCTTCCATAACCAAGACACAGACGAAGGAGTCAGTATTGTACATGCGGGGTACAGGCTCTGTGGATACCCATTCATAATACATGGTGGGATCCTAGCTACCGTGTTGAATGAGACATTCAAGCGTAACGCTGCTCTTTCGAAAGTCACCGAATCTAATTATAAAGGTGATTTTAAAGTTGAAAATTTAACCATATCTTACAGATACCCATCGTTTGCTAACCAGTTTCTCGTTATCAAGACAAGAAAGAGTCCCGTAGAAGGGGAGAGTGGGAAAGTCATAGGGCTAGAAAGCACAATTGAAAATGAGAAAGGAAAGGTCTTGGTTAAGGCCCAAGCTACCCTACATGACACGGGGCTCATCACAAATTCCGAGAAGAAAACGATCTTCAGATACATAGGTATTTAGAGTTGCAGGGCGAAAGTGGTGTCTTATTGAAGTTTTGACCGTTTACACAGAAATCGTAGAAACAGGTAGAAACAGGTGCGAAGAGAAACTTTACTTTCTTCGAGTAAAAGCTTCAGATGCCCGAAACTTTGAATAAACACATAGAAGTGATTTCCATCAATGATTCTCAGGAAGTAGAGTGTAAGCCCGTGATACCTCATGAAAGACAAGTTGTGGATGATGTTATTGCAATTTGGAAGGAAGACGCCAGTACAGAATCGTTGGGAGCCTCCAAACTTCATGCTCTCATCAAAACTAGACACCTGAACTGGACTTTATCTGAAAAGAGGGTGAAGGCACTTCTCAAGAAGTTTGGATTAGCCAGTTCTGCTAACCAATACAATTATGCTAGCGAAATCACTTCTTTAGAAGATCCCAATTTGGATTTGCCTGAAAATGTGAAAGTAATAATGACAACAAAAAGAGGAAAGGGCTTATACGCAAAATCGGCTGTCAACAAGGGCGAACTCATTTGGCAAGAAGCTCCGTACTTTTTCATCCCTCCCCTTGCAAATTTGAAATTAATCAAGCATGGCAAGGCATGTACATACTGTGGGAAATTACTCACAAATGGTAGAAGTTCATCAGGGGCTTCTGTTTTAAAAGGATTGGATTGCACTGGCTGCCCGGAGCTTTGGTGTTCGATAGGATGTAAGAAAGCGGATGGTAACTTTCATTCTACTTTGAAGCATTTGACCAAAGGTAACCAGAGATTAGTTAATTCAGAAGGGTATTTGAAGTTAGAAGACTACTGCATCAAGGAACAATGGAATGCGCTTTTTGCCATTACCTTGATACAGGCCCATATATTAGAGGACAAAGGGGGCGAAAAAGCAGCATATTTTAAGTCTATGGCGAGAGTAGGTCAGGACGTTAGGTACAAGGCGTTAGATTCGTCAGCAGGGTCGTTTGATAGTTTCGGGGGAGGTGCATTATTCGTTCAAGAACAACAGGAGAATTTGTGGAAGGAAGGTTACCAACACTTTTCTAGTGTTTTTCCAACGTCAACTAAGGATGGAGAAATCGATTTCAAGGAGTTTTTGATGATGTTGGGATCTTACAACATCAACAATTTGGACTCGTGCATCTACAGAGTCCACTCCCATTTGAACCATACTTGTAGTCCGAGCGTTGAAGTCAAAACATCACCTAGTTCGAGACCAGACGGGATTAAGGTTTTTGCTGCCAGAGATATCAAGGCTGGAGAGGAATTGACCACCTCTTATGTGAATCCAAGTCATACTGTACTTCAAAGACAAAGAGAGCTTAGATCAAACTGGGGGTTCACTTGCAATTGTAGCAAATGCAAAGAAGATCTCAAAGAACAACATAGAAAACAGTCTAATGCAGGCTCAGATACACAAGAAAATAAATCCGATATCAGAAAAATGTTGCATGAGGCCAAAAGTGAAATTGGGGAGAATGGTATCGATTTACAAGTACCGCCCAATGCTGAAGGAGAAAGGAGGAAGTCTGTAAGGTTCGATGAGAAGGTCATTGCTGTCAATGAGTAAAATTTTTGAGCTTGGTGAGATATTAGTGTACGTAGAAATCATATATTATTTATATTTGAGATGAGGGCGCGTAATTGGGTAATGCTAAGAATCATATGATGAAATGATTGTTAAAGAAGCGAAGAGAAAGATAAGAGCAAACATAAAGTCATCTTTAGAGTTACTCACACAAGAGAGGGTGATACAACAGTCCACTTTAGTCCATGAAAAGCTAACCAACTTTGAAAAATTTAAAAAAAGCAAAAAGGTGGGGGTATTTATGTCCATGGCCCATGAGGTGCAGACATTCTCAATTATTGAAGCATGCTATACACACGAGAAAGTTGTTTATCTTCCCAGATGTAATTATACCGCCATCGACACTCCTGATCAGCGAAGAAAAAAAAATCATCTAGATATGATCCAGGTCAGCTCTTACGAAGAGATTTTAAATTTGAAGCCCCAAGGTTTGTTTAAATTGTTGGAGCCACTCCAAGGTCCCAATGCCCTAGACGGGAATGAAGGCCTAGATCTTATGTTGATTCCCGGAGTGGGATTCGATTTGATGAAGAACAGGTTGGGTCATGGTGCTGGGTTCTATGATGAGTTCTTAAGCGTATATTTTGATCGATTCGGCAAGCTACCGTATTTGGTGGGATTAGGCTTGAACGAGCAGATTGTAGAACATGTGCCGGTGGAGGAGCATGATTGGAAACTTGACTGTATCATTACACCAGAGGGGATTATCCTTTAGTTCTATTGAATTCAAACATCCATCATATAATAAATAAACCTCTTTCGAGACTGGGTATTGAAGATCGCACTAACCTATGTACATTCCAACAAAGCAGTTACTCAACATCCTATCAACGCTGACCCAGCTGTGGTACTTGTTGAAAAGTGAAGTTCCGTCTTTGCCTGCACATTTCATTAGTTCTTTCGGTCCTCCAGGGTGGAAATAGATGTAAGGCGTGATATTGAACACCTTGCCATTTATACATGTCCAGGCATCCTTCACGCTATTGTGGAGCTTTAATTCATTCTTGGTTACTTTCACATACTGTGGTGGTGGTGTGCCTGGCAGTACCCCCCTTAAATTGGTCTTTTGAGTGGAATTCAAATGGGCCCAGTCTAATGGCGAATGCCCAGGCTGCAAGACAACCTTTTGCCTCTCCCTAGTCGCTGAAGTGGCACCCCCTGAAACATTCCCCAGAGTTAAGGAGCCGGCTGCTCTTTGGAATGAGTTAGGAGCAGGAAATAGAGAGTCGGATCCCATATCTTCATCGATGACAACTTAAATTCTGTCGATTTTGTGCGCTGGTTTACAGACTCACTTTTCTGATCTTTTTTAGTGTCGCAGAACTTCATTGATCTATGACCTTCAACAAGTGGGGGAGTATAAGTTACCGTTTATCGGGGGAAATCTCCATTCAGCTAGAGGAGTCTATAAACTTATTTCTCAACCCTTTCATAATACAACATATAGACACTGGTGGTTTCACACAACACAGAAGCTTTTGTCACCTCTGAAATGACGGAGTCACTTATTCTCCAGTAGGGATTCTTTAGGAGGCTGGGAATTTTCTTCAACTTAACGTTCATTGTATCACTCAACCGTGCGTTTACCCTTTGTGTCAAATCTTCACCAAAATATCCAACATCAACATCTTGCACTAGCAATTCAGAGGGAGTAGTTAAACCGGAGGGGATTATTTCTTCAATCTTAACACCCTCAGGGTCTGCCTGGAAAACGGATGGCCTCCTTCCCATCATGTTACTGAACTTTCTTCGAAAAGCACCGGGTGGCTCCGGTATGTTCTCTTCATTCAAGGATGACAACACGTCGGCTTTATCTGAAGAGGAGGAAGATGTCCTTCCTTTGACCTCTGGTCCATCATGGGTAGAAACCGCTCCCTCAAAAGAGTTTGATGACACAGCGGGAGCACGCCTGTATCTCGTACTTGCGGTTGCCTTATCGTGGGAGACCTCGCTGTTCTGATCCTCTTCCTCGTCGAGTACTTCGTCAAAAATTTCGGGACTCAACTTGATAATCATGCCCTCTTTGTCTTTCACGTATAATGGCTTTCTCTTGTAGCATTCATAGTGGCCTTGCGTGTGAGAGCCCTGATGACGAATCATTGCCTTTAACCTGTATTTGTACAGATCATTCTCATTGAACTTGAATTTTTTGAAATGACTCAATAGATCGTCGGTTTGGTCAGTAGTGATTGGCGAATTATTAAGGACTTCAGGTGTCCTTATTGTAGCTGACGAAGCGGAACTTTTGGAAGACATCCCGTGTTTTAGGGTCGTGGCAGATGTGATACTGGTTGTGGATTCAGTATCCGTGTCGGTGTCAGTTTCGTCACCGTCATCAGCATCAGCACCCAGGTCGTCATTTGGAATATCGAGTCCATCTTCACTTGAGTCTTCTACTGCTTCACGACCGTTTTCCTCAATATCTTCCCTTTGAACAGATTCGTCTTCCATATCGTTGATATCCGTAGTTAGAATTTTAGTGTCGGAAGCCCTGTCGGCAAAGTTGTAATCGTCATCTTGGGCTGCCAATTGGAATTGCCTCAAGTCATCCATGTATTCTTTTCCAATACTCAAATTCAAGTGATCCCTGAAAGACACCCTGCAGCTATTTCTCACTACGTTGACACCATTGAAGCTGGACCTAGAAAGATGTAAACCGAAAATCTTGGGGGGTTTCAAAATCAGATTCTTTCTCAAGACAGTCGAAGTCACCTTCGAAATGTTGACATTGTTCTTGTTATAGTTTTTGATGTACTGTTCAATATCAGCTGGTAGATCATCATTGATGCAGAACTTTGGGTCATTAAGGAATTTGTTCAACTGATCGATTATTCTGTTCTCTTCTTCACTATGAACTTGTGTTTGTTTCAGTGATAAATAAGTCTCGTTGCTGATGATGAACTTGATTCTACATTTTAAGCATTGGTAATCATCAATAGTCTCACTTTCGCTCTCGTTCAATAACGATTCTATGTTGGTGGAAGTCAGTTCGGGAGTATGTAAAGTCAACATTAAGAATTGCAGAAAGTTGGGCTTGGACACTCCCTTGCAATTGAGACAATTCATTTGAGTCAATACCAATCCATTCAATGGGAACTCGGGAAACTCTATTAGTTTAAGACTTGACAACAAGTCTTCGTTTTTGACAGGAGTGCCAGTTTTCTTTCCGGATTCTCCCTGATCCTTGAAATATGCACTAGTCAATTCATCAGTGCCCAAAAGATTCAACAAGTTCTTGTACTTCTTGGTGATCCTTAAATACTCATTTTCCAATGTCTCGTTGATAAGCTGAGTTAATTCATGTGCATCGTGCTGGCTTCTTGAAATTTTGGCGTTGAATATATTTTCCAAATCATGTAAAAATGTCCAAACGGAGATGGTCCGTGACGTCAATTGAGTGCTTTGCAACTTTTTAAGAATTTTTGCCAATGATACGTGCAAAGTAATACTAAAAGCCGACTCAATCTTTTTGAATTTGGGATTAGAGTTCTTGATCGATTCAATCTTGTCAATGTCGATGTGGTGGTCCAATAAAAACTTCTCCAAGTCCTGGTAGGACAAGATGAATTTGTTGAGGTATTCCGTGAGCCCCGGGAGTGACAGGTACGCTTGAATAGAACTGTTTGCAAAACAGTCATTCCTCATATTTATGAGACCGGTAGTGTATTTGTCTGGCCTTTTGGTGAACATGTCTGGGTTAGATTGCTTTGAGGGGAAAACGCTGGGATATAGAATATATGAAAGTAAACCGGCAGCTACAATGTAACCAGAAGCTGTTAAAAGTCTAGGGTTGTAAGCGTAGTTATTGAAGTTGTTTGAGGAAGTGGAAAACTCTATTGGTCTGTTGTTGATTAAATTCAGTAACTGGCCAAATAATTTCATAAGCTAATCACGTCCTCGTATGTGACTATGTGACTGTTCTTCAGGAGGACCAAGTTAATTGTCCTTGCCGAGGGTAACAACAATTACAAAGCGATCTATTGAACTGTTACTTTTGAGTATTGAAATACTTTTGAGGAATACTTTTTGTTCTCCCCTCTTTGAACGCAAGGCGCCATTTCCGGGGAATTTTAGGGGAAACTTTATACGCCGAGATTGAGTCCGCATCACTGTAGAATAGCTACAAGGCCAGAGAGGGATTCAGTTGTGTCCATCCGAAGACCATCCGTGATTCAGTTGGAATGTCTGAGGCTGAATAAGACAATAAAAGCTGTCATAGTTTAGGAGGTGTGCCCCGTACATTTAATAGAGGAAAATAATAGGATCTAGCTCAGATCTGTGCAATAATGTAGACCTTACAATACGACCTAATGTAAGAGGGTCTGAAAGGAGCAAGCTCATCATTTAACTGATCGTGCACGAGAGCAATACGCAAACGGTGGCTCACTGCCTTTCTCCACGTATGATAGAGGCATCAATGCCGGATGAGAGCGGAAATATTCGCGATAGTGTTTTTCATAGCGCCAGCCTAAACCCCCTAAAGCAACTCCCATCTGTCAGGAACTTGCAGAACCACATTATACGTAATAATGAAGTTCAGTCACTCATTGCAGTTCAATGCAGTACCGGAGTGGTCATCGAAATATATTGCATATACCACTTTGAAAAAATTAATATATTCTTTACAGAGAGAACAATTAAGATACAACAACGTTGAAGATGAGGAATCAAGTCACTTGATGGACAACGAGTTCTCCACATCCAAGGACCCTGGGCCCGTATTTACAGCAGCCTTGGATTCCGAATTGACCAAGATCGACGATTTTTACAAGCGCCAGGAGAAATTTATCTCGAATAACCTCGACAGCTTGGTGGAGGATATTGAAGATTTCGAAAATGACGTTGAAGTAGGCCGGAAAAATAGCGGTGAGTTAGGGGGGTTCAGTTTGAATCCTACTCCAAGCAATCAGAGTAACCAAAGTAACCACGGTGGCCAGGATATCGACCAAGTAAGTGGCGCTCAAGGCCTCCAAAGAAGGGCACAAAATATCTACGAAGATATTGACCCGTCTGAAAACACGGAGGACGAAACGACAAGGGAAGGCGATATGATCAATTCCAAGTCTATTGACAAGTACTTGAAATCTCCTAAAAGTCCTGGATTATGGGACACTGACAATTTGCCACCACAACTTTTGTTGTTGAGCGAGACTAGAATTCTACTCAGGAAGCGTGTGATCGGCTTGTATACCACGTTATCCGAGTTAAAGTCTTTTATCGAGTTGAACAAAACTGGGTTCAAGAAGGCATTAAAGAAGTTTGACAAGTCGTTGAACACAAACCTCAAGGACGACTATATGAACGAGTTGGCCATCAGAAGTTACATATTCCAGGAACCCACCTTCAAAAAATTGGAGTCGAAGCTAGAGTCAGTTATCAAGTTGTACCAAATTATCTGCAACCACAGCAATATCGAAATAGCCAGAGCCGAGTTGTCGATTCATTTGAGAGAGCATGTGGTGTGGGAACGTAATACGGTATGGAGAGACATGATAGGGATGGAAAGAAAAAATTATGCAGCCAGCAGTGGTAGCACACAGAAGACCTCAACAACCGTCCAGTCTTTCAACTTGTCCTATAAAAACCCGGTTATTTTGAAACTTTTGACCATCGTCATAATCACAATCGTCTTGCTCAAGGTGCACATTTTCGAGGACCCCTTACAAGAGAACTGTTTCGCTTTGGTCGTCTGTGCTTCTTTGTTATGGGCTACAGAAACTATACCACTTTTTGTCACATCCCTTTTAATCCCTCTTTTGATCATAACTTTGGGTGTCTTGAAACACGACGACGGTTCCTCGATGGATGCGGTTAATTCATCGAGGTTCATATTGAGCACGATGTGGAACTCTGTCATCCTATTGTTATTGGGTGGGTTCACGTTGGCTGCAGCACTTTCAAAGTACCATATTGCAAAGTCAATTTCAACAGAAGTTTTAAGCCGAGCCGGTACTAATCCTTCAGTGGTGTTACTCACTGTCATGGGAATAGCTTTATTTGCTTCAATGTGGGTTTCAAACGTGGCTGCCCCTGTTTTGTGTTTTTCTTTGGTCCAACCTCTTTTGAGGACGTTACCGAAGGATTCCACTTTCAAAAAGGCATTGATTTTAGGTATCGCATTAGCGTCGAACATTGGTGGTATGGCCTCTCCAATAGCTTCACCACAGAATATGATTGCGATAGAGATGATGAACCCCCAACCAAGTTGGGGACAGTGGTTCGTGATAGCTATCCCTGTCTGCTTAATTTCCTTAATATTGATTTGGATATTTCTTTTGGTCACCTTCAATGGTACTAAAAATACGAAGTTGGTTTCCATTCGAACATTGGATGACAAATTCAACTTGATTCAGTGGTACATTATTACTGTTTCTGTTGGAACCATCGTTTTGTGGTGCGTGGCATCGAAGTTGGAGGGTTTGTTTGGGGAAATGGGTATCATTTCTCTTTTACCCATTATTCTCTTCTTTGGACCTGGGCTTTTGAATACAGAAGATTTCAATAACTACCCCTGGAATATTGTGATTTTAGCGATGGGCGGTACCGCTTTAGGTAAAGCTGTTTCTTCATCGGGATTATTGGCAACTATCGCAGTTGGCATCAAGCACCAGGTCCAAGATCTTTCATTGTTCGGTATTGCGATTACCTTTGGATTGTTGATCTTAATAATGGCCACTTTTGTGAGTCACACAGTTGCTGCTTTGATTACAGTCCCATTGGTGGCGGAGATTGGAAATGCTTTGCCAGAACCCCATCCCCGGTTGTTGATCATGTTAACCGCACTCTTGTGTTCCAGCGCTATGGGATTACCGACATCTGGATTTCCTAACGTCACCGCTATTTGCATGACTGATGAGTTTGGTCAACCTTATTTGAATGTTGGGACCTTCATTACCAGGGGTATTCCAAGTTCTGTGATAGCTTACGTTGTAGTTGTCACGGTCGGATTTGCTACGATGAGATTGATCAACTTCTAGTCTTGTTTGTTCTAGCGCTTACATTAAATAATAACCTTTATACAAAATGAAAACTTTCAGTTAAAATATTAATTAATCACTATAAAGGGGTTTAGAAAGAAGAATATATCCAAAGAATAGAAGATGTACACGACGAGGAAAGAAAGACCGTCTGACATGTATTAGCTTAGACAGCAGTGTCACCGCTTGGTCTTGGAGTTTCAGCGAGTTTCTCATTAGTCTTCGAGTGGATCAATCTGCTGAAAAAACCTTCATCGATATCCTTGGTGTTGAGGAAGGTCAAAAAGGTTGGAATCAAAGCAAAGGTAATGACATCAAGAATACCATAAAAGATAGCCTCACTATCTGGCTGGATTTTGTTACCACCGTCACTCAAACCCCAACAGATAGGGTATAAAATCAAAACTACCAACTGAAGACCAACAGCGATGGCAGCGACCTTATTAGTCTCAGCAGACCTCAATTTCTTGACGAGGGAGTTAACAACTAAAACGATTGCAAATAGCTCGGCAGTGGTTGCGAAAGTAAAATAACCCCATTTGTAAGTGGATTCGATTAACGAACCGATCAACAAGCCCAAGACAAAAATCTCGATAGTTAAGACTTTTGAAATCAAAGCACTGAATAAGGCGAATAACTTGGCTACTAAATCAGCCTGAGACTCGTACTTCAAATCAATGGAAGAGGTTGCAACTTCCATAGCCAATAAAGCGAATGGCCAGCCCAAGAACCAGCCAATGTACTTCACGTAGAAGATCTGTCTCACACCCAAACCTTCGCCCGTTGTGACATGTTGGAACTCAACGGGCGTAGAAGTCCAACCTAAGTTAGACGCATAGGTGAAGTAGGTGTATGCCAAAATAGCATTAGTGAACAATGGGACCAAAGTCAAGAACTTTTTGATCGAATGTGTCTTACTGGAAGTGGTTGCAAAAATGACAGCGTTTCCTATGGTGAAAAGGGAAAACAAGGAGAAAGCAGCCCACAACCAGTCAGACCCGTGATTAGTCAAATGAATATCAATACTCGATGAGGGAGGATTGACGTTGATAGCGTCATTACCTCTGATAATTAAGTTTGAAATAGAAACCATGATATTACTTTAGAAGGCTGAAGATTGTACTGTGAATGACTATCTTTATAATTGTGACCAGGAAGTGACGATAGGGGTAGGAACTGGCATATTTATAATGGAAACAGCTTACTAAACATGATGTTTAGCCTTGCAGACTAATGAGGTGATTTCGGTACAAAGTTTAATTTCTGTGGATCTACGGGAAAGGTCATGCCAGTTGTAAACCCAGAAAACAGGTAGGAAACTCGACCATGATTTACGTGACTGAACGGCTATGATGGAATTCACTATGGCTGCAAAATGGAAATTGAGAGAAAATTGAGTGTCAAAGAAAAGAAAGTCAGAGGGGAAAAACCACCCGATCAACCAAACAGTTTTGCGATAGTGCAATTGGGTGACTCGGAAAAGGTTAATTCGGGATGTGACTACAGACGGGAAGGATCGGCCCTTTCCCCTGTATTTCTATGCCCTTCTATTAGAGTGGCCTGCTCACCAAGGTGCACAGCTTCAAGAAGACGAGGTATTCTATTACGTCTAATTTCCACGGAACAGAGCGGCTTGGAAAGGCACTTCCGGAACAAAGTGTCACGGAGTTTGGGGAAGCCGAGAGAATTTAGGACACTTGTGCAATACCATGCTAGTTTATGTCCAGTAGATGATCATGTATTTAGGTATGTAATTGGGTGATCTTACAACCGATCAAATTGAACAATTGTGTGATTGGCTGTTGCTATCCTATCGCTACCGGCTGTCCAGACTTCAATCGTTCAATTACGTCGGAATTAATGTCTCCTGAAGCACCACAGATCAGACATTTCAACCTTTTACTGTAATAAAACGGTAAGACGGGTATGAAGAAAAGGGTCACACAATTGATAGTTCTGATAGCTCTAGCAGATTGATTGTGACAATTGCCGCAATAACATTGAACGTTGCCCACATCCTTAAGAGGCTTGTTGAAATCTTTCAAGCCAATAAGGAAGAACATACAATCCATTTGACGTAGCCGTTTAGGAAATTAAAAGATGATGTTTTTGTTCAGTGTTCGAGGAAGTGGCTTGAGTCTGTTTTGTAAGGTTGCGCAGTCCTTATTGTTTCTAGATAATCCAAGGAAAGTACACGACATACAACTTTCGATGTGACGTGACCAATTATAGACACGGACAAAAAAGTAGTTTCATATGGGTTTCGAGGATTTTGTTCTGTAGATTAAAGTCTGTAGACCTCTATTGAGACGTTAGGAGGATGGGATTCATCGAAGAACCCTGAGAAGCTAAACTGCAAAATGTATAATGATTTTCCCATATTTGAAGTCGTGCGCACACAAACTTTTCAGTCTTCGCTTGGATTCCAAACGATCTTCTACTCCTATATTTACGTTGCATTTTTATTTGCATCATATCCGCAAAGTACGCTTTTTCTCATACACTGTCTAGTAGCTATAGCTCGTACATCTTTTATTATTATCACTGGAATACATAGAATCTGATTAGATATCCCACACGAAGACAATGCCGCCAAAACCTAATACCCAACTTCATAAGTCATTTTGGAAGCAATTGCTGATATTGGGAAGAACTCAACAGTTCTATTGGTTCTTGGGTCACTTCTTTACCCTTGGCTGCTTCATTTTAAGCGTCATAGAGTCGCTATTCTCGTCCCTGTCGAAATATTATCGATTCTGCCTCATCAACATCATAATAACGTACATCATAGTCGTGAAGCAGGTTCATTTCAAAAGCAAATCATCGTTCCGAAATATTACCTTCAAGACCTTCGCCCATGATGAAAACCTCCAGTATTTGTTTTTGTCAGTTTGGTTCTATCTTGTCAGTTTCAAGTTGGGTAAAATCACTGGTGCCTTGTATTCATTCACTATTTATTCCTTCTTCCACTTCCTAAACTACTTCCAAAATAACTTGCTACAATATTTGCCCTTGAATTTATCGATCCAACACGCCATCAACAATCAAATAAATAACTTCAGCACCAATTTCAATCAGTATGCTTTGATGATGGCCTCGAACGCTGAAATTTTCGTCGCCATTAGTCTTGTTTTGGCCAGTCCCTTGCTCATTTTCAAATTGTTCAGCCAATTTACTTTTGTGGTTGTTCACATCTTGACTTTAGCTATTGTCACAGCATTTTTGAATTTGAGGTACAACAATAATGTATTCACAAAACAGATAATGAACCAATATGACCTCAGAATTCAACAGACTTTGGCATCCGTTCCTATTTTGGCTCGGTTTCAACCTACTTATGCGGCATTGAAGCTGAATGTTTTGTCGGTCTTAAAGCGTGTTACGGTGTCGAGGCCCGAAAAGTCTCGATAAAAATTCGATCTGTGTAGTTTTTTCAGAGAGCAATACACTTTTAAAAGAAATATCTTTCATAATCTCATTCCATTTTCTTTGAAAAAGGGTCAGTCATACTTTTATACAAGTGACAGATATCGAAATGGCCTCATCCAGTATCAAGAAAATAGCCGTCACCAATGCCTCGAAACTTCAGCAATTGCACATCATCACAGGTGTTGTCTTGATTTTATGTCTATTACCGATCACCTTGCTCAAAAGGCCTGCAAGCTGGAAATATTTCTTGTTCTTTAATGTTCCTTTGGCTGTGTGCCAATACACTATTGAAAAGTCTGGGAGACCAAAATACAAATATGACAATGTCGGCCAGTACAACAAGCTCGTGAGCAGTGGCATCGACTTAAACCAACCTGGCTTAACAGAATACATGTTTGACATTATATATGTTTCTTGGGTATTGGATTTCCTCACGGTTGTTCTTGGAAGTTTGAAAGTCTGGTATCTTTTCTTAGCTATTCCAGGCTTTGCCATCTTCAAGCTTTCCGGCTTCATAAAGGGATTCTTCCCCAAAAATGAGCCGACTGCACCATCCACTGCAGGGCAAGACAAACAGGAAAAGAGTAAGAGACAACAAAAGTTGGAGAAGAATGGTAGGAGAAAAGTTGTCAGATAGCGATAACAAAGTAGTCATTCATTTTGTACGAGTAATTTAGAACATTGAATCGTAGTTGGTGGCCTTTTCGACGACTACCGCCGCGAGTAAATGCAAGAAGAAAAACTCTGAACCATTACTCATGTTTAAAAGAGCATTTTCCACATTCAGGATTATGAATACTACCATAACCAAATCTGCTGTCGATGGTCCTGTTGAGCACAAGATAATAACCAAGTTAATGGCGTTGCAACCGTCGCGATTGACCATCTATAATGATTCCCACAAACATTCCCACCATCAAAGTATGCTCACAGCAGACAACACCGTTGAAAGCCATTTCAGAATCGAGGTAATTAGTGATCAATTCCAAGGTAAGAACCAACCAACCAGACACAGGATGATTTATGGTTTGCTTAAAGAAGAGATTGAAGTCGACAAAGTACACGCCTTACAGTTAAAAACGAAAACTCCAGCTGAGGTGGGTGAGCAAAGCGAAGCCGTCGAATGTGGCCACACACACAGTCATAGCGACGGCCACGACCATGGCCATTCTCATAGCCATAACCATTGACTAATCAAATTCAAAAATCTGTACAAAATTTTCAATACAGTAAGTTACAAAAACTACTGATTCGTTCATTTGAACCACATATCTAATAAGTTTATATTAAAACAATCACTCTTTATCTACCATAACTTCTTGGACAGTAGCATTCTTAGCCACCAATTCCACTATTCTTCTGATGACCGGCAAGGTTAACCAAGCTGGCACATAGGCTTCAACTCTTGAGAAGGGTCTTAAACTAACAGTTCTGAAAGGATCATTGAAGTATCCATCCGTGCTGACAACTTCAAACAAGTCTTGCCCTGCATCAGTGGTCTTGACTCTATCTGCCACCGCTTGTAACACCTCTGGTGATATAGGAGTCTCGTAGTCTGCCACGAAGTACTGACTTATCAATTTTTGAATTTGGTTAGGTCTCAAAGCGTAGCATATTTCGTAGATAATTTCGATGTCTTCTGGTGTATTCTTCTTGATCTGTAGTAATTTAGCAGCTTGAAACAAGTGGCATAAATATCCAGAAGCTTCTTGTATTTCGTGACCTTTACACCACTCTTCTAACCTCGTAAGGTTATAGTTCAATTGCAAACCTCTCTTCCAAGACAAGAAGTTTCTTCTCATTATCAAATCGTTGAAACACAAAGCGTCGATGAATCTCAACAACTCAATGATAACTTCATTCATGACCTCATGCTCAATGAAGTACGATTTCATCGACCAGTATACGGAGTTGAAGAAGGTCAATATATCGTCCATTTTGTATGGGTTGGATTGGGGAAAGACCTTGGCCAAGAATGGGGAACTTTCTGGTGCCATGTAACCAGGCAACGACTGGGATAAAACAACGGCAGCCACAGCTTTCTTTTCTAAATCTTTCTCCATCTTCTTCATCCACATATTGTAGATGTTGTAGCTCAAGCTTTCAAAGTCTTCCTTCACCACAGCTATGAGCTTGAGATACTCCTCGAACTCTTCTTCGCTCATTTCATAGCTGAGAGTATCATTGGACAAAATGGTTTGTTGGGCGTAAGAAACGAATGAATATAATTCGTGAGTGTTACTCAACCAGAACGCACCGTTGGCAATCACTTCTTCTCCTTTCAAATTGGACACAATGATCTGTATTGTGGCCAATACTTCACCCAAGAATTCCTCACTCTCTTTAGTTAGACCTAATCTCCACATATCACTCAAGATGATGATGATGATTCTTGCTGGGAACAAGATTTCTTTTCTAGTGAAGTCGGAAGCAACACTTGCCGGTGGAATTTTGAGGTTCTTGAGTAAACCTTCGACCACTTCACGATGCAACTGCCTGGAGTTTCTCAATAGTCTGAACAACTCGTCATTTATGTCATCGATATTGGTTTCTTGCTCGTTGCTCACGGCAATGACCGACACTGGTCTAGCACCAGTACCATTGGAGTCGTAATTTGTACCATTGACGATACTACTTTGGCGCTTAGTGTTCATACTTCTGTTTTTGGCAGCGTTCAACTGAGGCAAGTTAATCTGTTGATTCTGCAAGATGGATAATTCATTCTTCAATTGATCAATGTGACTCTTCAAATCAGTTTCGATAGTATCACGCTTCATCAAATCTTCTTTGGCTTTTTGAAGGTCTTCCAAATTCTTAGCGACTTCTTGTTTCAAGTTAGTCTGTTCTTTGGTCAACTCCTCTATCTTGACTTCAGCCATGCTATAGTCATTCCTTATCTGTCCCAATTCTTCGTTTAGTTTCACAATTTCCAACTGATGTTGCTCATCTTGATGGTCGAATTTGGTACTGAACTCCAACTCCTTGGATTTCAACGCTTCTTGAGACTTGGAGGAATGATCCAAGAGGTTTTTCAAACTGGTGATTTCCGCCATTAAGCTTTTGTTATCTTGAATTTTTGAGGTTAGAGATTGTGTCAACTCAACCACTTTGTTCTCTAACTTGTATGATACTTCTTTCAAGTGATTGGCAGATTTTGCTTCAACCCTCAAAGCCTGCAACTCTTTGCCGGCCAATTTCCTTCTAATCAATGATTGAATCACCACAGCAGATTTTTGCTTCTTGGTGAAGTCTCTACGAACTTGCAAACCTCTCCAAGATTTTTGTAACACAACAGCAGAATTCTCAGTTTTGAGTCCTAAAAGATTCTGCCTAGCCTGAAATCCTCTCCAAGACTTTTGCAACACGATAATGCTTTGTAACGACTGATTGATCAACTTTCTTGCTTGGGTACCTCTGATTATGGTTTGTATCATAATGGCGGCTGCGGTCTCCCTTTCTTGTTTCACTTTCAATCTTCTGATGAATCCACGGATCAATGATTGGGCACCAATTGTACTGGTCCTTATCTCTTGATACCTTCTTTGTTGCAAATGTCTCTTGATGTTCTTCTGTATCAAGGTAGCTGAAGTGAACAACTTGTCAGATCTAAGTTTCTCGAACTGGGCCAACATCCCTGCCTTGAAAAAGATCTTGGTATTACCCAATTGATACTTAGACTTATCAGGTAAGTTGCTGGCCAATATCTGTGAACACAATCCACTTACGGAGTCTTTTGTTGTCTCACCACTCATTACCTTGATCCAATCATTAGATGGAACCAAGATGTGATACCTGTCTGCAAATTCCACGTAAGTCCAACGACTGGGGAACCCAGCACAAGATATACGAATGGTCTCTAAGACACCACATGCTCTCAACTGAGATAATACCATTAAAGAATCAAATTCCCAAGCTTTCTTTAACTCATTGGGCTTGATACATCTGATGTAGTGAACGTTTGTTGAGTTGATAGTCTTCATCAACTCAATCAATGAGTTTTTGAAAATGGATCCCAAGGTTGGCTTTTTGTTGGATATTGATTTCTTGGCTAACGAGGTATTGCCGTTGGTACTACTCGTGCTGCTGCTCAATTGCAATGCATTCCTTTCAATTATATCCAACACTTCCCTCAATAACTCATTTTCACTGTTTTTCAAAACTTCCAAATGGCCCTCACCAACGGTGTCCCTGTTCTTCTCGAGGAACCCATCAATATCGTAAGCGACATCTAAGGCATAGTGCGCAACAATAAATTTCGACTGGCCAAATCTGGGCTTCTTGAATACTTTATTGGTTGGCTCTTTGTTCAACGTTTGGTACATTTTTTCGATTAAGGATTGATCAGACCCAGCTGGCAATCTTGATTCTTCATCCAACAATGATAAAATACCCAATTTGTTTTCGATCAAATTGATGCATGGTTGGTTATCTGAAAAATCAATGAAAGACCACTCAATCTCTTCCTTGACATACTCTTCTTGTTCCAACTTGAACACGTGTTGATTGAATTCTTGTTGTAGCTTTTCGTTAGCGTAATTGATACAGAACTGTTCGAAGGAATTTTTTTCGAAATGTTCGAATCCATAGATATCCAAAACACCAATGAAAGAGTTGATGTTGTCTATGATTTCAGGAGGACACAAATCGCTGTTAATATAATCCACCAACCAATCAAAAAGGGCGGAATAAATGTATTTGGCAAACGAATCTCTAGCCACCAATGCCTGTTTGTAATTTAAGTTGGAGGTAATCTTTTCGGACCTGGTGGTGATTTGCTTCTTGACACACCATTTACTAAAGTTTCCTGCATCTATACCCAATAAGTCACACGCCTTCACTAAGTTGGGTTCATCCGCTGACAAATGTGCATCATTTCTTGATGGTGATATTTCAATGTTACCGATGTGTAATAAGGCAGCCAAGAGTTTGAAGATTTCGAACTGCTTCACGTCCTCAATACCGATTAAGCTCAATGCCTCTTTAGTGATGCCGAACTCTTTCTTGTCATCCGTACCTTCTAAGTGTGAAGCATCACCTTGACTTGTATAGTTGTAATCGTCGGGGGATGACAAGTTCAACCTCAACTTATCGTCTTCACTCAAACCAGCCAACAACTGGTAGAATATGTGATAGTTTCGTTCATTCTTGGGTTGGAAAACCAACCTACTTCTTTCCAACAAATAAGTTCTAATTCTAGCACCAATAATGGAAGTAGACTTGTCAAAAAGAATCTCCAAGTACTTACCAAAACGAGACGAGTTGTCATTTCTTGTTGTCTTAGCGTTACCGAAAGCTTCCATAATTGGATTCGTGGCTAAAATTTGTTTCTCGACTTGACTCATATCATGGTGATGAGAGGCAGTACCTGGTAAAGTGCTTCCAGGTTGGGCGGCCAAAGAAATATCATTATCAGCGGTTTTTTCGACATCACTCTCCACCGAAGCAAAGTATCTCATAATGTACTTGGCACTAACAGTTTTACCAGCACCCGATTCACCACTGACGACAATTGTTTGATTATCCCCATCACGTTTCATACATTTGTAGGCATCTTCAGCAATGGCAAACAAGTGAGGGTCCAATTCACCTCTGGTTCTTCCGTTGTATGCCTGAATAATATCTTGACTGTAAAGGGAGTCAATTCTTTGAAAGGGATTTGTAGCGATCAACACAATCCCCGAATAAGTATAGATATTTAATTGACTATATCTTACCTTGATAGCATGCAACACAGCAGGCTCATTAAGATACGACAACGACGTCAAATCCTCAGAGGCCTCCAATATAGGAGGATTCCTTAAAGGAAATTTAGAATTTTCCTCAGTCAAGGAATCGCTTACCACTGTGAAGGTTTCCTCAGGGTTACTATCACTGCTGAACTCGACTTCATACTTATCATTCTTTGAAGTAGTAGACTTTACGGTCACACCCACCCAACCTAATTTGTCATCTGGGTACCAGCACCTGGTCCCAACATCATAAGCGACAACCATAGTCACAGTCCGGTATTGTGTCTATACTCCTTACACAATAAATAGTACTCTGCTCGATTTCCGAATCAGACGTGTACTACACTGGTACAAGGTGATATGTGCTCTTTGAGAAGAATGTGCTTTTATGAACCCTTTTTATGCGGTCAATTGCTGATAAAAATTGGTTCTGAAAGTGTTACAAAGATGTGTATGTTGTTGTTTTGAGTTTTTGATCTCACAGTTCGCCATAAAAATTTTCTCGTTGGACGCGTGAAAATGATTTATCCCGCACACTACTACTTTTATGCATGAGTGAGCATGTACTCTAATTTTGGTGTTTTTGTACCTAGTCTTTTTTCCTTTAATACGCAAACGACTTTAAAACACGATAGTGAATTTTGACGAAATCTCGAACAATGGATCGATATTACCAGAACTATTTTACCAGTGGCGTGCGGTCAATTGATTTTAGAACGTGATTATAATAACTGAGCTAAATGTATTTCTAATTCTACAACTTGAAAGGTGGAGGTTCAAGACCCTGGTAAACAGAATCAAATAGTTTGTCACTTGGAATGTACCTGCTTTGAAATCTTGTGTCGACGAAGGAGTCGTTCAATTGGTCGATTGAGGACACACCCAACAATCTCATATTCATTGTCATCTCGTCTTTCAAAACCTGAATAGCCTTGAATACTCCATCATCGCCATAAGTCGACATGGCATACAAAAAGGGTCTACCTATACCAACCCCTTTGGCTCCTAGACAGATGGCCTTCAAGATGTCAGTCGCTCTTCTTATACCCCCATCGATATAAATTTCAAGCTTGTCCAATAATTTCTTTTCTTTCAAGATCGGGTGCAATTCTGCCAACACGTCGATGGGTGGTTTGCTAAATTCCAATTGCCTACCACCGTGGTTACTCAAGACTATCCCATCCACCCCATGCTCGATAGATTTCAAGCTGTCCTCGACGGTCTGAATACCTTTCAAGATGATAGGCATCTTCGTAATGGATCTGAAATACTCGATATCTTTCCAAGATAAAGAGGTATCAATGAAAGAGGATATTGCCCTAGCGGCCCCCTGTGAAGTATCGGCATCGTCTCCTTCGCCTTGTACGTGACTGAGATCTTGGAAATTCTTGGATCTCATATCCTTTTCCCTTCTTCCTAATTGAGGAGCGTCCACGGTTATGAAAAGACCTTTGATACCTCGGGCTTCTGCATGTTGAACAATACGCTTAGTAATCTCCTTATCAGCGTTCACGTACAACTGTAACCATTGAGTTTGCTCGTCTACTGCTTCATCAACAATCTCATCAAAAGAACAGGATGCCAAGGTTGGGATCATTTGAATGATATTTTGTTTGGCGGCAGATCTTGTTAAAACCCTTTCTCCCTCTGGATGGCCCAACTTTCCCAAAGCAGTAGCAGTAATATAGAAGGGTGCATCGACTTTCGTACCCAACATCGTGGTGGATAAGTCGATGGTGGATACGTCGACCAATATTCTAGGCTTGAAGAAGTAATGATGGTACGCCAAATGATTCGACCTCAATGTGATTTCATCGTCACATCCACTGGAGTAGTAGGCCCAAGCAACTTTTTCCATGGTGTGCCTGGCCACAAACTCGAAGTCACTCAAGTTATAAACTTGAGCCAAGTCCGGTTTGGCCTTCAAATACTTCCTTCTGTTCAATTCGTACTCATCAGGGGGGTCATCAGGATCATCGTCATACTCATCCTCTTCTTCTTCACCAGCAGAAGCGTTAGACGTAGGAAGACTAGATGGAGTTGGGAAATCAATGGATTTTTTGTCCTCCTGTTCGTCGTACTCAACGTCAAATTCATCCACGACGTCAGGGTCCTGCCCGGAACTAGCCGTAGAGTGCCCACTTTGGCGTTCCTGTACAGCTTGCGCTGACTCATCGGGTTGAACGGTCATTCTCTCAACCTCCCTCGGTGCCTCTTGTTCTTTTGGAGGTTTTCTCTTGGTCTTGGGCTTGCTTGAAAGATCAACCTCCCCTTTGAAACATTCCTCAGGTAAATATTTGGTCAATGTGTCGGATGGATGAATTGGATCAAACGCCTTCGTGGCATCCTTCCCTGCATATTTCAAGATAATACCAGTGCCACCAGGATGCTCCGGCAAGAAATTAGTCACATCGTAAGCTTTGTTGTGGATAATCACCCAACAGTCATTTTTGGTGTTGTGCTTGGAGACCTCCGAGTATTGGACTTTCATAGCTTACTTCGTATCGCAAATGAACTTTTACGTTGTGCCAATTGCCTGTATTTTGTTTCACGGACAAAGATTTCAAGGGGGTGTCCAAGATATAAAAAGTGTCAAAAATATCCAATTACCTTGATGTTCAATCAAATCCTTTATGTATGGTGTGGGGTTGCGCTCGGGCACGACTTTTGCTACTTTCAGGGTGATAAGGCCCCAATATCCATAAAGTATCCGGTTACATCAGCGCGCAGGCTACGCCACAAGCTTGGCACCACCGTCCCTGGGGCTGCTGGCTCGCTACTGGTCTCCGGAGTTTGGTTGTGCAACAATAGTGAAATTTAGGCAGTGGGGCATTTGGGCCTGTAGATCGACTTGCACACAGTCCTTTTCGCTGTTTTCCTATGTTCGGAGATTGCCAGCCGTTTTGGAAACGGCAAAGGTGGACCTTGGAGCCAAGCTTATTTCATTTGGCGAGCGATGGATTACCGTAGAGCTACGGGTTGCGTATACTTTCTTTTTCAGGTTTGAAATTTCGCTTTCTCGCCCATGGCAAAACTCTTACAAAGCATACGCACAATGCTCGAGATCCAGGCCCAAATTTTACTGAGAATTGTGCTTGCTTGTCAAAACTCAGTTACAAATAATTTGGTATGCACACTAAGTTTTGTAATAAAAATTTTCTCGCTCTCAAACCCTAAAGACAGAATTGACCAATTTGATCATTATAACAGTTAGAATATAATTAGTTTTTTTTTTCTTGAGAAAATACAATCACTTGTGAAAAGGTCCTAAGTTGAAGGAACTCGTTTTTGATAAAGAGATCAACTGTGCCACTAAGGTTTAGTCTACGGTTAGTTCGGCTGCGTTCTTGTGGTTTGTTACGTCTGTGCGTCTGCGTTTGGTGTGTTGAGGTATCGGTCTTCCAACCCACTTTCTCATCATCACTTTCTGCTCCTCCCTGTTCCCTTATTTTGAATAAGCTAGCCTCATTAGCTTGAGTGTGGAACAAAACAATCCTCAGTACCTGTCCGATTTAGAACTCGCATTAGGTGCCATTTCGACTGCCATCCGTGTTTCGGAATCCAGGGGTATCATTTAATCACTCTGGAACAGAACTAGGTCAGTCATCTTATTTTGTGGGAATAACTCATCTTTAAGATGGTGTTAGTCAATGGGGTTAAGTACGCATGCGAGAGGTGCATCCGGGGCCATAGAGTCACCACTTGTACCCACACTGATCAACCATTAACTAAGATAAAGCCAAAGGGGAGACCTGCTTCACAGTGTCAACATTGCAGAGACCAGAGGAAGCTCAAGTCCTTGCATATAAATTGTACATGTGGCAAAAAGACCAATCATTCAAGCAACTGTTACAAAAACCCAGCAGGGTGCACTTGTTATCATAATCACAAGACAAAAGCGATGGAAAAATCTAAAAAGAAGGATTCCAAGTTACTCCCCAAAGACCCCAGGGACTTTTCCAAGGATTACAGTCCCGATTATGATTCCAAATTACATCACAAGTCATACAAAATGGGTAGTGGCATCGCTGGTTCATCAGGTGTGGAGTTTGGCTTACCGGATGAGAAAATTGACTACAACAATGACTTGTTCGAAATGCTCAATTCAAGAGATGACTTGTCTCATGATTTCCCCGAGCTTAAACAGAGTTTAGAATTTCCCTTGTTCCCTTTGATCGGTTCTCAGAGTTTTGACAATGAGAACATGCCTTTGAGCAGCATCCCGGACTCGCTGGAATCGTCGGTAGCCCCAGAAACATTACCCCGAACAGAAGTTGATCCAATACAACTGGATGAATTCTCTGATTTTAAAGAATTCTCGGAACTTCAGGAGTTGAATGGAAACGATTCTGCAGATTCCAAATCTACTCCTGGATCTTTGAATAATGGTAATAGTGGAAAATCTGTACCGGTGAAGAGGGACCCTGGCTCTTTTGTCCCTAGCGCAAACATTTCCGGTTCTAATCTTGCTTCCAATGGCAGTAACAATGGTGGTATGCCTACGTCCGACGCTTCCATAGAGGTGTATTTCTCCGACCAAGCTACCAACAATTCCTCACCCGCACCAAATAGCGCATCCTTCACGAGGTCTCATTCGATCAAGAATAGACCCTCATCTGTTTTATCATTGAATTCCATCGTTTCAAATGAATCAAAACCCGACAATAGATTTGACTCGAAGATTGACACTAAAGTGGATCCAAAATTCGAGTCTTCTGCTTATCCGCCCTCCAGCAACGACAGCAACCACTCGTCTTCGAACTTGAATTTGAATATCACCGGCCATCTAACCAATGTAATACCTCATACTGTCAATGGAGCTGTGAAATTTCCATTTGGCAATATTTTGGAGAGCAATGAGGTGTATTTGCTGGATGAGGAGATTCAACAACTGTTCTGGAATGAGAATCAAGAGTTATTGTATAGGTAGTCGGTGTGTTTTCAAAAGGCGTTAGGTTTGTAAGATATATTTTTCCCAATTAGATATAAGATTGAATTGACATTTGGTCCTTTTCGAATTAAATCTTGAGGTTTTCCAATCTCTTCATGTTAGACGTCAAATCATGATTTTGACGTTGGGGTATTTCGTTATTCAAGTACATTAGAATTTTCTCATCGGGGATTGAAGAAATGGAGCTTTGCTCGTTTGTTTGGAGAACGAGGAGTCTTATCAAATACTCTAACAATGATAAGGATTTGCTAGTAACCTTTTCGGGCTTGCCCTTCTTGGTGGACTCTTCTTTCTTTGCTGCTTCGTCTTCGGATTCGCTATCTTCACTGCTGCTTTCCTCATCACTTCCCCCGTCTACTTCATTACCAAACGCTATGTACTTGTCGTGAAATTTGACAATGAACACAGGGGATGTCTCGTCAAGTTTCAACAATTGCCCTGATTTTGTGAAAAAAAGTTTCTGCACCTCCTGAAGTTTGATGGTTACCACTTGAGGTTCACCATCATGGTAACGATCGTCATTGAAATTCTCTGTTATAGTTAAGTTGTAGTCAAACGAACCCGTCGTTGTAAGACGAACATCACTTCTAGCGAAATTTTCCTTCCATATTATCGGACTCTCTGGATTGTTTTCATTGTAAAACATGGAGAAGTACTTGAGATCAAACGAAGGGCCAATTGTGGAAGATGGATCTTGGGTAATGTACTTGGTTGCTTCTATCAACTTACTTATACTCACCAGATTCAAATTCTTATTAATCAAGTTACTCGACGAGATACACAAATTGAGTAAAGGAATTGTCCTATCTATGGTTTCTATCAAGAAGTCTAGCTTTTGGTTTAATTGTTTAACCATCAGTCCATTTGGTACCTTCTGAACAACCTCATCGAATTCTTTAAACTGTTGCGTAAGGTGGTCGATAACTTCATTACAACCATTTAATGAATTATACTGGGAATTCACACTACGTATCAACTCTATAGAAGGGTTGACTACGTTTATGCTTAACCTTATCCTTGAAATTTTCTCTGTGACCTGAGCTCTCTCTTGCACTGGAACCTTCTCATTTTCCAACAACTTTGAAACAGTTTTAATCGCAAAACCTGAAGCCAAAGATATTCCCGACCTTATGGCAAAGGACATCGCCTGGTTGGAGGCTTTTGTAATGATTTCATCCATTGTTTAGAAGAAAAGTCGAATGCAGATATTCTAAAAACTTCTCTTTGCTTTCAGTGATCTAAGATTGCAAAATCGCGCCTCATCTGTTTATTAATTCAAATTGTAAACACGACTATCTTGCAATGACTGTCAAACTAACGGGTAATAGAAAGCTTTTGAAAGAGTTCACCACGCCCATGGGGTCTGGAGCAGGTGTACCAATAGAACAGAGGCCTAAACCGGTCAAAGACAGTGCTGTAAGGCTTTCAAAACCTTTCAGAGTCCCTTTCAAAACTCGTGATAACAACACGGTCAGATCAAGTAGAAAGAAGGTGAATTATGCAACTGATGCTGAGAATATCGTACCTGACGACGACAATATGGTTGTTAAAAGGAAGGGTGCTTTGAACCCAAGGCAGAGCGCACGCAGTGGTACTGATATGGAGTCCAAGCTCAAGACTCATTTCTCGGTGCCATTTCAAGACAAAACCAAGTTGATGAATATTCCACCTCCCCCCTTGGGCACCAAACCCAAGACTTTCATGCCACCAAAGCCTTTGCATGATCCATTGAGTGAATTTGCCATCGTGTTGTACGACCCTACTGTTGATATAATTCCAGGCCTTGAGGATGTCAAGCCAGAAACAGAAGATTCGAAAGAGAATTCACCAACTTCAGAAGATAAAGAAATTGAACCGCCACAAAAGAAACGAAAAGTGCACAAGTCGCTCGCCGAGATATTAGGTATATCCAAGTACAAAGACGATGAAACGAAGCATCCTAATGTTCCAGTGGTCATTGACCCCAGATTAGCAAAGATCCTTCGACCCCATCAAGTGGAAGGTGTCAAATTCTTGTACAGGTGTACTGCGGGCTTGATTGATCCCGAGGCAAAAGGCTGTATTATGGCAGATGAAATGGGGTTGGGGAAGACTCTACAGTGTCTCGCATTAATGTGGACGTTGCTCAAGCAAGGCCCCAGAGGGAAGAAGACCATTTCGAAGTGTATAATAGTCTGCCCTTCATCTTTGGTAAGAAACTGGGCTAACGAAATCGTAAAGTGGTTGGGTGAGGGAGTGTTAACGCCCTTGGCAATTGATGGCAAGAGTGTCAAAAATTCCGAGATCGGGGACAGCTTACGTCAATGGAGTGTCGCTAGTGGGAGAAATATCGTGAGGCCAGTTTTGATCATAAGTTACGAAACATTAAGGCGACATGTTGATAAATTATCAGGTACTGAAGTAGGCCTCATGTTGGCTGACGAAGGGCACAGGCTCAAAAATGGCGATTCCTTGACGTTCAGTGCGTTGAACGAGTTAAGATGTGAACGAAGAGTCATATTGAGTGGTACCCCGATACAGAATGATTTATCTGAGTATTTCTCCCTCTTGAACTTTTCCAACCCTAATTACTTGGGTACCAGGCTTGATTTCCGGAAGAACTTCGAGAATGCAATTTTGAGAGGTAGGGATGCTGATGCTAGTGACAAGGAAAGAGAAGTGGGTGACAAAAAGTTAGGAGAGTTAACTACAACGGTATCCAAGTTTATCATCAGAAGGACAAATGATATTTTATCAAAATACCTCCCCATCAAATACGAACATGTCATCTTCGTAAACCTTCTGCCTTTACAAAAATCATTATATGAGCATTTCATTACATCACCAGATATCAAAAAACTACTCAAAGGCGTTGGGAGTCAACCTCTTAAGGCAATTGGTATGCTAAAAAAACTTTGCAACCATCCAAATTTACTTAATTTGCCCGAAGACCTAGAGGGTAGTAACAGATTCCTTCCAGAAGACTATGATTACAAGGCAAGAGAAGTCCAAACATGGCATAGCGGCAAGTTTGAGATTCTAGAACGGTTTTTGTACAAGCTACACCGAGAAACTAATGATAAAATTGTTCTCATTTCCAATTACACTCAAACACTCGATTTGATTGAAAGAATGTGTCGACACAAGAAGTACGGTGCTATACGATTGGATGGGACCATGAACATAAACAAGCGTCAAAAGTTTGTGGACAGGTTCAATGATCCCGATGGTAAAGAATTTATATTTCTTTTGAGTTCCAAAGCTGGTGGTTGTGGTATCAATTTGATCGGTGCTAATAGATTGGTTTTGATTGACCCTGATTGGAATCCGGCCTCTGACCAACAAGCGTTGGCTAGAGTTTGGAGAGATGGGCAGAAGAAAGACTGTTTCATCTACAGGTTCATTAGTACCGGTACCATCGAGGAAAAGATCTTCCAACGTCAAAGTATGAAAATGAGTTTATCCTCCTGCGTTGTCGACGAGAAAGTCGATGTTGAGAGGTTGTTCAGTGCCGATAACTTACGGCAATTGTTTCTTTTCGAAAATGACACAATTTGCAATACCCATGACACTTACCATTGTGAGAGATGCCAAAATGGAAAACAGATACAGCAGGCCCCTGCCATGTTGTACGGAGATGCCACCACTTGGAACCATTTAAACCACGAGGATCTCCAAGAGAACCACGATGACTTGTTGAGGAACGAATCCCAATTTGATGCAATAAGTTACGTCTTCCAGTATATATCACACTGAGTTCGACGATTGATCATATCAATCCCGAGTGAAATCTCAATCCTAGTGTAACCTCATCACGACCAGAGATAACAGAGTGGCCATACCATGCAATTGAGTCAATAATTGGATGGCTAATAATATGTTCTGAGCCTCTCGGTGTTTGGCATGAGTACCCGGGTTATTCATAAGGGGTCCTCCCCGCAAAAAAAAATAGCCCAATTGTAGCAAATATAAATAATCAAACGAGCCCCATATATTTGACAGCTTTCAGTTTTTCAAGTTATAGAAATGTTGCCATCGAATCCTATTATAATTGTTGGTGGTGGTCTTGCTGGACTTTCTGCTGCCCATGAGTGCTATCTTCGTGGGTCCAATGTCATCTTGCTCGACAAGCAAGGGTTTTTGAGTGGGAATAGCGGAAAAGCAACTAGTGGAATTAACGGGAGTTTAACTAGACCACAAGTAGACTTGAATATCAAAGACTCTGTCGACCAATTCTATCAGGACACACTAGCTAGTGCTAAGGAGCAAGCTAATCCTGAGTTGATCAAGGTGTTGACTTATCAATCGAGTGATGCAATTCATTGGTTACAAGAGGTATTCAAACTCGACTTGACAGTGGTGAGTCGACTTGGGGGTCATTCTCAACCTCGTACCCACAGGGGTAATGATAACAAGTTCCCTGGAATGGCTATCACGTACAAGTTGTTGGAGAAATTGGAAAACTTGAGTGTTGAGGAACCCGATAGAGTTACTATTCTTAAAAATAGTCAGGTTCTCGATTTGATTTTAAACAAGGACGAAGTAAAAGGTGTTATTTATAAAGACTTGAAGAGTAAGGTGAAGTCAGAACTAAAGGGGTTGGTGATTATGGCTACCGGAGGCTACGCAGCAGACTTCACCAAAAATTCTTTACTCAGAAAATACCGGCCCGACATCTTCAACTTACCCTCGACGAATGGAGAACATGCTACTGGTGATGGTCAAAAGATCATGATGAAGAACCATGCTGAAGGAATTGATCTTGACAAGGTTCAAGTTCACCCCACTGGTTTGATCGACTATGATAACAAAGATGTTATCAATGGTATAAAACAACCTAGATTCTTGTTCCTCGGAGCAGAAGCATTAAGAGGAGAAGGTGGAATAATGGTAAACGGTAAAGGAAAAAGGTTTGTGAATGAATTGGGAACAAGAGACTATGTGAGTGGCGAAATGGAGAAAGTATTCAAGAATGGGGAAGGACCCATCCGTTTGATCTTGACTGAAAAAATGGCTGCCAAATTGACTTTCCACGTTAAGCACTATCAACAGAGGAACTTGATGCGTAAAATCACTGGCGAACAGCTCATCGAAGATATGGGCATTGACTCAAGTGTCCTTGCTAAAGAATTAGAGGACTACAACACACATGAAGAGTCAAATCCAGACAAGTTCGGCAAGAAGTACTTCCCCAACGGTCCGGTGAACTTTGATTCAAATGCTCTGTACTACGTTTCCTTTGTTACCAGGGTGTTGCATTTCACGATGGGAGGGATCAAAATCAACGACAAGGCAGAAGTCGTCTCGGGCTCTTCGGTGTTCAAAGGTTTATATGCTTGTGGAGAGGTTGCAGGGGGGGTACACGGCCACAACAGGTTGGGAGGATCAAGTTTACTTGCCTGCGTGGTTTTTGGGAGATTGGCAGCCGATCAAGCCTCAAGCCTTTTGCTAAAACAGTTATCAAATTTGTCACAAACTGATGCAACTGACACTGACATCCCCCAAACTTCCGCTGCAAACAGATTACAACAAATACACTTACACATAGATCCGGTTCAAAACCAGGTCAGCGTGTCCTGGGGTGACGGGAAAAGTGAACCAGGCAACGGTAACGAAAAGGATGTCAAGGCCAAGTCAAGCTCGTCAACCGACGGGCAAAGCTCCAAAAAGAAACCAGAAAAGCCCAAACAGGACAGTAAACCCAAGAAGAAAGAACTAAAGGAATTTACAGTAGAGGAAGTGGCTGCTCACAATAAACCTGACGATTGTTGGTGCATTATTAAGAACCTTGTTTTAAACCTCACTCCCTTTTTGTCCTCGCATCCTGGAGGTGCAGACTCCATTGTAAACTTTGCAGGCAAAGATGCCACAGAGAGTTTTGAAATGTTACATGACGATAATGTAGTTGCAAGATACGCTTCAGACTGTGCCATCGGAGTAATCAAGGGACAAAAGCCAGGATTACCATATTAGACGATGATTTTTGTCGTTTTTGCCATGTATAGAGTCTAGTAGAACAAACTTTTTAATCTTTTATTTAGTACAAAGAATAAATCAAAATCCAAGCAGAATCTTAATTCAAAAAGATTTTAAAAAAGCACAATTAGGGGGGATCCACATACTTTATGAAAAACAAGAGAGAACAAGAATAAAATGTTGAAACTAAAACGAATCTAAACTTTTATTGGCAGGATAAAAAAAGTCATCCAACAATAGAAGTGGGTACCTAGAAAAAGGCTTAGAAACATTTCAAGTGGACAATAGAAGGTCCAGATTCATCATATTCTTGTTTTGAAATCCACATTTGTTGGAAGGTAGATAAGGAAGATAAGATAGAACCACCAATCCAGACAGAGTATTTTCTTTCTGGAGGAGCAATGATCTTGACCTTCATGGAAGAAGGAGCCAAAGCAGTAATTTCCTTTTGCATTCTTTCAGCAATACCTGGGAACATGGTAGTACCACCAGACATGACGATGTTACCATATAATTCTCTTCTAACATCAACGTCACACTTCATGATGGAGTTGTAAGTGGTTTGGTCAATACCAGCAGCTTCTAAACCTAAGTCACTTGGTCTGAACAAAGCTTCAGCAGCTCTGAATCTTTCGTTACCAATGGTGATAACTCTACCATCTGGTAATTCGTAAGACTTTTCGATAGCAGAAGATTGACTTGAAATTTGCATTTCTTGTTCGAAATCTAAAGCAACGTAACATAATTTTTCTTTGATGTCTCTAACAATTTCTCTTTCAGCAGTAGTAGAGAAGGAGTAACCTCTTTCAGACAAGATAGACATCAAGTGGTTGGTCAAATCTCTACCAGCCAAATCGACTCTCAAAATACCGTGAGGTAAAGCGAAACCGGAGTAGATTGGGACAACGTGAGTAACACCATCACCAGAATCTAAAACGATACCGGTGGTTCTACCACTGGCGTATAAGGATAAGATAGCTTGGATGGAGACGTAGAAAGCTGGAACGTTGAAAGTTTCAAACATGATTTGAGTCATTTTTTCTCTGTTAGATTTTGGATTCTTTGGGGCTTCGGTCAACAAAACTGGGTGTTCCTCTGGTGCAACTCTCAATTCGTTGTAGAAGGTGTGATGCCAGATTTTTTCCATATCATCCCAGTTGTTAACGATACCGTGCTCAATTGGGTATCTCAAGGTCAAAACACCTCTCTTGGATTGAGCTTCGTCACCAACGTAACAATCTTTTTGACCTAAACCGACCATGATACCTTGATGTCTTGGTCTACCAACAATGGAAGGGAAGACAGCTCTTGGAGCATCATCCCCGGCGTAACCGGCCTTACACATACCAGAACCATTGTCAATAACTAAAGCAGCTACTTCTTCTAAAAGGTGATGTTAGTATTCACGAAAGTACATGTTGTTCAATGGATCAATGATAGGGGAAAAACGAAAAAAAATAAATCGCCCGGTGGCTGGTTGGTCCTCAAACGGGCTGATTGGACGTCGAGCTGCGATAACCCAGCACCCCCTGTGAAGGTCACTCGGGCGCGCTATAAAAAACAAAAGTTACGTCGACACGCCCCTATATCACTGAGAACAACAAATCTCGTTTATCTCAAACAGCCGCCGGCCTGAACATGCAATATATCAATTGCATCAGTGGATGGCTTCAATCGCATGTCAATTGTGTATAGGCCTCAACAGGATTCGTTGATCCCACCGATTGATTAATATCAATCGGGCTTCGATCTCAACTTTTGACACTCTGAACCAGATCGAAATAATCGGAATCTGGAACACTCTCCACGAGCTGTTCCGGGAATTCAGTTGTCGATTTCGTTCTTTGAAAATCAAAATACAAATCAATCCATCAAACACTTAACTTGGGTACATACCACCGTCCATGATTTATAATATTATAAGTTTATCTATGAAATTTGGAATTAAACAAATATCCTCTGAAGAAAAAGGGAAAAGTAAAAAGAAAAATTTATAATTTTCGTTGGACGAACCAAAGGTGAAAAATTTCGTTCGTCAAAATAGGTAAAACATGGAAACCTCGCGAGGGTCGAATCCTGATAATACAGGGGTATTTCTACCTGGTCGTTGGTGCGCGCGTTAAGCTATTGCTCAAAGGACCCAAATTGCAGGATATTGTTTAGAGAGGGGTATTGTAGGCGGAGATCAGAGGTTTTGTACGTGATAATGTCACGAAATTTTTCAAACACAAAATGGCAGTAGTCGACGTGGCATATTTGGCTATCTCGCATATTGTAGTTGAGGGTATGTTGATCTGTGGTGATCTATCGTTGCTTGTGAATCGTAAATCCTCTCAAAAATATTTCTTTCGTCTCTTTTCAATTTAGACTTCGGTAGTATTTTAGTATACGATCCTGTCCTGGATCACTCAGGAGCGCACACATTTGTGGAAATACAGGGAAAAAAAAACCATATTCTATTATTATAGCACAAAACAAATAGCCATGTCTTCTTCAGTCCCATATGACCCATACATTCCCAATCAGACGACAGGGGACCAGTCCAATTCCCGTACAGCTGCCATTCAGGCACAAATTGATGACACCGTTGGTATTATGAGAGATAACATCAACAAGGTTGCCGAAAGAGGTGAGAGGTTAGACTCCATTGAAAACAAAACTGACAACTTAGCTATCAGTGCCCAGGGTTTCAGAAGAGGGGCAAACAGAGTGAGAAAAGATATGTGGTGGAAAGACATGAAGATGAGAATGTGTTTGATTTTAGGTGTGATAATTGTGTTAGTTGTGATCATTGTGCCAATTGCAGTTCATTTTAGTTAGATGATCTGATGGTGGTGAGGGTGGACGGGGGCAATCAGTGATACAATCAACCAACACATCCAACGGTGGTGTGTACTGCTGAACACCGCAATGATTCTTGCGTTCTATTTCAAGTTTTGAACTTCTCTAATGGCCCTGTTTTAACAACCAACCGCTTTCTGTCTATTCAATATGCAGCCTTTAATTTTTTGTAAAGTCAAGGTGATGTAAACGGCTCATAAATATGAATATAAATATATGAATACGTGTCTACATATCGTTGCAATATACTGGTTTCAGTCCTAGGATTCATTCAACGAACTCTCGTATTCTTGTTCAGTTAACAAGTTCGTGCCTTCGAGGGAAGGATCGTCCAATTTCACTTGAAGAATCCATCCTTCACCCATAGGGTCTTCGTTGATCAATTGTGGGCTGCTTTCCAACTCGGAATTGACAGCTATAACTTCACCTTTCACGGGTAAGTAAATTTCACTGGCACTCTTGACACTCTCCACGCTACCAATTGATTCCCCGATATCAAATCTATCGCCAACCTCAGGCAACTCAATATACGTAGCATCACCTAGGGCTTCACTAGCATATTTGGTGATACCTAAAAATCCCGTATCGTCATTGTGGATTGCTAACCATTCGTGTTCGCTGGTGAATTTAACAGCTTTTGGACCTTCTTTCAAATATTTGTAGACAAAAGATTCTGTGTTTATTCTATGGTTGACAGAATTCATTCTGATGAAGGTGTTAATTGGCTTGCTGACCATTCTCAAACGGGCTAAAGGTGCTAATCTAAACATGATATAATGATAAGTCCAGGTCTAATCTTGCACTTTTTTCCTGTGAGGAAACCACCCTCTTTTATTTGATGCGAGAACTTTTTTGACTCCTATGAAAAAGAGTTGTGAGGGGTCAATACCAGAGTCAGTTACTATTAGTTTACCGTACTTAGGTCGAGATGTTATACTTACATCCAGCTATCCAGTGGGACGTTCAGTAGACGCCGAGATTAAACCCGCTGAAATCCTCTGGTTTCAATTCAAGTGTCTCGAAGCTCTCTGCTTTGTTGAACCCATCCATATACTTGTCATGGAACTCGATCGATTTTTTTAAGGTCTGGTATTTTCTCTTCAATAGCGGATCTGTTAGGCACTTGATATCTTCCTCCTGACTGGTCCCACTTGAAAATTGTGGTAAGGGGCAATCTTTCGTTGAAACCCATAATCCAATTCCAGATCTGAACCGCTCAAAGCCCCTAATGGATTTGAATGGCTCAAACTGATTATCAGTGATGATTTTCATGAACTCCTTGGGTAAGTAAGACACCCTATTTTCGAATACTATCGGTATGAGCGTCTCAAAGTCCTGAAAATCGAAGATATCGAGGTTTTTATTGTTGAGCAAGGTCTCTTTCTTGTCCTTGTATCTTTCAAGATACTTGTCGAGGCGAGGTATGTCCCTGTCACTGAAACTCTGGAATGCTAATGTGTTTTTGTACCCATTCAACCTTTCATACAGGAAGTTTGACAAGGCGATGATGTTCAAGAAGTATCCGGTTTCTATATCGATTAACCTAATGTCTATTAGATTTTCTCTATTGTTCCGATCTCTCATTTTGAAATAGGGTGATATATCAAGGAAAAACTCACCCTTGATCCCTTTATCTAAATCACTGTAGTCGAAAATGATTGAATGATTCAAATTCAGATCTACCAACTTCAACAAATCATCAATCGGAATCTGGAAATCTAAATCCATTTCGAAGGGCAAGTGATGGCCATTGAAGTGCCACCCAACGAGGTTATTGTTCGAGACCCATGAGGTGATATCATATTTTTCACAGAGATTGAGCCATGTCCTTATCAACTTTGTGGCCTTGTCTTCTCTTAAAGGTGAGACCTCATCAAGGACTGTCGGACTGTCGAAGAACCTCCAGTCGACGTTGAAAAGACCTTGTTTATCGAGGAGATAGGCTTCACTGAAATACTTCTTGGCCCTTTTCAAATTTTTGTACTCCTCCAGCAACTCTTTAACCTTCCCTCCACTATACTTTTCGGCAGACTTTTTGTAGTGGAAATCGTTGTAGTTTAGGTGCTTCGTTTTGTACACCTTGCCAAGGGGTTGTTCAAATTTGGTAAAAGGTACAACAGCCGTCTTCAAATCAATTTTGCTTAGATACATATCTTGGGGTTCGGGGTTCACGTCAACCTCGAGCTTGTTGTCATGAAATAAGAAGATCAACTTATTTGGGTTGGGTAAAACATTCGCCAAATGTAACCTCCCAGACAATTGCCTATCAACAACAGACAAGTACAAGTTCATATTCTCCACCAAGGAAAAGGGGGTTTCTCTTTTGTCTGGGAAATCGGCACAATTGTACTTCGTCTTCTCACTCCTCCCTATTTTCTCACTAAAAGACCTGCAATCCATTCCCTTCAAGGTATTTTCGTGTTCTTTGAAGAACTTTTGGAGACCCAAGAACTGATTCCAATTGAAATTCACAGCACGCGGTTTGGCTTGATCAATGCTCTTCAAGACAGTCCCAGAATAAGCGTCAACGGCCCTCAATGTATACGACTCGCTATTCAATTTCGCAGGCCCTCTTTCCGTGAACAGGGAGGGTACCAAATAAAGGAAGAGAATGATAGCTAGACCACTAGCTAAATGGATGGGCTTGATGCCATATCTCTTCAACCTATGAGTCACTCTGTTTACTAGCATGCTCCCGTCCTGTAGGTAAAATTCTTGAAACACGCGGTAGGTATTGTTATGTATAGGGGTTAATTTTTCTCGATCAAAGATAAGTTGAGGGCATATGTGATTTTAGATGTCGCCTCGTAAATTACGAGCGCCTTTTTCACGGGTCCGAGAAATGTGAGGAACAAGAGCCGCAAAAGTCGGAAGTACGAAATGCTTAAACTGGTTAATGCAACATCTATTGAATAGCAATGAATGGAGCATCCGAAGGGTGTTCAGCAGGAGTTCATCATATATCGATTTCTATCAGCGAAAATCTGAACCAAATGCCTGCGCTCACACTCTTATAGATAACATTGTTCTCATCAGCATTTAAGCTTTGAGGTTAATCTCGTATTAGCACCTTCGATGTCTTACGACAGTTTGGGGGGGCTGTTGCATATGTTATCGGAGAACCGTATTCTTTTCCAAACGTCAAGAAATTGCTCCACATCCTTGATTTGAATATACCTCGCCTCTCCAGTCGAGACAATCCGACCCCAAAATCAAATGATTACCCAGGCTTAGATTCTAGCTGTGAAGAAGGTCGTCATGAAGAGAGCAGTACTGTCAATCTGGCCTGATATCAAAGATCGAGAAGGAGGTGGCTATTAAGTACTTCTTTCGGGTATATATCATCTGTCTTCATACAAAATTGTCGAGTAGAAAAGTGTATAATCCGATGTATTTGAAGTAAAAGAGCATAATGCTCTACTTTCTGAATGTCTGAATGCCTGGATCGATGATTAAATTGTTTATCAAAAGTCATGATTGTTGTGGAGGCTTTATCATCAGCTGTGCTTTCTTCTTCAACCTCATCTCTAGTCTGTACTTCTCAAATGCTAATTTCTCGGCCTTTATATCTTTATCATCTCTATGATGTTGTCCATGACTTTGAGTTTGCGTGATAGTCCTCTTGGGAAACGAGTCTGTGGATTCTCTTCTTATAGGTGAGCTGGCTCTTGACCTCATGCTGTCCCCAGATGTTCTTCCATTATAGCTCAAAGATACTTTCAAGTCGGGGTTAAGTTTCTCGTTAATTTTGACTCCATATTCATATAATTTCAAATCATCATCCTTAACAGTGAGTAATTTGACTGCGTCATTAAAAAGGCTGTGAATGAAAGGCTTCGAGCCGTTGTTGAACTTAGGAGGATAATGTAATAGTAAACTCAAAGATTCACTAAAGTCACAAATTATCAAATCAGATTTGATGTTGATCAACATGACGATGATCAAAAAATTGAGCAAAGTCGGCACTTTAGTGCTCTCAATGGTAATGATCTTGTCCCAAAGCTGGTCAACAACAGAGAGGTCGTTACCTAACTCTCTTGATAAGAGCAACCTAAAGTACCTGATACACCACAATTGGCTTTCCAACTTGAGCTTTGATACCAAATTGTAATGGATCAATTGGTCCACTTTCATCAAATATTTGTTGAAAGTCTCGATCGCTTTGAGAAGCACGGCTTCGTTTTCATAAAAGCTAGATATGACTCCACTGTTCACCATGAACTTGTTGAATAGAGCAAACAAATCATGACACAAGTAATTAATGTCATACAAGTTCAAGATCTGCAACTCCTCAGTAGAAAATGAATTTGTATGGGGGATTGCAACCGAATCTTTACGAATACTCCTGAATATCAATCCCAAGATCTCATGAAATCCCTGCTTATAACCCACCTGGGGATTGCACTTAACCCACACATAAAGAACTTCTATCAACTGCCTCTTGTATACTTGGTTGTTGAAATACTCTTCTCCGGGGAATAACCTATCGATGTCAAGTATGATATTCTTCAAGATCTCTATGTCATCATCCTCTTCTTTAACATTGAGCTTCTGGAACCCCCTTGTTGCGTCTTCTGTATCTGTTGGGGCGTTTAAAGGGTCTTCACTTGTCACTTGTATCCTCGTCAATTTTGCCTTTCTGACATTCGAGCTCTTTGCCGTGGACTTCTTTCTTCTTAAGCCCGAGTTTCTACTCATCTCAACTGTCTGGTAATAAGGATTGTCTGTTTCCAAGTCATACCACGGTATATTAGTATCCTTCCTTTTGATCAATTCGTGGTACACCCTTCTGCTATCGTTTAGCTTATACTGCCATAGTTTAATGTTCAAGCTCTCCGTTATATAGGTACACTTCCATAATAATGATCTGAGGAATTTGGGATTCAGTGAAATATATTCACTGTCCACCACGGCTTGCTGCAAATTCGGAAGGCTCTTGTACTTGTGAATCGTAAGAAGAGTCTTGCTAATTAGTTCATTCTCTGGTAAACTAGACATTCTTTGAGAGCCATCCGCGGAAACAATATTTGGAAGGGCCACAATTAGTCGAGATAGTTCAGAAGAGGAAGCCAGTTCGATGATACTCTTTGTCTTTATCAACTGGTTCAAGCGTTTTGAAGATGCTATTTCAGTCTCGATGAGTCTGGACGTGTCAAAAGTTCGGTTCAGATCACAAAATGCGTATCGTGAAATTAGCATACTGATTACAATAGGGCGAGCCAAAAAGGGCAATTATGAGGTATTCGTAGGGCCAAGGAGGTATTTGCGGTATGGTGTATATCTAGCTCTAGATACTATATATATGTCACCTTTTCATTCCCAGTTTTGTTGTTAAACCGGTATTCATGCATGGTTTATGGCGGGCATAACCAATGCTATTGTCATCTGTGTGCTCCTTGGTCGCAAGAGGAAATCCCCTAGCTAGAGTGCAGCTGGTAGATCAATTCTTAAATCCTCCAATGGAAAGGGAGAATTGAAGTCCGTCCTTGATACCCAACTGAGTGTCGTTAAACCTCTTGCTGGCATAATACCCTATATCAAAGTTTGCCCACTGGTTAAAGTACTTTATTCCAAACCCGACTGATGTGCTTAGTTTCCCATCGTTAAGTATGTCATTCGAAACGTTTCCACTGATACCATTGATATAAAACCTCAAAGGATTAAGTTCGTTCTTACCGACCAATGGTGGCGAGTACAAAAACTTCGGTAATCTGAAGAGAAGCGACCCATCTACTTTGTAGAATTGATTAGCACCAGCAGTGTTGATCGAGTTTTTTGCATAACCTTTGAAAGATTGACTTCCTCCCAAGTAAAACCTGTCTGATACATGAATGGGTGCCTCATCTGGATTAAAAATAAGACCAGCATCACTAGCCAAGTTAAATGTGACAAAGTTTGACCAGAACGATTTGTAGAAGCTAGTTGAAATGCCTGATTTGAGAAAATACCCCGAGCTTTCTTTCTTTGAGAACTCATTGTTGGAACTTATCTCGTTCGAAAGTTGTGCCTTGTAACCATTGATAGGAAAGTTCTTTGTGGCTTCATTTAAATACGACAAATTGAAGTATGTCAAGTCATTAACGATCGAAGACTTCAAGAAATCACCACCAAAGGCCTTGACATCTTCATTTGCACTATCGCTGATGTCATGTAATGTTCTTTTAGATAACGCCAAACCAGAAGAAACTTTAAGGCTTCTTTGGCTGTTGTTATATTGGAGACCTATCAAACCACCGATTCCCTTCTCGCTACATTGCTGCCAAATTTGGTTGTTTTGATTTGTATTCCAGAAATCAACTAAGAACTTGAACTTTGGGTCGTTCAAATTGGCGACTAGTCTTCCGTTGGTAATCAAATGTTGACTGGGTTTGTATGGATTGTAGTCTACACCTACTTTGACCAATTCCGCGTTGGAATTGAAGTTGTTATTCAAGTAGTTGAGCTTGAGGTTTAAAGGGTTGTCATTGTCAAAATGCAAATGGTATTCAGCAATGTTCAAATGGATAGGTTTGAGATCAAACTTAACTTTGGTAGGAATAATCTTGTCACCAGTGCTGTTATAAGATTTCACATTGCTTGGGACTGAATGAGTATAATCTGACAACAACTTGACTGAGATGTCACTGAAGACTTCTGTGTTTCTCAACTTATCATAACTCTGACCAATGTTGTCCACCAACTTTCCAAGTGTAAAGTCACTTGTTTCAATCAATGGGAATAATAGTTTCTTAAAGAAGTCGCTGGAGAACGTTTCACCACCTGCTACTTCAATGGATGACAAGTAAATTGGTTGGCTACTGGACCGCTCAAGGATGTCTTGTGCTACAATTTGAGCCAGTAAATCTGCTGGGTTAGAATCAATTTGAACCATAATAGTGATTTTACGTATGCGTCCTTCACCACCAGTTTCACTTTTTCAATCAATTTTATTGGAGGTTATTGTCGCGAGCGGTGGCAGAAAAGGGTCTACAATGCACAGTGTTTTATCGCTAAAGTTCTGAAAACTCTACTCTATTGGACAACTCTAAAGTTTGGTGAACTACACATTTGAAAACGACGAGAATTATATTGATTCCACGGTAGCCCCATCGTAGGCCAAGTCCAATAGCTTCCAATCGCACACCACATTGTTCTTTTTGAAAATGTCAATAATGACATTTGCAATCTCATCAAAATTCTCTGTCGCCAAACACAAAATGGTTGGGCCTGCTCCAGAAAGGCAGATTCCACAAACCCCTTCATTGTTTTGTGGGCTTATGGTATCTAATACGTCGACCAACCCGGGTATCAATTTGGCCCTGTAAGGCTGATGTATCTTGTCTTTCATGGAATTGTAAATCAACTTTTTGTTAGGGGGATCTTGGCCCAAAGAATTGGTCAAGACAGCCAATCTTTGCAAATTGAACACTATGTCAGCCTTCTCGTACTTTTCAGGCAACACGGCTCTGGCATCGTCGGTTTTCACTTCGAATTGAGGGATAATCGAGATACACCTAACCTTACTGTTCCACTGGTACGAGAGATACTCACCAATATCTTTTGGTGGAGGGGTGGAAACTATCTTTGTCACTTCAGTTGTTGCCTTGGGCAAAATGTATTCCAACGGTACTGATTTTGCATCGGTCTCTTTCTCATTCAACTCGTTCAAGTACGACCCCACAAATCCTCCTAACATGGCAGCAGCAATATTATCAGGGTGTCTTTCGATCAACAAGCAGTAGTCCAACATTCGGACCTTGTCAAAGCCAAATTTTCCTATCTCATTTCCCAACATCACACCCCCAACTATGGCAGCCCCAGAAGATCCAAGTCCCCTACCCAAAGGAATAGGATTTTTAACATGTATATGGGTCCCCAGTGGAAACTTTGTGATTCCATTACACCTCAACACATACAAAGCTGTCTGTGTTACGAGATTTTTCTCGGTTTCTAAAGGCACATTTCCTTCTCCATCTCCCTCATAACTCAACTTTCCGTTGTGTGCATCCGAAGAAGTATCAACTGTCTCGTCGATTTTAACATCGATTTCCAAATATAAATTCAACCCTATACCCAAAACGTCGAAGCCTGGGCCTATATTGGCAGAGGATGCAGGCACCTTGATTTTGAAGGGGCTGGACATGCTATGACTGTTATTGTACTTGGACGTGTATCTAAATAAACAGAAGAAAAAAATCTATGAATCATCGAGACAAAAAGTCGATCGATAAATCTCCGGCATATTATGATATTTGACCGTTTACGGCCAAATTTGAGAGACAGCGGCTTTGCTTTTTAGCATGGCTGCCGAAGCCTAACAAACACATATTCGAGATGTGATAAACCAATGTTCAATCAGTACATGTTTTGTTCTATAAAATGACATTAGTCTTCTGGTATGAGTTTTTCTATTCAAAAGGCCTTCACCCGTTGCAACCCAAAGCCTACAAGGCGAAAGTATTTCTCTTTTCCCAGATGATATTGGCATCGTGTTCAACTGGTAATGTAACCATGGACTGCCAGTCAACATCAGGCAATTTGCCGGCCAACTTCCATCTGAAGTTGTACACGTAGGTAGCTAAAATAGTTCCCAATTGCACATAAGCAAATTGTTCCCCAATACATCTGTGTCTTCCTCCTCCGAAAGGTAAATAAGGAGATGAGACACCTTTTGAGATAGCACCGAAACCGTAATCCACAGTGTTCTCGTCTTGATTGGTATTCACAGATTTAGCCCATCTGCTTGGGTCAAATTCGTCAGCGTCAGCGAAAAATCTGTTACTAGTCATGGCATAACCAGGACTCACAAGGACATGATGACCTTTAGGAACGACGTACTTGGTATCAGGGACTCTGACTTCCTTTGTGACTTTCCTAAAAATAGAGTGCAAAGGCATGTGCATTCTCAAAGTTTCCTTTATCACATCGTTGAACAAAGGTAATTTGTTCAAGTCTTCGTAAGTCAAGTCGTTGATATCACCTCCCTTTTCACCCAAAACGCCGATCAATTCCTCGTACAATTGCTCTTGGATATCAGTTTTGTTACCTAAGTGCAACAAGTACCAAGAAGAGGTTGAAGCACTGGTGTGCTGGCCTCCCATCAAAATACCGATTAACAAATTAGCAACTTCCTGATCTGTCATCTTGTACCCGTCTTTGTAAGTGGAGTTCACCATCAAGGAGTCGATCAAATCTCTACTAGGATCAATGTCACCAGTGCTTCTTCTTTTGTTGATCAACGCCATGTAGGTTTCACTGATTTTTCTTTGAGCAGCATCTCTTTTATGATAACTTGGCAACGGTAAATTAGGGAACACAAAGTTGATAGGGGTGAAGCCTTTGTCTAAGTCGGAATATAATTGAGCAAAAGAAGCGTCGAACTTCTTTCTCATTTCGTCCCCACAAAGACATCTTGAAGCAGTAAAGATTGTAATTTCTGGTTGGGTCTTCAACACATTGATTTCGTCAGATGTTTTATCTAATTGAAAATGCTCTTTGAAGTAGCCGAATATTTCTTCCCGTATCTTTGGTACATAAGCTTTGAAAGCGTCTGTAGTCAACGCTACCTTCGCAAACTTCTTCTGCTCCATCAATCTGGAATTTGGACAATCGTAGATAACACCTTTTCCAAAGACAGGGGTGGTCAAATGCTTGTAGGCTTCTTCAGCAGAAACTTCTCCAGCTTTAGCATTAAAGACGAATTCGTGACCCTTGGGACCCAAGTAAACAGTCATGACCTTACCCAACAAAACGAAAGCGAAAACGTCCCCGTACTTTTGTCTGCAGTTTTCGAAGAAATCGTAAGGTTGCATACCATAGACAGCAGCACTACCGAACCATGGGATCCAATGAAATACCAAAGGAACTCGGTCACGTCTCAAAGAGCAGTACAACTGCCATAATAAATTATAAGTGAAGGGAATCAAGAAGATGATAGACAACTTGTATCCACTACTCAATCCCAAGAACTCATTGAGATACTTTGTAGCTACTAAATTGAAAGCTTCCAATTTGTCATTAACGAAAGGCATGGTGCAAATGTTTTAGCAATATCTGAACCCTTCAGTTGTCGGTATCGAAAAGTAACCGGGAGATTGCTGATTATCAGTACGACGCAAATGTGAAATTCTGTTCAAGCCTTGCCAACTTTGATTTTTTTTGCTCGTTAACGATCGTTCTTGTTTTTATACATCTCCATCGTATAATTTTCTTAATTGAACGCGACCTTTTGGGCTCTCAAACGACCAGTAAGGAATGAGGTGATTATAATATAATATAATATTATGACACGATAAATATGCCGGAGCCATTCATCCATATGGACGGGTAGGCAGCCATTCTCTGGTGGATAGCGGATGGCGAATAGCGGCCCAGCACCGCGCACACTGGTAAGGAAGAATTGAGACAATTGCATGTACGTAAGAGAATATAATTATTCACGTAACTATTTAAACAGTAATCCCACATTACTCGGTTCCCACAAATCGTTTAAGACTTGTTCATAGTTGAAAGTCATCCACTTGAAGTCCTAATAATTTGGCCTTTTCAAGAAGTTCCTTACGCTGCTCTCTCATTCTGCAATTTTTTAGCTCTAGGAACTTGATGTATTCAATTGATTTGCTCAATATGATCCCTTTATTCAACTTCCGTGCCGGTTCCAACCCTTCCAAATCATCATTTTCACTATCGGAAAGTTCGTAGTGCTCAGGATCAATAACATCGTCATCCATTATGTCTTCATGTTTCTGTTTCCTCTTGGCTACAATCCTCAATGTGGGGACAGAGTCTTGTAAGGCTGTGAATTTGTCGTTGATCTTGTTTCTGTATCTTTGCTCAATGACATTATGGGGGGATTTCATCCTAGGTCTAAAACTCCCATTGTCTTCTATGTCCAGGAAGTTCTGTTTTTGTTTCTCTTCAGGAAACAGTTTTGTGCCAACAAGCAGTTGCGGCGACCCAAAGTTTTGATCTTTGTGGCGGGGCAGGGGCTCCATTTTTATGGCAGTGGGCCTCTTCTCTATCCCAGAATATGCCCTTGTTCGTGAAGCTGAACTTACGGTGTCTGGAACAGAACTCGTCATGCTTGACGTTGCATCGTTGCTACTCCTTGTATGTTCCACACTACCAGACATCACCTCGATGTTGTTGTTGATATTGTTGATGTTATCGAAGTTATCGTAGAAAGTTTCAGGTAACTCTAAGTCTGGTGAAAGAACATCATCGTCAGAGGATTCAATTTTGTTGGATATCTTGCGGGTGGTGTTTGGGAATTGGTCGATTCTGGATTTGTCCGTATACCCTTCCAAATACCCGGACTTTTTACCAGCCGTGTAAAGTTGATCTTGTCTAATGAAACTCCCCATGATTTCATCATCTCTGTTCTTGTTCATGTCATCATTAGAATTTGGAGATACTGACATTGATATGGAATCCTTGTGGTGGAACTCCGCAACAGGGTTAGACATGATTTGCGGGTTAATGTCAGTTCCTCTTACAGATTCTGAAGGTATATTTGAAGCATCACCTTCAGTCTGCTTAAGCTTGTTTTGAATATAAAAGTCGAAGTCCACAGGAAACTTATCGGTCGGGGCTTGTGGGTCATCGAACAAGGCGCCGGGTGAAGTTGTTGATGACGCTTCCCTTTCTCGCTCCACTAACGACGACAAAAAGGTGTTGTAGTCGTTTAATTTGAAGGACATGATGGGTCTTGATTTATCTTGGTTACCCACGTCAGAATGCTGTATCCAGAGTACAATCAGAATGTATTATGACTTCGGAAATGAACTATTAAAAGAAGAAAAGATAAATGACAAATATTCCTGATTTCCTATTGACCAAATTACCGATACTCCAGGAAGTAGCCAGAGGTGCACACGAGCGTGGTTCGTAACGGAGAAATTAGGGTTATTCGTAGGTCCGGCAGATTAACGTCTCATGGTACCACACACTCTAGTAAAAAATAGTTACATAACGAACACTTTGTCGCCAGCCTGATCGTATGATTTTGTTGCGTTTTGGTGTTTTTGCATCCACTAAAGAAAGCTTATTTTTCACACCGAAAAAGAAAAAATCACCTGATGACAGTTTAACCTTGTGGCAGTTCCAGTGGTTTTAATAAATCATACCCGGTAAACGATGAGATGGTTTCCCCAGTGACGATATAGTGTTGTTCACATTGTCCGAGGAGCCCAATATTACAGGTACCAAGTTAAACCTCGAAACATGCAGTTTATGTTCACAGGTTATAGCATCAAAACATGAGACACTTCGGGTTTATGTTGCAACAAACGGTAATGTAATGGCGACGTAAATACGTTATTAGCTCTTGTGGGCGTAGATACAGAACTGTACCTTGATGGCTCTCTAAGCGATGAACATTTGATTGGGATAAATTACACCGATGTAGTACTACGATTAACGATTCGAGTTCTGGTACGATCTTCCTCATCCAATTGCAAATTTGAAATACGCCCTGTGTGTTACTTCCATTGGAATCTTAGGTTCCACGGTTGACACTGACAGCTCATAACTGCACAAATGTGATGCAACGTCATGTATATGGGAAATCGGCCAAACAAGATTGGGCTTAGTTGGAAGCGGCCTCATGGGCCCAAGTGACATTTCTTGGAGTGCAGCTTTGCATTTCTCAGGACTGTGGGCTGCTGGCAAAGCTGAATGGTATGAAGAGCATGCTGTCCAAGAGTTATAGATAAGTTGACCTTCTCATCACGAAGGCTAGAATATAGCTATTATTAGAGCCAAGTGAATTTTCTTGAACAAAAGTTTGAAGGCTGTAACTAAATGCTGCAATTGAGTAAGAAAGTCAATTTCTGTTTGCAGTAAGATGCTTGAACCACGCCATTTGGATTTGCATCACCGACATCTGGTACCCTATTTCAGTTCCCTTCATATTGTGTTTCACGGTGTCTGATCTGAAATTGGGGATGATTGCCATATGAATTTCGAGAGAAAAGAAAAAAAGAACAAAAGCCTTGGCAGTTTATCCTTTTGCTATGGACCCATAAGCGTAACATGAGGTGGAATGTTCGGGTATTTCAGGAAAGGGTATTCGTGACGGCCCGTGTAGTTAGTGGTTTCTCTGGCCGCAATGCTGTAGCTGATCTACGTTCGGAGCGCTTCTACCCACTTTCACTTCGGTACTTATCTTGTTGTTCTTTACTTATTGTGAATACCTTATCAAAGTTCCTCCTTCTTTGTAGCCTGAAACATGTATGTTGTCGTCGTGAACTTTCGTTTTCCTCATAAAAAAGTAAAAGCTGCAAAAATAAAACTCATGAGCCAAACGCACAATCAAGGTTTAATGAGCTCTTTGAGCTATTTGGGCTGTTGATATGCCTTACCGATGCCCTATCAAATATTTGTATAGCTATTCGAGTATTTTGGGGTATATTTCGAGTAAAAATAGGCTTCGAAGTGCAAATGTTATTTCTATAGTAGTACACTTCTGTTGCAAAATCTCTCTTTTTAAATTCCATTGGACTGGTCCAAGAAAACAGAAACAAATTTCACATCCTTTTATCGTATTTAAGTCAACAAATTCAAAGCTGTAGAAGCAGATCTCTGTACAATAGTCAGAGGCCTTATACTTTCCTCTCCTTAGTGGTTTTTACCACAACGTCTCCACATATCCCCAGCAGAGGTAGACTCGCATTTCTCATCGCATCTCATCTCGATTCCAATTTCGAATTTTGACGCCAGCTAACATGTCTGACTTGCACGATTTATGCAAGTTTGCTCAAAGACCCATAAATGAAGCTTATGTGACGAAGTTAAAGGTGCTTTTGAGGAGTGGAATTCCTGCTACTTACACGATAGAAGAAGCTTACAATTACACGAATGGAATCGACCAAACTCCCGAGACCAATACAACCCCATTACACATAATATGCCAACACATTCCTAAAGATACTTCTCAAGAAGAAATGAATGCTCTCAATGAAATGGTGACAATACTTTTTGAGTACGGTGCTGGATGGTCTTTCACTGATATCAGTAATGATACTCCAGGCTGCATATTGATAAAAAGGGGATTGAAGAGCACACCTATATATCAACAAATCGTTGATGCTGGTGTGAGGGCCGAGTTGCTTTTGAGGAAAGTCAAAGACAACATCGAATTCATTGAAGTCGAAGACGATGACGACGACGACGATGTTGAAGACAACGACAGTGAAGAGATCCCGAATCTAGTCGAGGCTGAAACACTGGAATCTGAATTGTTGGAAGGGGGGACAAAGACTGTGGAAGAGCCCCAACTCGATCCAGCGGAAGATCAGGGGACATACCTCAAAACCAAACTTCTGTACAAAGATGGCGCATTAGTTACAAGCAACAAAGACGGTGTGATGATGTCTTGGGAGGAAAATTTAATGCAGCTTGGTTGTGATTCAATGTTCAAAGGTGTTGACGAAGAAGATCAGGGGAATATTGTGGTTTTGAACATCGGGTTCGGAATGGGTATAATAGACACCATGATCCAGGAAAAGCACCCCACAACTCATTATATTTGTGAAGCACATCCCGATGTGTTGAAGAAACTTAAGGAAGACGGTTGGTACGAAAAACCAAATGTTGTCATCCTAGAGGGTAGATGGCAAGATAATTTACCTGGCTTATTGTCCAAAGGTGTGTTCTTTAACGGTATCTACTATGATACATACTCAGAGCATTACTCAGACATGCTAGACTTATTCGATTCAGTGGTAGGTTTATTACAACCCCATGGTGTGTTCTCTTTCTTTAACGGATTGGGTGGTGACCGTCAAGTGGTTTACGAGGTTTATAAGAAATTGGTTGAAATAGATTTGGCCGACTATGGATTGGCCGTATCTTATACTGAGATCCAAGTACAGGATCTTGAGGTTTGGGATGATATCAAAAGAAGCTACTGGAACTGTCCGATCTATTACCACCCTGAAGTAAGATTCATGGACTTTTGAAATAGATATTGTTTTTATGTATAATAGATAAAAATGGATCAGTGCGTTGCAAAAAAAGAATTGCAGCAGAAGTTTGTCATTTTTCAGTTCTCAAACTGACAAATTTTTCTATCTTCTAGACTTCTGTTATAAGATCTGATAATGTTCAAGCGGTTTTTGACTACGCTGGCTTCTAAGGGCAGCATAAATTTAGGAAACCCTAACTTGAATCTCACAACATTATCTAATGGCTTGAGAGTAATCTCAGATTCAACACCCGGTCATTTTAGTGCTTTGGGTGCATATATAGATGCTGGGTCAAAATTTGAAGATCCGAATAAGCCAGGGTTAAGTCACTTCATTGATAGGCTTGCATGGAGGAGCACCGAAAAATATTCAGGCGAGGAGATGATGAATATATTGTCCAACTTAGGTGGTAACTACATGTGTTCAGCTCAAAGAGAGTCAATGATTTACCAGGCTTCGGTGTTCAACAAAGATGTGGATCAAATGTTTGATTGTATAAGCCTGACGATTCTAGAACCCAAATTCACAGACAGGGAGTTCTCGGAAACCGTATCCACGATAGAATTCGAAACCAGCGAAATGGTGCACAAGTCAGATGTGGTGTTACCTGAACTATTGCATAAGGTGGCGTATCCCGACAATTCGTTGGGCTTGCCATTATATTGTCCCACAGATAAAATCCCATTAGTTTCAAAGCAGGATATAATCAACTACCACAAGGAATTCTACCAGCCTCAAAACATGGTGATTTCGATGATTGGAGTCGATCACGAAGTGGCCGTTAAACTTGCAGAATCTCGTTTCGGCCATCTTGAAGAAGGGAAAAAACATACAATTCCTAAGCCAGAGTATAAAGGTGGAGAAAGTCAGATCCCCTTCCAACCTCCAATATTCTCGAACTTACCAGAACTTTACCACATGCAGATCGCCTTTGAAACTTCCGGTTTGCTAAATGACGAGTTATATGGCCTCGCCGTCTTGCAGAAACTTCTTGGTGGAGGCTCATCATTCTCAGCAGGTGGTCCAGGTAAGGGTATGTTTTCAAGACTTTACAGCAGGGTGTTGAATCAATACCCTTTTGTAGAGAACTGCACAGCTTTCAATCACTCATACATAGGATCTGGGCTCTTTGGAATCAATGTTAGTGCTTCTCCCAATGCTGCCCACGTCATGCCCCAAATTATAGCTTATGAATTCAGCAGTATGTTGGAAAAAGATGCCATTACAGACTCGGAATTCAATAGGGCAAAAACTCAATTGATTTCGACCTTGTTATATAACGTTGAGAGTAAACTAGCTGTGTTAGAGGACCTCGGGAGACAAATTCAATGTCAGAATAAGTTAGTTAGCATCGACGAAATGATCGAAAAGATCAATGCGTTCACAATTCCTGATCTCGTCAGAATCGTCGAGAAATTGGTTAATTCGAAACCAACCGTCGTAATGCAAGGTGACCGTGAAGCGTTTGGAAATATGGAGTATGTTTTCAAACACTTTGGAATCAATCAGAGAAAAAGTTGGTTTTAATATGTATATAGTTTAAGGACCTGCAAATAGTTTATAGATCTTAATACAAGGCTGTCAGTGACCATGGGGAACTTCCTTCTTTGAAAACCGTCATCAAACACCTAGCCTGGCACGCAATTCTAAAAGCTCCCTTTCCAACCTCAAGTTGTGCTCAGTCGTTTCAGCATTCTCTCTTTCAAAACTTTTGATCTTCAAGTCCTTTTCAAAATTGTCTGTTTGCAAGATATCTAAGTTGGTCTTAAGATGATTCATTTTGTTCTGATAGTCGAAATTTTCATCATTGTACTTCTTAATCAATTTAGAATCGTTTTCAGATCTGATCTTACCAGTCCTAATTTCTTGCTCGTAATTTTGAATTAATTTGTTGAGTTTGAAATTGTCAGCCTGTTGATTGTCCAACTTGCGGTTCATTTCCTCTATTTTGTTTTCCCAATACTTGATCTGTTCATCGTTGTACAATTTATCTTCTAATGATTCGAGCTTCGTTTTTAATTCTTTATTGATCCTGAACAAAGCATCATTCTCTTGAGCGATGACCAAATTATCTTTCTTCAATTTCGAATAATTCACCACATCTTCGGTACTGGACGTCTTGGATTGGTTGAGTTCCTGTTGAATTTCCAGAGATTCCAACCTTTGGGTTTCTAGATGCCTTCTCATAAATTCCATGTCCGACTTCAATGATGATACTTCCATTGTCCTTTCCTCCAAGTTTTGGTGGAGAACCATGTTTTGCTCTTCCAACTCATCTTTAACCTCCAAGAGATTATCCCTTTGTAATGTGATATCGTTGATTAACTCCTTCAAATTAGTAATTTGCTTTGTGGAGTTGGTAATTTTCCGTTCATTTATCATCTTCTCGTTTTCCAATACCCTAACCCTCTTGTTCAAATCGTCTTCCTTCGACTCCAACTCGTCAACCCTAATTAATTTGATTTCATAATCGGCTTCTAGGGTTTTTTGTTTGGCGGTCAACGTCTCATTCTCTATCGTTAACTGCTTATTTTCCTTGATTAATTTGGACTCGTTTTCTAACTTGAATTTGAGTTCGTTGTTCAAGTTCTGGATGTCGCCTTTCAACTTCTCATTAATCTCCTTGTTCTCATACACCTTTCTGTTGTATAAGAGTTTGTCATTGATTTCCTTTATTTCATCATTGAGTTTGATGATTTCATGGTTCTTATCCTTTATATGATTATCCATAGTTGCCTTTTGTTTGTTAAGGTCTTTGATTAAGATTTCACTACTTTTCAATTCGTCTTTCAATAATTTGTGGTCATTCTTCACTTCAGCTAATTCTTTTATGGCAGTTTCTTCATGTCTTTTCGAGATGGATATGGCACTCTCAGCCAACTCCAACTTTTTGTAGTATTCGTCGCTACGCTTTTTATAAAGCTCAACACTTTTACTTAAATCATCATTCCGCAACCTCAAGTTCTCTTGCTTGACTTTTGATTGTGCCAAATCCTGTTCGTAGTTCTCTATTGAAGTCTTGTGTTGATCACGTTTCACCTGATACAACTCGTCTTCGCTTTCTCTCAATAAAGACTTTAACCTCAAAATCTCCAGCTTCGAATTAGTTAATTCTTCTCTGGTACTTTTCAATGTTTTTGCAATATCGTTATAGATTCTTACAAAGTCTTGATTTGCGGTTTCCAAAGTTCTGGTTATCAAAGAGCTTCTCCCAAAACTTTCTGACTTCGTGATTTTGGAGGGGGTACTTGTAGGAGTGGCGTTCGGTGACACAGTCTCAAAAAGATTGGTGAACTTCTTCTCCAAATCGCTAACACGCAATTGACTTTCCTTGTACTTCTTTTCGAAATTCAAGGATGAGTTCAAACCTCTGGTGTTTTGCACTTTGTTCAACTTCTTTTGAAGTTCAATGGCGTAATTTTCAGCTCTCGAACTGTTCAACTCTTCTTGTTCAAGTTTAATCTTCAAATCGTCGATTTGCTTAATTAAAAATTTATTGCCTTCACTTGACGGATCCTCTCCTGTAGCAATTGACCTCCTGTTCGATTTGCTAGGAGAACTATACGGACTTATGTTCTTGTTCAATTTGGTCCTTAATACATTGATCTCTTCAATAAGTTTTTTGTTCTCGAATTTTTCAGTCCTCAAGTTGGCATTTATTTCATTCAATTTCAATTTCAAGTTTGAATAGTCAAGCATGATGGACTTCTGATTCAATGGTGGTTCATTCTCCTTCTCTTTTTCTCTGCTTTCGAAGTTTTGAATCTGCACTACAAACTTCTTGATGTCGTCATTTAGTTTGGTAATCTTGTTCGAGTATTCCTTGATCTTAATGTTATTTGTATCGACCTCCTTTCTAGACTCTGTCAAATCCCTCTTCGTTTCTTCAATTTCATCTCTGGCCTCTTGCAATTCAACATTCAAAGACTTGATCTTCTCGAGATATTTGGCTTCTCTTGATTTTATTTCTTCCGTTTCATTTCTGACCGATTGCAATTTGTCAATATTGCTTTCGAGAAGCTTAGCATTTTCCAAAGCTGCTTTCAAGTCTCTTTGTAGATTCAATAACTCGATTCCAGACCGTTCAGCATTTTCCAATAGTTTCTGGTTCTCTGACTTGAGCTTGTTGAGCGTGGAGTTCAATTGAGAGACCTCAGTTTTGCTTGTGGTGGATTTGTTCTGATGTTTGGAGACAAGTCCCGTCAACTCTTCAATCTTAGTTTCATTCTTCAACCTAGTTTCTGTGAACTGGGTGGTCAACTTTTCGTGTTTGCCGACCAAAGACTTATGATCCTCAAGTACAGAGCTATGCTGCTTGGAAAGCTCACAGTTCTTTAACTTGAGTTCTGAGATTTCTTCCGCAAGACGCTTGTTCGAATCGCTCAACTTAGAGATCTTCTTCTGTTGGATTTTCAACAACTCGACGGACTTATTATGGTTTTCTTTCTCCACCTCCAACTCCTTGGAAGTAGACTTGAACCCTTCAGCAGAAGTGATAACAGACTGGTGCTCTTCAGTCAACTTTGAGAATTTGGACGAAGTTTCGCTGAGTTTGGCTTCCAAATTATCCAAATCCGCTAAGATGTTTGATTTTTCGGTTTGGAGGATGGCCTTTTCTGCTTCGAGATCTTTCAAAGTATTTTCCAAGGCTTTGATCTTATCTGTTGACGCTTTTTCGTTTTTTTTCAAGTTTTTAATCAAATCGTCTTTCTCGTTGACCAATTTGAGGTTGCTTTCAACCTTTGCTTGTGTAGATTTCAAGCTCTCGTTCAAGGAGTCATGTTCCATCTGGTAATTCTTGTTCAATTTCTCTGCTTCTTTTAGTTTCAGGTTGACTTCTTTCAAGTTGTCATTTATTTCTTTGGTATTCAACAACTTAATGGAGTCTTCCAATAAGGGTTTCAATTGAATAAATAAGTTATACCACAAATGCCCCTTCTCGCTGCTCTCCTTGAAATGGTGTATTTTCTGGAAATTTCTTGCAATTGTTTGACTGCTTTGAATTTGCTGGATCTTTCTATTGAAAACCCTTCTTGATAATTTACCCCTAATTCCAGATTGAAGGTTGGTTAATAATTGTTTTATAGCCAAATCTCTAAGCTCCTCGAGGTTACCCAAGACCCCGTTTTTGAAGAAAAGTTTTGTGATACCAACTTTATAGGTCTCCGGATCTAAATCGATAAACTTCAAAATCATTTCACAGTTTGTCTTGTTGTTTTTGGTGAAAACTTCTTTGGCACTCAAGATGGAGTACCTGTCGAAGAAATCCTCAAAGATCATTTTGTTTGGGTAACCAGCTCTTGTGATTCTGATACCTTCTAAAACTCCGTTACAGCGCAATTGGTTCAAAACCAAAGTCTTGTCAAATGTGTTCGGTTTTTTTTGTAGGTTAGGCAAGATACATCTGACGAAGTGAGGTTCCGTGTTGTTCAATTCCTCCATCAAATCCCCCAATTGCTTCTTGTACTTGGTTGATAACGATTTCTTGTGATTTTTGTCGCTGCTATTGAAGCTTTTGATCGAACTCCTGATGAACTTGTTGTTACAGTTAGTAAGGAGATGTATCAAGGCGTCGTTGATCGGATCGTTATTTTTATTGAGCCAATTGTCCACATTGTACTCCACTTCTCCAGCATAATGATTAACCACGAATCCGCTCTTGAACTTGTTGGGTTTGAATTTGCTATTTTTCTTGAAGCTGGTGAAAAGCCTGTCAAGGAACTGCTTGTCTTCCGATTTCGGCATAAGGCATTCGTCATCAAGGATTTTCAATATCCCATAATCGGGGGACTTTTGATTCTCTATCAAATCGATCGTAGGTTGCAAATCTTTTCCGAAATCAATGTAATCCCATTTTATGTCTTCTTTCAAATACTCACTCTGTTCTAATATGAAAGAATGGTGATTGAAAAATTGTTGAAGCTTTTCGTTGGTGTAATTAATGCACAATTGCTCAAATGAGTTAATCTTAAAGATTTCGAACCCAGCAATGTCTAACACACCAATGAAGTTTTCATTGGCGACACTTTTGCTGTCCAATTTGAGGCTTTCATTGATTTTTTTAATGATAAAATTGAACAAGATTTCGTATAAGAATTTGGTCAAGGTATCAATGAGGAACTTGACTTCGGCAGGCTTCTTCGACTTCGAAATGAATTCTCTCCCAGCCTTAACTTTGGGGCGCAAGAGACTAGTTTCGAAGATAGACCTGTCTATTTGCAAAATGGAGACAATATCTTCAATAGGAGAGTCAGCGTGAAAGTTCGCTTGATCACTTTTCCAACTGGAAAAGTCAACGTTTCCTAGATGAAGGATCGCTGCCAACACAGAGAAAATGTTCTCTATCTCTTCCTCGCTCAACCCGACTATCTTGAAACTTTCCAATAGGCCGCTGAAGTCCTCCTCATCATCGTCTTGAAGTACATCATCCTCGTCGAAGTCAGAACTAGTTTCACCTTTCGTGGGCTTGAGATACCTATAATTGGATATTTCACTGGTCAAGTTAAACTTCGACAAGTTTTTGTAGCCCTTCAAAAATTGATAGAATACGTGATAATTTCTCTCCCCGGACTGTTGATGTATGACTCTTGATTTTTCCAAAAGATAATAATTGATGTTCGCTCCTATCAAGCCGCTGTTTTTGAAGTAGATCTTAATGAACTTTCCAAACCGTGAACTATTGTTGTTTTTGATCGTTTTTGCATTCCCAAAACTCTCCATTATGGGGTTTGCTTGAAGAATTTTGTCATCGATGGAGTGGTTTGAAGAAATGGATGATAAGTATTGTATGATCTTCTTTGTATTCTCCGTTTTTCCTGCCCCTGATTCACCCGTAACCAATATCGACTGGTCTTTCGTATTCTTGATCAAATTACTATGCGTGGACTTGGCTATGGAATATATGTGTGGCAAGCCGAAATCGATTTTGTTGGTGTTGTAGATGGGTAAGTTCTTGTAGGGATTTATTGCAACTAAGAACAATCCAGAATACGTGTAGATAAGGTTGTCCATATATCTCAAGTATAGGTTGTAAATGACAGAGGGCTCATTCAAGTGGGTCAATTCAGCCATGTCATTACATTTGTTGAACTTCGAAGGATTACATGGATCAATGTCTTTCGTAGATAACACCTTGGTGAAATCCTTGTTATTCTTCTTATAGTTCACCTTACACTCTTCATTATCGAGATAATCGACAATAAACCCCCTTATGAATGTTTCGTCTTCGTCTGGGATCCACACCCAGTTTTTGGAGTTAAAATCGTCTTCAGACATGCTCTGTTTTCGTGGTGACGATATGCAATGGATATTAAATGTAGGGATGTGAGTGGGCAGAAAGGAATGCAGAAGCCACCACAGGATTTAACTAAGTATTGGAGAAGTATAGAACAACGATATCAGTGGAAGACTCCTTTTCAAGATATTGACGGTCAACAATGATTTTCTTTTTTGGCAGAGACAGTTATTGGCCTCAAATTTACCCGTTGTTAACAACTTTAAAAGATTTGAACAGATTTTGTAAACAATTGATGTGAGAGCTCGTCAAAATGTACACAAAAGAATATCCGAATAGTAAGGTACACACTGGCAGAAAAAGTGACACAAAATCAAATGTGATGTGTCGCGCCGGAACGTAGCCAAAAATTCTGAGATCTATTCTTTCGCGTCATAATCTCCTTCAGGTTATGTGGCGGGTTTATAAATACGTGTTTGTACCAAACACACTCAAACTAGCACACACGACCACCGAATGATATTAGCACGCCGTAGTGTAGGTGAACTGCCTACCAGGGGTTACATATGCATTTGGTGTCTTTGCTATCGCAAAGAATCGAACAACTATTTTAAACTTGAACGGGACGGCTACCCGGCGCGACAAAATGCTGGGAGTGCTTCTTACTGTGTATTCACCACTGTCTCTCGTTTTTTTACAGGGCCTGACCTAGCCTACGGTCTATGGCCATATGTTTTTGATTCGAATGTGTTCAGAAAGTTGTGTCCTGGCTTCACACCAAGGACTTTTTACGCACACGTAGGGCCATATAAGTAGGAACAGGAACAACTGTTGGTAGTCTTTTGAAACGTTAAATGTAGACCACATGCTATTATAGTTGGTCGTGTATTATGATTTACTGATTTATTGCATACGGTTGCAAAAAAAAACTTTTACATACGTATAGCGCAATTAATTTGAAGTCATTCTAGTGATGAGGAAATAATTTGGGGGACACACCGGCCCAAGAAATGCAAGAACCTTGAAGAAGGCTGGGTAAGTTCATCCGGGAACTTGAAGTAAAGCCCATTTGTAATGTCATCATCCTTATAAAGGGATGGTGACGTGTTGAGACTTGTCGTACATGTGCTGGCTTTCGCCATGTCGCTGGCCCTCATAGAAAAAGCTGTCATGCCCGGTTATGGAGCAGGTATCGTGAGATGGGGGAGCATCATTTTTGAATTCGTAATCAGGCATTACTTTGTAGCCTGTTGGGGTACTGTACACAGGTGATGAAGTGGTTCTCGTGTCAGAAAAGATGGACCTCGAGGTGGAAGGCGGGGTCATTGGCGCATTTGGTTTGGACATGCTGTTCCGTTTGCTGTAGCTTTCGTTGATATTGAGGAGATAATCTGCGACCATAGCCATTTGTGAGCTATTAAAGGCTGAGTCATCGGTAGTGTTGAGGTCTTCCTTATACTCCTCCACTTTTTCAAACATTTGTTGGTTTTTATCGAGGTAGTTTTGCATCACTTGTATTACACCCAATGGTCTGTATTTAGAGGACAAAACTTCACTCACTTGACTTAAACAGCCGGCCATCATTAGGCAGACCTTTCGTATCCTCGTTATTGTTGAATTATCAAATCCACTTAAAAACAGCCCGAAAACTTCGGGTTCGATGTTTTCAATATCCTCGATATTGCTTTGAAGCTCTTGGAAGCGTGTTTCCATGGAATCCCGTACACTGTAAAGGTATTCGGCTCCTTGAGGGAGCTGTAGTATGGAGCAAGCAAAAATGCAAGCGACTGATGAAATCAACGACGTCTCAAAATTTAAAAAATCTCTATGGTATAAGGTAAGTTCACATAAAAATCTGGAAACTGCAGTAAGCGCAGACGTAGCAGACGATGAAGGCGGCGATCTTGGGTTTCGTAAGGGTGTTTTATTTTCAACCACGAGGCACAGTTGAATCGTTAGTTGGAGGCAATCTTCCAAAGTGGGGCGTTCCAACGACCACTCTAAAGTGGAAAGGACGTGCCGTTCCATCTGCACAAACATCTCTTCATCGTAAGCGTTCCGACACATCATGGCCATTTCTTTCAAAGTTGGAACCCTGGACTTTTTGTCTTCATACTTTGCAGCGATCCATAATGCAGTACAGCCTACCAATTGATAATGTCTCTTGAAAACAATCCTTTTGGCACAATATCTGTCAACTATGTTGAAACACCGAAATAACGTTTGCGATTGGAGCCTGAAGGAGGAATGAAGTTCCACTATGTAGTCCAAAAGAAAGGGCCTCATAAACCATTGTATTTCTGGTTGTAAGTCTATCATAGAAGGATTGATGTCATTACTCGATTCAAGCCTTGCCATGAAGAGACGAATGTCCCTTGTATAGTCTCGAATTAGTTTATTATTGCCCGAAGATTCTAGTTCTTCTAACTCCAAAGGGTACGTCTTGGGCGGGATACGGGAAGGTGGCCCATATAGTCTACCTTGATAATCACCGTTCATATCTCGACAGTATCAAGAAGTTATCCAATGTGGAGTGTAAAAAAAATCTGGGAAAACCAAACTATATAAAGCGATGAAAGAGTACCTTATTCGCGAAGACGCGAAATGCGCGTGAAAACAATTAATATTTTTGGCGCGCTCGACACATTGAAATTTTGGGATTATACATTTGGATACGATTCTATTAATACGCTCCTCTGCCTCTTCCTTCTCCGGAATCTTCGTTTTTGATTGTTTCGTCTACTGAAAGGACAACAATTGCAGCCTCAGTAGCGGACTCAAGCGCATTGATTTTAACCAACGAAGGCTCCCAAATAAAACTCTGCATATTATCACCGATGGATTCTTTGTGGAAGTCAATACCAATGGAAACATCTCCTTTGGCATGGGCACTTCTTAATTTATTGAGCAACTCAATACTGTCTAATCCAGCATTCTCGCAAAGTTGTCTGGGGATGACCTCTAATGCTTTAGCAAAAGCAGAGATAACTAATTGCTGTTTGCCGGCCACCGATCTGGCAAATTCTCTCAAATACTTTGAAACTTCCATCTCAATAGCTCCACCTCCGGCCACAACAGAATTGTGACTGACCGCCCTTTTCACAATCATGATAGCATCATGTAACGACCTTTCCACTTCAGCGATGACTTGCTCAGCACCTCCTCTCAATATAAGAGTACATGTCTTGGCCTCAGGGCAACCTTTGAATAGATTGTATCTCTCAGATCCTATCTGGACCTCTTCAAAGGTGCTACAGGTTCCGAGATCGCTATCGTCGATATTGGAGCAAGTCGACTGGATAGAACCACCAACAGCTTGTATAACACGATCCATGTCTTCGGATGCAACTCTTCCAGCACAGAAGATATCACGATCTGCAAAGTATTGTGTGGCTAAATCGCCAATGGGCAATTTTGAAAGAACGATGTTCGCTCCGCTGTTGTGAATGGCTTCCAATTTCGAAAAGATTATTTTCCATTCTGCATCAACGATATCCTGATAATCTTGGACTTGTTCGACTCTTACCTCAGCATTATCTTTCTCTGCCTTCAACTCTAGTTCGACGTTCAAGTTCAAGATCTTTGGATTTTCAAATTGTTTTGGTTGTTGCTCAAAACCAGCGTAAGAAAACGTTTTCTTGAAACCAACCCCATCAACGAAAAGTGAATCTTCCATTGTCCCACCAGGAACCTTCTTTATACCTATTAAGTTCTCGTCCAAAGACTCTTGATTCAAGCTCAACACGGCGTCGACCACCATCTTAGTGAAGAACTTAGAGTTTTGACTTATGAGCTTTGAAGACATGGCAGTTGTTGCACATCTTTCTAACAATTGGCGGAACTCTCTTGGGTCGTCCCTCTTTACTTCCACGGCTATTTCTTTGATCTTTTCGACAGCAAGATCACATGCCTTTCTCAAACCTTTGGCGATGAGATTTGATGATATTCCATCCTCAATAAAACTCTTACTTTCTTTTAAAAATTCACCAGCGATTATCGTGACAGAAGTTGTTCCATCTCCAACTTCAGCATCCTGTGCTCTGGAAATATCGACAAGCATTTGGGCTGCAGGATGAACTATGTCCAACAATTTTAAGATAGTAGCACCATCGTTGGAGATGGTAGTTTTGCCGTTGGATGAGACAATCAAAATGTCTGATCCGAAGGGGCCCAATGTTGGCTTCAACGTATCTTGGATAGCTAAACAGGCATTTATGTTGTTGATTATTTGACCTTTACCTTGAGAAGTATCGGTTCCTTCTTTCAACACCACGATTGTGGGGGTTTGTGACGAAAAGGCCATTTTGACTATAAGTACTTTGAGTAGGAGGAACAAAAACTTTTCATCGATCGACGGAGTGCGCACAATAGTTACTAGAGTTTGAAAATTTTCAGTATCGTATTTATCAAAAATGTTCAGGCATACTATTGGAAGCGGTAAGCTCGCCGCTAAAGAGTTTACCAGAAACGTTTCCATGAAAGGGGATGTTCACCTATCCAACAGAAGGGTCATGAGAAAGATAAAAATGGGCAAAGCCAGACCAGCTATTTTTCACCAATTCGAAACGCTCGTTGAGTTGAGCGATGGCTCAGTTATTAAAAGAAGATCGCAGGCTCCTAAAGACGAGATCAGAATGATCAACGATCAAAGAAATAGCACATTGTGGAATCCTTATAGGTCCGACTTGGTAACGACAGATCCGAATGCCACGGGTAAAATCAATAAATTTAAACAGAGATTTTCCTCATTTGAAGCTACTTCTGAAGACACGGAAAACGTCAGTGACAAAGTTACAGCACATGATGACCTTTTTGCCATGTTAGGAGAGAATGCTAAAGAAGTCGTTAGCGGGGGTAAGCTATTCGACAAGAAGCAATCAAAGTCAAAGAAATAGAATACTTTCGTTTCATTAGTATACATGTAAATAGTAGATAGATGAACTCATTTCGTTACATCAAAATATTTTTGGAACACTTGTGAGTTGACTTTCTTGATGTGTTCTAGAATATCGACCACGAGGCTTCCTTCGAGCCTCAATTCAGTGATACACCATTTCATCATATCCAAGTCGTCAAGCTTCATAGCTGTATTCAAGACTATGTATAAGCTGTCAACAATTGCTTTGGGCGATATCGTGATTATATTTGCCATCTCTACCGGAAGGCCACACTGTATTAATTCCGAAGTCCGATTAATGTGAGTCCGTCTGTGAGAGTCCCTCCGAACCCCGTCCAAAAAGCTTCGACATAAGACGATATTTTGATGGGTAGACAAATATTCCACAACCATAGGAAGTAGGGTATCAAACTTTTCATTTGGTATCGATAGCAAGCTCGATATGATTTCGCTAACAGCATAACCCTGTTCTTTCACTCGATCATGAAGCAACAAAAATTGCAAAACGGTCAAGCCAGCTTTGGCCGAGATATGGGCATCAGAATGACTGACCAAATCTATTGCCTTCGTTAATTCATTTTCTTTCAAGAGTTTGCTGACAATTTCATTAGTGTCATCGGCCGTGAGTTTACTCTGCAGCTTCAAAATTGAGTCCAAAACCTTTTTCGACTCGTCTTCTTTCCCACTCCTCAAAAATACCTTTAATAATGCTGACAAAGTCAGCCGCCTCAACGGAGGTTTCAAATACCCAAATGCCCTCTCAGTTGATTCCCTTGAATCTTCTTGGCCATAACATCCTAGTACAGAGTCCAAAGCTTCAGCTGATAATGCCGAAAAGTCAAACTTCTGTGTCATGGTATTTGCAGAAACAGGATCGAGATGTTGTAACAAATGCACGATTATTGCAGTGTCGTAGCGAACCGACGGGGCGGTGAAATGATTATAGATTCTGAAAGCTCTCTGATACTGGCCGTTGTTAGAATTCTTGATGATCAACAATCTCAAGGTTTCCACGAATTCTAAGCTGACTACATCAGCTGGTATATTGTGTTGGAATTTGTCAAATATCAAGTTAGCTGCATAACAATCTGTTGTTCCTACTAATGAGGACCTGATAGCTTTTGATATTTCCTCATTACTGAAGTTTTGATTTGGCAAATCCTCTAAAAGACTCAAAATCGAGTGGTTATAGTATTCTTGCTGTTGGCCTTGATAGCCCGTCAAACAGCGCATCAAACTCGCCATAGTGCTTGGCTGTAGTTTTACAGACAAATCTTTAAACTCCAAGGCAAACAGAGAACCAATTAATGGCTCGCCTGATAGAGCTGCAAAAGTGATCAAACTGTTTGCGGTATGGTGGCGCATGTCTTCTATACCTTTATATCTCACTAGGTTAGGTACTCTATGGCTTTCCGCAAATTGAAGAAGTGACTCGATTATCAATTCATAAGAACCTTTGTTCCAAAGTTTCTTTAGATCAAGCAAAATCAAAGCCCTGATGGAGCTGGATATCAGGTATTGGCTATTCAAAAAGACGAGGAACGAGTTGTCGGTTCTAAAATCGAGTATGTCTTCAAGTAAAGAAGCGTCTTCATTATTGTAAAGCTGTAAGCATTTCGAAGTGGTATATTCGAGCTTAAAGGTGTCAACCACTAAAAGTCTGTGAGCCTTAGAAAGTCTTGAATGAACCTTCCTTTCACAGGCTCCTATGTGTTCGACTGGAATGTTATGCGCCTGCGCCTGAGTTGTTACCGCCGTTCTCGACGGAATTCGGAAACGTGGGTTCCTGCTTAGTCGACAAACAACACCAAACATGTTTAAAATATGTTTTAGGCCATCGCGGACTTGAGAATTTCTAAAGTTGCAAAATGAATGAAGTATATATTACATAATGTTACAGTCACCAAAAGTCAAGCCATACATTATTTTTTCCACATGCCTTTTGACTGTTGGCCAATCCTCTCGCCTTTGAACAAATTCATAGATCTCTTCCTGGCCAAATATTCCATTGAACTTACTCAAGTCACTGACGAGCTTCCCGATCGCTTTAGAATCTTCTCCACTGATAAGGTATATACTTCCAACTTTCTGTAGCGACTGGAATAAAGGTAATATCAACCTCTTATTAGTTTTTATATGGCGGAAGATACAACTGTAAAATAAATTGAGGTCTGATATAAGCGTTACTGCTCCCATATTTGATATTGTTGATTTTTTCACCACTTTTACAATAATGTGGAAGAATCTCTCTGCAAGTTCTTGTTGGAAGACATCCACAACCGACTTTTCGGCACATCCTTCCAATAAATCGAAGTTCCCATCTAAAATCTGCACCACTCGTCTCGAAGCTTCGGTTGGTGTGCCCATGTTATCCACTTTGGCTGAGCAGTAACTTTGCTCTGCCAATACTTGATTGTAGGTGTTTTCAATTTCCTGTATCAAAACATCGATCCCAATGTTTAATCCGTCGGCAACATAAGTGTCCACCATTTCCTCTAGCTTCTTTTTTCTTTGTAGTGAAGGATTTAGAATTGAGTTTTCGTTCTTGATAATTTGCCTGTTTATCAATTCCTCCTTGTAGAATATTTCGACCATCTGGATTATTACATCAGCTATGTTCACAAGATCGGAAAATAATACCAACGGCTTTATCGGTTCATATGCCTCCAGGTAGGTGTTTTCTGGTTTGTAGGTTCTCAAATACGTCAAGGCCTTGTCAAATCCCGGCTTCAAGTGATCGTTCCCTATCAGATCGAGTACCGAAATAAAAACTTCTTGAACGGCAGATAACAAGGACTGTTGAAGGCTTGTGATTGAAAAGTCTTCGAAATTTAGTAACCTCACCAAGGCCTTTTTTCCATCACTAATCAAGTCTGTGGCTAGCTTCAAGCTGAAGATTTTGTTGATAGACTTCATGTTTTCAGTCAAAATTTTCTCCTTCGCTTGCATCTGGGAGTACGTATCTTGGTCCGTCTTCTCGTCCACTTCATTCGTGAGTGTTGCTCCCCCGGTAAAAGCTTTTTTGAAACTAGTAAGAAAGTCATTTTTAGTTTCCATCCTGACGTTTCTAAGTATGCTTTGTGAAGTCTCCTCCTCTCTTCTTTCTATGGACTTCTTCCACTCCGATATTTTTGTATTGGCCTCACTCTTGAATGCAATTATCTCTTCTCTCGTATATTCCGATAGTATCTGTTCAAATTGCATGTCGTATAGCTCCTGGACCAAATGTTGATAACCCGGCCCCAAGTTTTCACTGGGGCTCAAGCCTGGAATGAATGTGGTTCTCAAGGCGTTATAGAAAAACGGAACGGTATGAAGATAAATTCCCTTATGTTTAGATGCTTGGATTATGGCCCCGAAGCGATCTGCCAATTGGTTTAAGATTAACTCTTCACTGACTTTGTACATCATAGGAACGCTCACGGGAAATATTAGATCAATCATCTTCGATTCGTAATTGAAAAGCTCAATTAACTTGTGCATTAGGCTGTCAAATTGGTCAGGATTTATCTGATAATCGATTTCCTGGTCCTGGATTGATTCAATGAAATAATCACCAGGGTCTATTCCTTCGAGTATATCAAACGTGTCATCCCCATTGTCGAAGACACTCTTTTGGATGAAAAAGTCTATGAGGGTCTGTTGATTGCCTAATTCTATGAGAATAGCCACGAAGCGTTTCATGGTACTGAAGTCTTCAAGGTCAAAATGTATATCAAGCTCCCTTAACAAGGCATTTTCAAAAATTTCAAACAAAGAACTTAGCTTCTCCTGAACAGCGTACCTTGTTTCAAGGTCCCTGTCTATCTTACTATAGGATAAAACGTTTTTGAGTATTTTGCATTGCTCCTCTGGGCTTTGGAAGTCCAAAAAGATTTTTAGCTTGTCAAACGACTTGTTAGACAATATGTCCAAATAGTATTTATCTAAAGATTTGTATATCCTCATGATGGTCGCTTTTGCCTCTCGTGCATCCAGGATCTTGTTATCAAGACAATTGAGGGGTGTGAGCCTCAGAAGCGCCCGGTTAGTTTCATCATTCTTCTGTGATATCGTCCAAATTCCAATTTCCTTCAGCATGGAGATCCATATTTTGGGGTCATTTACAGTCCTGAAAGTATTCTTCGAGACCAATGCAAACTGTAATAAGTCCCCAATTGGTAGGTACCTCGCTATGTTTTCGGCTATCGTTGTCGGGATCACATCCGGATTATATACATCAATGTCAGAGTTCCAGATCACTTGAGACATGCTGTCAAATCGTCTTTGTTTTGTATTTATCTTTCGCGGTGATGAATACTAATTTTCTAGTAAAGTACAGATGAGGTAAGATGTTTAGATCTTCCACCCACCGCTTCTGGAACGGTAGCCTACGATGTCTTTTGCTGGCAGGAGTTTCGAGGACACATAAAAAAACTGAGCTTATACGACGCTTGTCAAAGACATCCATTCTACGAGATAGCCATAAAAGCTCGAGCGGTGTTTTAAAGAAATCCATCCCGAAGATTATATTGGATTTCGTCAAGGAAGAGACAAACTTCATTACCCAGTCTTTGGTTGAGGATGATCTTGTAGTGAATTCCATAACAGAATTGGAAGGGTTGAGTGATGAGGTACGTGCTTGTCTCGAGAACTCCGTCGATGACAATACCAAATTATTAAAGATCTTGAGTTTCAATCCCTCCGAGACCCCGCCATCGATATATCTACATTTTCTATATAACGAAAGCTTAACGATGAATGATGACCTCAGAAATCTACTAATAAAGAGATTGGCTTTCCACCAAGAATTTGACCACATTTGGAAAATGACAGTCGACGAGACCAGTACCATAAACGACATCGAAATCATAGTTGAGATTATCGGTAAGGTGATGGAAGATAACGATAATGCACTCGTGGGAATTATGGGTGCTATACTATCGTCCGAAAATTCTGTTCCAAATCTGTCTTTCCGTTCAGTCATTGTGGAAAGTTTTGCCCATAATTTTTCGATACCAAGGTTAGAGTTGAATGAAGCCTTGTCCCATTATGGAAAGCCCTCCGGTATTGAAGAGAATCCGTGCTCACTGCTGAATGTTTACTCCTTCTTGGTGGAATTACAAAAGATTTTTGAGACTTCTTCGGCAATTGTAGATGATATAGATCATCTACTAAGATCTTTCGACCGGTGTCCATGGGTGCCGGGATGGCTCAATTTTGCAACGAGAAATATTGACATAAAGAAGCTCACAACAAACGATTTGATTGGTACTATCGAGAAGATGAAAGGCGCTGGATTGAATGACTATGACGTTTTCACTATTTTGAGTGCAGATGTTCTCTCATTGGAAGCTGTTTATGAGAAATTCACGGAGTATTTCAACAGAACTGGCCACATCAGTTGGTCATTGACACTGGTAGCTCATGAAGCCCTAGTTAGGGAGAATTCAAATCTTTTGAGGAAAATGATTCTTGAGAATCACCAGATACTCGGTAACCGGGTTATCGGAGAGGGTTTGCTTATGCTTCATGAAATTGACACACCTGCCTTCGAAGAATGCATGGTGAAGCTTACATCTAGCAAATGCCTGAGGAGCTATTCACACGCTTTCATTCATTTTTTGAAGAAGTGCAAGAACTATGGGACAGGCCTGTTATCGCTTCATCAGGCGGCCCTATCTATAAGCGAAACACCGGAAGCCATGCCAATTTTCAGAAACTTCATTCCTATAGCCCGGGGTCAGATACATAGTATTTCTGCGTTGTATGTTGACTTCATCCAACTGAAGAAGAGGTCAACCAAGGTTCTATTAGAGGTCTTGAGGAACTTCATACTTCGGAATGAGATCATCGATTCAGCGGTTATTAAAGCAGTATTCTGCAGTGCAATACTGAAAACAACTGTTCTAAAAAATGGGCGAAGGCGAACAGTTCACCCCCAATTCAAAAACAAATACCACAACACTGTCAGAGCATTGGCCCAGGCAGTTTCAGATTTGAAAGGTGAGGACAAAATACTTCAGACGTTGGCAATAATCGGTGAGGCAATACATTACTCTGATTCATTGTCATCTTCTAGTAGCGATTTTAGTCGTTATTTGCAAAAGTCAGTTATCCTTAGCACTATTTCCTTCGCCTACAGAAGAGATTTGTTGCTTGATGTGTCCAAAATTACGTCACACAAACCTTTGCCTGACGACATTCGAAAATTCGTAACCACGTTATTCAGAATAAAGAAAGAGCCTACACATTCTTTCAGTTTGGTGGACGATAATCGGGATTCAAAGAGTAAGCTCACCAGAGATGTTGTCAATGCCATAGAAATGGGTATTTTGACATCGGCTTTCACTGATTCAAAGGAGAAGATAAGGATGTTCACGGAATTTAGGAAGCACCTTGCTAATGCAGGCTTCAAAAGTAAAGTGTCCAAACAAAATCTAATACTCCTAATAGAGTTGGCGCTTTGTGATTCAAGCCACATGAACGAGGAATCACTCAACAAACTAATCTCCTTTACATCCACCAAAGATGTACCAGAGCGCTTAATCTTTAAGTGGAAAAAAATGATTCAAACTAGAGGAGTAAAAACAAATATTCATGTCTTGTAAATATATATTTTGGAATTCCCGCGACAAGTAAACTTCTGTACACGAAGTCAGCGACTATGAGCACGAAGACGTACGGGGTAACCAGCCCTATATCATTGGAAAACCCTACCCCCAAGGAAAATCGCTTGAACGACCTGCTCATTGCAGAATTGAAAGGCAGAGACTCGTTCGAAAGCGAACAAGCCACTAGAAAGAGGGTTGAAATCCTCAACTTATTCCAAAAGATGGTGCAGGAGTTCGTCTACACTGTGTCGAAGAACAAAAATATGACAGACGGTATGGCGAAAGATGCCGGTGGCAAAATTTTCACCTTCGGCTCCTACAGATTGGGAGTTTATGGACCAGGATCTGACATTGATACGTTGGTCGTTGTTCCAAAACATGTAACTAGAGATGACTTTTTCACTGTCTTCGAAGCCATATTGAGAAAAAGACCAGAGTTGGAAGAAATCAATGCTGTTCCAGATGCTTTCGTTCCCATCATCAAAATAGAGTTCAGTGGTATTTCCATCGATTTGATCTGTGCTACCTTGAATGTGCCACAAGTTCCTTTGAGTATGACCTTAGATGACAAGAACCTACTTAAAAATATCGACGAGAAAGACATGAGGGCATTGAATGGAACTAGAGTGACGGATGAAATCTTACTACTTGTCCCCAAACCGACAGTATTCAAGCATGCACTCCGTTGTATAAAAATGTGGGCACAACAACGGGCTGTTTACGGTAACGTGTTCGGCTTCCCCGGTGGTGTTGCATGGGCCATGATGGTGGCTAGAATATGCCAGCTATATCCGAACGCAGTAGGGGCTGTCATCGTGGAGAAGTTCTTCAATATATATACCAAGTGGGACTGGCCACAACCAGTGTTATTGAAACCCATAGAGGATGGACCCCTCCAGGTCAAGGTCTGGAATCCACGGTTGTATGCAAATGACAGGAACCATAGGATGCCCGTTATTACTCCGGCATACCCTTCGATGTGCGCAACACACAACATCACCAGCTCTACACAGAAGGTTATCTTGTCGGAGCTCCAACGGGGGGCACAGTTGTTGAGTGGAATTGAAAATGGGACTCAAAAATGGTCAGACCTTTTCCAAAGACATGATTTCTTTTTCAGGTACAAATTCTACCTCAGCATCGTTATAGGAACAAGTAGCGATGAAGAGGAGCACTCAAAGTGGAGCGGATTTGTGGAAAGTAAATTACGGTTATTAGTCCAAAAGCTTGAAGCCACTAGTGGCGTTGAGATTGCCCACCCATATGTGAAGGACTTCAGTCACAGCTATAAATCGAAGGGTTTTCAAAAGAGTGAAATCATGGCCTCATATGGAACACTAGGTGGCGAGGAATTTCTCTCTAACCTACCAGACGCAAAGTCAGAATCTTCCTCGAAGCTTGATCAACAAGACAACAAAGATGAAGTGTTTCACCTTACTAAGCTATTCATAGGGTTGGATTTGAATTTAGGAAGATCAGGGGAGAAACAAAGTAAAAAGCTCGACATACAGTATCCTTGTTCGGAATTTTATGGAATTTGTAAGGGATGGCAGACTTATAAAGAGGGCACACATTTTATTCAGATCAAGAATGTCAAGCTTTATGAATTACCGAACGATGTGTTCGTTGAAGGCGAAAAGAGACCAACAAAACAGGTTAAGAAACGCAAGGCCGACTCGAAGGGAGATTCACAGAAGCGGCCTAAGAGTTCGGTCCCATCCACGGCAACGGAGGCAATTGCATAGACTCAAATCAAGAGATGGATTTACTTTGTATATTCATTTATTGGGTAGAAATCCATCCTGCATTGTAACAGATGATATTCGAAATTCTTCAAACTGTAGCTCTGGCCTTTCATTTTCTACCTTCATCCTCAAAGCGGTACACAACCACTGAGTGAACGTCGTTCTTTGTCGCCGTGCCATGGCTTGATTATATTCGTACGCATACCTCTTCCAAACATCCTTTCCAGCTTCCTCTTTCCACACCTCGGAAAGTAATACGGACAACTGTTTTTGATTCTCAAAGGTACCCACACACAGACTATAGAATGAACGAAAGGCGAAAAAGCTATTCATTTTTTTTGCGTTCGCCCTTCTCCTGACTGGGCCTTTCCTTGGTGTCGCATTGTACTCAATTAAAATCCTTTTGAGTCGAGAACAAGGCTTAGGGAGAGGCGGGAGATTGTCGAAATGATAAGTGAGAATCTTCGAAGGGACGTTCCCCACTGGCCGCTCTCTCCCATTGGACTTGATACGGTTCCTTAATGACTTAGGTACACCGGCACTAGTTGTCATGCAAATTCAAGGGGTTGTAAATCTTGAGCGCGCGAGTTAACACCAAAACCAAAAAATACTCCACATCAACTGTAGATTCCTTGGGTGACCATCTGAAATTGATCGTAAAGGCGGGTATACATGCTCCCAAGACTCTTGGCGATCAAAGATGTCTCCACAAAGCTATCCAACTGCTCGCCATCTAACTGAAGTTGCAACCTTTGCTTGAGTAAAACACTTGTGTTTTCCCCGTTGTTGAAGCAAGGAAGATTTGAATCTTTTTGCATCAACTCAACCATATCTATGATTTGGTCACCTTTATTTCTAATTTCTTTGAAACATTTTTTGCACAAATCCTCAAAGATCCTGTAGTATGTACTATCAGGTCCACCCATTAGGTCAACATATTCCTGCGTCAATTTGAAAGGGGCAGCCTCAAAACCAAGACTACCAGGAGAATTAGATAAGATAAAGCCGAAATCAATGTGGACGATGTGCCCTTCGTTGTCCACCATGATATTCCCGTTATGTCTATCTTTGATCTGGAAAACATAAGAAAGAATAGAATAACTTGCCAAACTCCTTGCAAAGTTTTCCTGTGCCTGCTTATATGCAGATCCGTTTGACGGACCGAACATCTTCTCGAAGTAATCCAGAAGACTGAAAATGCGGCCCTTTGCATTACCACCTTCAGCGATAGATAGTTCGGTCAACGACTTTTTGATGGAATGAATTGACATTGCGTTATTAATGGTTTCCACCAAACCAGTATTGGCGCTCGTAATCAAAATTTTCATTCTCTTCGTCCATGCGGGTATCTTTGCAGCCTTCCACATATTGGAGACTATTGTTATCAATTGACAAGCAAAAGCCTCTTGAGGCAAATCGTCTCCGTTCTTTGCTATGACCGAGCAAAGGTCCCAGTTCTTCAAATGGCCATACACGCTGGACCTCTTGATCCTGAGTTTTTTTTTTTGCCAATCTTCCCCAAGCTTGAAATCGTTCTCCATCTTTCTTTCACCAGCGTTTGGATCGTCACCTTTTAGCTCATTGAGCTTTTCGTAATTGATAGTCTCAAATTGATCTTGGAGCGAAATCATTGACTGTATTATTCTGTTCTTAATTGAAGAAGATTGTTCGGTGTTCTCCTTCCCTGCATCTTCTAGTTGTTGCAACATAACGGATGCGATCCTCATTTGACTGGCCAAAGCCTTAGAGGAAACCGAGGGAACGTCAGGTAGCAGCGCCATATTTTTGATAACGTTATCACCGACATCCGAAGCTTCGAGAAGTTTAAGTTTTTCCAAGTCACCAGTCACGAATGATGATTCTATTTCATCAACGTCCCCCAAATCTGTTTCACCTATTGGAGCCCCTTCTAATGCAAAATTTTCTGGCTCGTGGTGAGCTGCATCCTTCGGAAGAATAGAATTGTTATCAGAGGCTGTGGACTTCTCAACCTTTTGATGGTTGCTCCTATTGAAGCTAGACATGAGGATTTTCAGATTGCTGTCAGATAATGGATCAAAGTCAAATTCGTCACTGAGATACTCTATAAGTAAAAGGAAGGGTACTCTTTCTGCAGAGTTCAAGACGCACGCTTCATTAACGTTGAGCTTCAATATTTTGTGATACTTCTTGTTCTTATGACTAGTCAAAGGAAGAAGTTGAGGAATATCAATTTCGGCTGGCAACATTCTCTCATTGATCATGGATAATTCAGCTCTGAGGGCTGACAAACGTGCTTCTTTGGGGATTTGGGATAACCGAAAAGAGACGTTTTGAAGGGACATTATGAAGTCCGTTTCATTCCTTGCGTAATTAGCGAACAAAGTTCGCTGTTGTGAGTACAAAGAATGGGATGGTCGACTATCAGACGAATCTTTAGCGACGGACGCAGCACGGACAGGTATGTTAAGGGAAATTTCAGACACCGTGGGGGAAACGTAATTATTTTCCGATATGATTTTCAGATCCCTCAAGTCAGGAAGCGATTGGGACATTGTATTCGTACCCGTTTGACGAATATAATCTAAGCTTTTGTGCCTTGCCAAACCTGCCCTCTTGGACTTTATGGTTGTGTTTATCTTGAGATTTTCTTCAACTTCGTTCAATTTTTTTGCTGTCAAGTAAGCGCCAAAACTTGTCGAATCCTGGGATAGTCTCTCTTCGTCAGAGGAAAAAGTTTCATCTCTTGACAATGTGGAACTGTTTCTTTCTGACTGAGGAAAAGAACCAGAGACCCTAGGCAGATGCAAAGAAGAAGATCTTTGTGGGACTCTAGCCGGCTTGCTATCATCTGCATCGACAGATAGGCGCAGATTCTTCATGGTTAGATTCCTTGTCAATGCTTTTTGAAAGTTGGCAAGTTGAAACACGAAGGACTTTTGTTGCTTCGATTGGGATTTAATCACTGGCAAAGTATAAAACGAGCTATTCGGTAATGCTGAACTAGCCACAATTGATCCAATAACAACCAAGCCAGGATGTAGGTTTTCTCTAAATTCATGTTGTTTCTTGATAGTAGAATCGGTATTGAAAATGATGTTTTGAAGCTGATTCATAAACCGGCGGACAGTCTGAAACGAATAGGACTCTGGATCATTTCTCAATTCAAAGACGTAGGCCTGCAAGTTCCAAAAGACGATAAGGCTAAAATGCGGATAGACAGTGGCATACTCTAGTAAGAAATCTTCGAGAGCCATTGAGTTCGTTTGATAGGAAACCAATAACTGAATAAATTGGGGTATGTAGAATTCGATCTCTTCGTAAGTATAGGTATATAATTTCAGTATCAAATAATGGTGGACCCCAATAGTATTGGTGAATATCCTCAAATACTTGATACATTGAGCTATGTCAAACTCCTTGGAGTTCATCCGGGCCAACAAATCACTATGATCTTCATCACCCATGCTGTTTATAAAGAGTTCGAACTGAATTGTGAATCGCATCAACGTTGAGAAAAAAAACACTCAATTAAAAAGTCCTGTACACAAGAACACAAACATAGGGTCTATTTAGGGTAAGCTACTATGGGGTATAACCCGATCAACTTCTTTCTGAGCTCTTCTGGTTCATCAGAAAGAACATTCATCTCCGGCTTAATTATAAATGGGATTTCATTATCAATTTCATCGAAAAGAGTAGGAACAAAAGACTCCCCTTTTTCAAGTCTTTCCTTTGCCTTCAATCTCTGCTCCTCTTCAACCTTGAACTTTTCATCGGTGGCGGTGACATGATCACGGTGACGCAAAGCTTCGATGGTACTTTCCCATAATTTTTGAGACTCATTATGGGCTTGAGATTCTAGTGGCTTGACTTCCGGTACGTGCAATTCTGCCTTGCTCGTATCGTAAATAACCGGTTTCAACGTCCCATCACATGGCTTTATTTCCACAACTTCATTCCACTTGCCGGATATGGTGCACAAGGTCTCCGAAGTTTTGCTGTTCTTAATGACACCATCAATCACGTCGTAAGCACCACCTATGAAACCTTTAGTCTTGAATTCAATATCAGCTTCCAAGCCGAGTCGTTCACATTTGATCAACATGTGGTCACCAAGTTCGTACTTCAATTTACCGAATAGGATACCCCGACAATAAACATTAGGCTGAGTCATTGTGTACTCTTCCTCACGCTCTCCGAGAGTCAAACGCGCTAAACCCTCCATCATGGCAGCAGATGAATTCCCTAAAAATTTGGATCTTGGTATGACGACACCATCAACTTTGATTTTCTTCTCTGGAACAAGATAGAAATAAGAGGACTTAGGAGGGTGATGTGATGTTTGCTCAGCCACATAGTATGCACTTGAGCCACCAGGTATATCATCCCAATAACAGGTGAAAATTTCACCTAATACAGGATTCAAAGGCTTTTTCACAGCCTTGGGGGCAACATGCCAACAGGATAAATACCATTGAACTATGAGCATGAATCTCTGCAATGGGTCATTCGCAGAATTAGCCTCTAGCAACAACTGTGGAGTGAAGAACGCATTCGCAATTCTCTCTAACATAGACTTCTTTTCCAATACAAAAGTCGGCAATGTTATTCTTGTAAGGTCAGAACCAGGTCTTAGCTGTGCTATTATGCCTAGCAAGATGGATTGGTTTTCATTGTCTATTTCATCAACATCGTCAGTTGACTGACCACTGGCCAACGCCTCGGTGCTGTTATCCTTTCTGAGCTTTAACTTGGATGCTATCCCCATTTTGTTGAGTATATCCCCCTGTTTTATTGAAAACGAGGACAAATAAATGAGCAAAGTACTTTTTTGAAGACGGTGAATACACGACCGAGAGTTAAAGTGTAAACCTTCAATAACGAAGTTCTTAATCACAGCCCACATGAGCCAAGGACTGCGTATGGCGCCTCCAGTTGTTTTGGAAGCAATACGACAGGACATATTGCACCAGATCCACATTTTAACCTGTCAATCTTCGTTAGACTTTCACTCGATGAGGATTCTTATCGATAGCTGTTTCGGAAGGCTCATGTGTCTAGACTTAAGTTCTCTAGACCCTTCTGAACGACAAACTTTAAAAAAGATAGATGATGAGTTGACCATAGCTCTCAACCTATTGAATGAAAGGAACGCATTGGATCGCGATTTACGACTCTTGAGGGCCAGCACAGGTAGTCAAGCCACATGCAACCAGACGGCAACAGAGCAGAAGACAAGAACTTTCTTTAACTCTGACCCTACGGATTTGCTGCAGATTACCAGAAAGTATACCAGAGTAAGTGACAATCAGAAAAAACTTCTTGAAACCTGGTATCGGGAGACAGAGCACGGGTATCTTTCCAAAGAGACCGAAATAAAAGATATAGCACACAGGACAAACTTACCAGTGAAGAAAGTTAGGGGATGGTACGTATACTCGTTCATCAGTTAGATAAGCAAGAGTTTGCTCTTTACTAACGACATAAAGGAGACTGGAGAGGAGGAGAAAGTACAGGAGAAAGAATAGGACCAATGATCTGGCGAACAACATTGTTGACACATCTACTTATGAGGTTGAATCGCCTGATTCAAATTGACGGAACACAACTTAAGAGCGAGTGTCCAATTACTTGTCCAGGCTTTGTGACCCAAATAGAACGCCAATATCACTATGGCACCCAAGTAATTTTGAAAAAAGTGTTCAGCATTTGGCTTGCCGTTTCCCCCCACAGGGAACAAAGCTACCCAGAATTGAGCAATAAGCACTAATATCAAGATAGTGATGGAATACACAGACCCCCAAACTCCAGTGATTGAGGTGAAACTCAAACTATCCAAGCTCTTGTCCTGTACTCGTAAAGCCATTCTGAACCTTATGTGACAAAGGGCTATGTTTAACCACAGGAACACTGTAGAAAGTCCACTAATGCTCAACAACCATGCAAAGATTGTCTCGTGGTTCTTGTTAGCAGAAAGGAAGCATAATAAACCAAAGACACCAGATACTGCCAACCCACCTAAGGGCCGACCCTTTTTGTCGATATATGCACAGAACTGGGGAGCCAACCCCTGAGCCCCCAAACTTTGAATGGTTCGGGAACAGCCGTATACGGCTGAATTACCAACAGAAATCACCGAGATGAGGATAACCGCATTGAAAATTGATGGTAACACCTTGATGTTAGCATTTTTGATGGCTATCACAAATGGAGACACCGACGATCCCGACCCAAGAAGCTTGGAAGAGTCACTAGGAACAAGAAGTCCCACCAACGTCAACGTCACGAAGAAGAAGAAAAAAATACGCCAGAACACTTGTCTGATAGCTTTGGGTAGGGTCTTTTCCGGGTTCTGGGATTCACCGGCCGCTAACCCCACGAGTTCTGTACCGGCGAGTGAGTACAGGGCTGTGACGAACACCGAACAGACCCCTTTGAAACCGTGGGAAAAAGGGCCTGGCGACTTCCAGTATCTGCTGCCAATGAAATCGTGATCGGGACCTCCACCACATACTAACACCACACCCAAGATAATAAAGCCAATCAAGGCCACCACTTTGAAACTAGCTAACACAAATTCCGACTCCCCGTACCCTTTGACTCCAAATAGATTGATGGCTAGTATGAGGAGGTAGAATATAGACACCCAAGCCACAGCGTTGATGTCCGAATTCCAGTACAGAATACAAATGGCAGCAGCCACCAACTCCAAAGGTAACACAATCAACCACATCAAAGCATAGTTCCACCCCACGGCGAAACCCCAAGAAGAGTCGATGAATCTGGTGGCATAACTGGAAAATCCACCACTAACCGGGAATGCAATACAGAGTTCTCCTAAAGCATGGACAATATTGAACACCATGGTGCCCACTATCCCCCAGCCGATTATCAAGGCAGCAGGACCACCGGTGGCTAAAGCTCCACCGGAACCAATGAATAGCCCTGTCCCCAACGTCCCTCCCAAACTTAGCATCTGGAGATGCCTATTTTTCAAGTCTTTGACTAAAGGAGACCGTTCCACTCGTCTATTGGCTTTTTCTGTATCATCTATTGACTGGCTGTCGATTTCTTCATCACTCATGGGTGCCTTTTTGAATCCATCTTTGAACCCTCCCCACCACGTGAGGTGTTCGGCCGTGGATTCATTGTTGGAGGCCTTGGGCGTATACGACTCTGTATCTGATACTTTCTCCATACCCGTCCGTTTTCAATACTTCAGTGCACGATGATAATGCCAATAATTCGGCCTGCAACTTACTGAAAAAGAAGAAACAGCGATGCAGGCCATGTAGCCGGTATAGGTCAAAAAAGCCTTGCAACAAACACCTCAAAAGGAAACTGTGCAGCCGTATTTCCTCTTAAGAAAGGTGAAAATCCCGTTAGCAAAGGTGAAGGTGGCTCATCGCCAGACGTAGGGGGAAACCATTAGAGAGAAGAAACGGCACAAACTCTAATAACGACGAAGGGGAAAATTTTTCATGATGAGCAGGTGGTTGACAAACGGGAAGGGTTTCGTGACTGGTCTCTCGTTCGGAAAATTAACACTGTAATTCTGGGACACTTTTTTTGTAATGAAGTTCTACGATATCACACAAAGATCAAATTTCAACTGTTATTATACATGATAGATGTTATAAAATCAAACCCTGCACTCTCTGGGGTACGATAACACCAATAGGAACTGAAGTAATTAAGACAAAAGGTTGTGGGAGAAGGGGAACCAGTGGATATTTATACCGTATCGGAAAACGTCGCTAATCATCGGCAATGTGAGCCACTCGTCTCAATTTAGAAATAGGTAAATGGACCCGATAAGTAGTGTGCCCAATAATAGCATTAACCTGCCGTTCGGTGTTGTAGATAGCCACAAGCCATTTCCTATCGCCCAGTCCACTAATGGCGTAACACAGTACACTCTCAATTTGTCCAAGATGGTTGACTTGACGTATATCTGAGTTGGACCACTGACTAAATCCAAAGCGGCCGATCCTGAGGGTCTTCTGTGGAAGTGGTCGATGAGCTGGTCATTGGGTAAGATCTTCAAGTACCCCGACTCAGAAACTATACTCTCGGGGGCCTGGAAGGGGACGGTGATGGATAAATACACCGGCTGATGGTCAGAGCAGAATATATTCTGCAAACTGTTATAGTCGTGAATCTTGGGTAAAGTTTTGGAACCACTCTTGTACGTGGACTGGTAAAGGATCCTATCGCACCACGAGGGCGCCCTTTTGGTATTGTAGATAGCACAACCAACGTGATATTTGTACGTAGGTCGGAAATTTATGCAAGCCTCGGTGAATCCCATGAACACCTCGTCATTTCTGATGGAGGCGCTAAGCTCATCGTACTTCTGTACCAATTCCTCAACACCTGGGGTTGGGGCGATAGTCTGATCCTGTAGTGACACTAGTTCGTCAACGACATCTCGTTCAGCCTTAATGTTCTTCACCGTCCGGTAGTTCAAATCCCCCATAAAGAAGGAGTGAGAACCCGGCTTCAAGAAGCTGTAGCCATCACCAAAGTCTAAAGACCTCATTAGTTTTATCACCTGGTGGTTTCGTCTAGCGCAGTTATATTCACCCTCTGATGCCGATAGATGGGCACATGCAAACGTCAAGTCCACAGACTCCCCGGATCCCGTCAAGGGCCGGTAAGTCACTCGTGTTCCCACAGCTCCCTTCAACGAAGAATAGAAGTAGCCACAGGAACTGGTGGCACTCTTGGCTTTGGTGACCTGCAGTGGGAAGGCAGTTAACACCACAAGACCAAGTGCACCGACATGAACCATATCTATAGTATGGAAGCCGACATTATACCAGTCAGACAATAACTTCAACATGAATTGGTTGAAAGCGATCAAATGTCGGTTGGAGATAAGCTCAAATGAGCCATCAATGATATCACAGAATTCCTGTAATCCGAAAACGTATAAATTGGCGAGGGTTTTTGGCAACGCCTTGGATAACCTGGACCTGAACGCATCTTCATCAATGGTCCGCTTTCCACAATTGAACGTAAGGAGGAACAAATCGAGCTCTTTGGCTGTTGTCATCTGTAATTGGGACAAGGAGGAATTGCAATTTCAGATTTGAATGATGAAGATTTATCTATACTGCTACATTCGCGATTTCTCAAAACACAGTGATAAAACATAAAAGCGTTGGCTCATCTCTCACATGTCTCAATTCATAGAGCTACAAAGGTCTCGATTGGAGGAAATCGATGCCCTCCGAGAAGCGACGTTCAAGCGGTTCAGGAAGAATCCGGATTTGGTACCTAAAGAAATAAGACAAAAGGACGATATATTATCGGGAAAGAAGAGCAGATCTTACAATCAGACCATGGTACAGACACAAGAACTCAGTTTGTTTCAAAAAAAATACAAGGCCAACTCTGAAGCGTTGGGCAGACTTTCCAAAGACATAATTAAAGAATCACTAGATAAAATAACGGACCACGAAACAGACTTCAAATACTTTGATCTGTTGTACGACGATTTCAAGAGAATGGGTACAGAACCTTCGTTGCATGAGCAGAATGTCCAGTCCTTGTACGCCATGTACTCCAGTGCACCAATGAAAGAAGTACAAACAACTAAAAAAGGAAAGTTGAGGGCCAAAAGGAAGCACATTTTGAGTGAACAGGCCGCTGTCAACCTCAACTTGGAGGCCTTGTTTTCCGAAGAGGAACAGTTCGGGAAATTTGTCGATTTACGAGGACCCTATGCTACATACAAGAAACTCAAGCAAGAAGACATAAGCTACAGTCAGTTCTTGAGAGTTTTCCACGAAGTTCCTTATACCGGGATCAAAGATGCACAGGAGAACGATTCGCTCATAAAAGAAGTCTCACATTACTTATTGGGTTTTATACAACGGTCAGAACCCATGGTTGATATCCAGCAAATCAAAGACGATATGGCCCAAGCCTTCAAGAATGACAAGCGGGAGGATGTGGTAGAAAATGGCCAAGTGTACTGTAAAGCCTGCGACAAGCTTTTCACGAAAGAGACTGTCTATAAGGGCCATTTAGGAGGAAAGAAGCACAAAAATAACTTGAAGAGGTTGGACACCGAGGTTCCAGAACGGAAGATATGTGAGTTCCAATTGAAATATCTAGCCACTTATCTCAAACAGAAGGTTCAGGATACGATAGCCAACGTGGAGAGACAAGAAGGGATGACTGAAAGAGAAAGATGGCTTGAGAAGACCGATCTTGCAGAGCAGGACTCAGAGTACACCACGGCCGACTCTAATTCTTCTGACGACCAAGGCAGAAATGGGTCCAGCGACGATGAAGACAACGACCTATTCAAGGACTTGCCCACAGGAGCAGACGGTACCCCCATACCCTTTTGGTTGTATAAACTCCAAGGGTTACATCATTCGTACACCTGTGAGATTTGTGGAAATATCACCTATAAAGGGAGACAAAATTT
>JAKTSP010000043.1:412423-462430 GCA_030580255.1 Yamadazyma sp. yHMH393
TCGAAAAACATTTCAGTTCGGGTAAGCATCAGAGTGGGTTGAAGATGCTTGGTATATCTTCAGGCAAGATGGCATTGTTCTTGAATATTACCACCATAGATGAGGCGGTTGGGTTGTGGAAGACTATTCAGGAAGACGAAGGGAACAGAGATGAAGCGGACGATGAAATAGAAGTGGAAGATAACGAAGGGAACGTCATGACTAAAAAAGACTACATGCAACTCAAAAAGCAAGGCATCATATAGCGTTCGTAGATAATAGATGAAATCATGAGCTCATCTCTCATCTCTCATCTGGGCTGCCCGCTCTAAAGTCGCAATCAGCACGATTTCGGCCTTTCTTTATGTTAAAGAAGGCCCTTACACAAGTATTGAAAATGGCAGAGAGCTTGGAATCTGGGCAGGTAACACAGGGCGTAAAACATGGCGTCAAGCGTGCAGCTTCCGAGTCACCGGAGGAAAAGAACAACTGGACGCCGAAAGCTAGAGACAGCAATGGCTTTCGGGTGAGAAGACAAGACATCGATAAAAACACCTTGACAGCGTACGAACAATTAGGGGGAGAGAACTACATCGACGCCACCAATACTTTAGCGGAGAAGAAGACCATACATGAAGAAGAAGCTGAGGGTGCCCGGTACATCATAGAAGGGAGATTGAGGAAAGTGCCTCCGTACTTTTTCACGTACTTGACCTACTGTAAGATGAGATGGAGAGATCGCAAACTCATCGACATTTTTGTTGATGAGTTCAGAGACAAAGATCCAGAGTACTACAAGAGGTCCATATCGGAAGGGAGGGTTACTTTGAACAAGAAAGCCGCAAATTTGGACTCGATTGTTCGAAACGGCGATCTCATTAGCCACCGTGCTCATCGTCACGAACCGTCTGTCAGTTCCCGGCCAATAAAGATCGTGTTCGAAGACGATGACATAATAGCCATAGACAAGCCGTCCGGGATACCTGTGCACCCTACGGGCAGGTACAGATTCAACACCATTACCAAGATTTTTCAGCATGAAATGGGCAAAGTGGTACATCCTTGCAACAGATTGGACAGATTGACCAGTGGGTTGATGTTCTTGGGTAAGAATGCCAAGGGGGCTGATGGATTTGTTCAGCAAATTAGGGACAGAAGTGTGAAGAAGGAGTACATTGCTAGAGTGGTGGGTCTTTTCCCTGTGGACGAAATACTTGTGGATAAACCGTTGAGGACCATATCCCCCAAGCTTGGGTTGAATAGAATAGACGAAAAAGATGGGAAAGAAGCACAGACAGTTTTCAAACGGGTTTCCTACGACAAAAAGTCCAACACGTCTGTCGTGAAGTGCCAACCGTTGACCGGGAGAACCCATCAAATAAGAGTACACCTTCAATCTTTGGGTCATCCCATTGCAAATGACCCCATTTATTCCAACGACTTCGTGTGGGGTCCTTCCTTGGGAAAGGACAACCAATTTGAAGAGTCGGTTGTTATGGAGAGGTTGGATAGAATAGGGAAGGACAAAGCCGTTTCCACTTGGATCCATCCACAAGAAGACGGTGAAGTTTTGCTGGGAGACCAGTGCTCTGTGTGTGAAGCCGATCTTTATACCGATCCAGGACCCAACGATCTTGACCTCTGGCTCCACGCTTTCCGCTATCAAGCCTCCGACAAGTCCTGGTCCTATGAGACGGCTTACCCAGACTGGGCCATAGAACCCCACAGAAAGTTTATGGAACTAGCATTGGAAGAGGCAGAGAAGTGCGGTGAAACACAGACCCAGTTCAATGTTGGTGCCGTATTGGTGTACGATGGGGAGGTATTAGAAACTGGCCATACCAGGGAGCTACCAGGGAATACACATGCCGAACAGAATGCTTTGGATAAGTACAAGAATAGAACGGGCCAATCGCCGCCTGTTGGGACCGAAATCTACACTTCCATGGAACCATGTACCTTCAGACTCAGCGGAAATTTGCCATGTGCTGATAGAATCTTGGACACCAACATTACCACTTGCTTCGTTGGTGTTATGGAGCCAGGTGATTTTGTCAAGGACAACACAAGTGTAGCGAAGCTCACCAACCACGGGATTGAGTATATCCATATCCCGGGGTACGAAGAAAGAAGCCTCGAGATAGCCAAGAGGGGACACGCAAAAAAGTAGAAAGTTAGTGTATCGTAGTATGATATACATGGGGGTTATATACATTGATGTAGCATTTCGTTAGTCATTTTCGTTGTCACTAAAATTGAGGGCAACTTGCTTGGTTGAATAGACAAAGATGTCTCTTCTGTTTCTAGTATTGTTGTCTGGGTCTTGTTCTTGCCTTTGGGGACTCTGAAGAGGGTCAACACCGGTGTCGTCCTCCGCCACAGAGCGGCTTTGTGGGGCAAGGCTTTGAAGTTGAATTGATTCCCCTACGCGTGTCCGGGCGTGGTTGTCAGAGTATGGAGAATCTGTCGTGGGCACAGATGTGGGTCTGGGAATTGCAAATCCTGTTGCAATTATGGTATCGGTAATATTGAAAAAAGCCCGCTTTGTTTTGTCAAACTTGCTTAGGGCCTTTTGTGGTTTCGTTCTTCGGTTCTTGGCGAACTGTTTCACAGTAGGGTATTTATCTCTCTTTGGGTGGCGGGAGCTGATACCGCCTCTTGGACTACCCTGTCCAAGATACATCATTTCCCTACCAATCTCGGGGTCTGCATCATTAGGTGGTTCTGCGTCTGTGTCGTCGTCCAGTTCCACAAATAATTCCAAGCCATTCAACTCGTAAAGTTCATCTTCGTAGAATCTTCGTCCCAAGACACCTTCCTTTTCCTTTGCTCTCATAATCAAGTTGAACTTGTTGCACCATTCCCAAGGGATGACAACACATACAACGTAAGTGACAACAGAAAAAATTTCAGAAAGCTCGTAAACAAAGGCGTTTGCAACATCAGACACAAAGAACGCAACAGGCCCGTAGATCACTATGAATGTGAACAAAGTCAAAAGCCAGATTTTGCGGTTGGCCAATATCAAGTTCAACTTCAACAACAAGAACACAGATATCAAAGCGGCATAACAGATAGCCATGGAGGTTCTGGTCAAATAGATGAAAGTAGGGAGAATATCACCAGCCTCACTCCCCGTGGGGAAATTATAAAAGTGTGCTATAGCCCAAATGATCTGGGAAGATAGACTGGCCGTAAGCCCCAGGATTAACGTCAATCTTTTGTCACTCTGCCTGGAGAATAGTCTCATGATCACCTGTACCTGGTTGATCTGTAGTAATATTACTGCCAACAAATCGATGATACTCAAGTATAACTGTCCGTTGATAACATCTACTATTAGGGTACCAGAAAGATATCCCTCTGCCTGTTGGATATGAAGCCCGTAGATAGCTCGCACTATAACTATCAAAAGGAACACGGAAGACAATATGGTGGAAGACTTTAACAACAATGATGGTTTTACCGTATAACTGGTCAACACAAATATGGTGAGAAACCAAGTGATCACCGCCAGCGCTGATATGGAATATATGATCGGTACTACACTGTACTCGAAATTCCCTTTGCTATTATGGTGGGTGAAATCATGCCACGAATTAGCCACTATGGGTAAGTTTGACGCTGCCAAAGACCGTAATCTTCCACTATTGGTGCTTAGCAACGGCACCGCATCTGCGTAGCACTTCATTTGATATATGGCCTTATCAATGATCTGGAACTCGCCCTGGTTTTTGAGTACCAAAACCCCGCTACCAAGTTCAATGTCCTTGCACGACGGGAACACTTGCTCCGTCCAACGGGTGTTTCTCCAAGACATTGGCTGTTATTGATGCAAATAGGGTTTCAGGTAGTGGTTTTAGAAAAAAATGCGGAACCATCAAAAATACATATAACAAACGGTAGAACTCATTAGCACTGATTAGTCGATTGCTTGGTTTGTGTGTTGTTTGACTTGAAGGATGCTGGTCAGTACAGAAACCGTTGATGATGAGTACTTGATGGTGAAAAGTGGAGGGCCTACGGGGGCACAGAGCCAAAATCTTCATCAACGAAGTGGCTCTGGTTACTCGAACAATTATTCACTTCTTGATATGTATGGGGCTGATTCTGCCGACGACGTCGATGATAATGAAAATGACAATGATAAAAGGTCCATGAAATCGGGCAAGCTTGCCCGCAATTCCCAAGCCAACGACTTAAATTTTGAAATCATCGATACAGCAGGTTCGAACCCTGTTTCAACAGAGGATAGTTCTTCAATCCCGAGAACGGCTGAACTGGCGTCGAAATCCAAAGAACTCAACAAGGAGCTTATCGCAAATGTGAAACGAGAACTGTTCATCAAATCCCTTGATAGCAAATCCATATCTGCCATACTTAAGAGCGATTACGACATTTACGGGTTCAAAAAAGTATCCTTACATCAAAGTATCACCAAAACGCAGTACAACGAGTGGTTTACAGGGTACTCCGAGTACTTGGTCAACCGCAAGAAGAAATGGAACACACTTATGAACTCGAACGGGTTGCGTTTTGCCACCGACAGTGGGGCGCCCACTAGGTTTCCCCCAAAATCAGATAAAGTGAAAAAAATGGTCCGGAGAGGGATCCCTGCTGAATGGAGAGGCAGTGCATGGTTTTTTTACGCTGGGGGGAATGAGAAATTGAACAAGAACGTTGGGGTTTACGATAAGATTGTTCGAGATACGGTGGGTTTAAAGAATAAAGACACGGATGTTATAGAGAGAGATTTGAACAGGACCTTTCCCGATAATTTTCACTTCAATGACTCTTTGATCAATAGTTCAGCCAAAAACCCTCAGTTGGGAGACGCGATCCCTGACACCCCTATGATCAAGTCTCTCAGGAGAGTCCTAGTTGCATTTGCATATTACCAACCTCAAATAGGTTATTGTCAGTCGTTGAATTTTTTGGCTGGTACATTATTATTATTCATGTCTGAAGAAAGAACGTTTTGGATGTTAGTCATTCTCACCGAACGCATCATCCCCAAAGTCCATTCCCGGAACCTAGAAGGAGTTCACACAGACCAGGGAGTCTTGATGTTATGCATAAAGGAGTATATACCTCTGTTGTGGTCTATTTTGGGCAAAACGTTCGAGGGAGAGGTTCTTTCAGAGGATAAGATTTTGACCAAATCACCCCCCGTCACGTTGGTCACATCATCGTGGTTCATGTCGTTGTTTGTGGGTATTGTACCGATGGAGAGCGTTTTGAGAATATGGGATATTATGTGGTACGAAGGGTCCAAGACGGTTTTCAGGTTCTCCTTGACATTGTGCAGAACCTGCCTTGACAGTCTCGAATTCCAGAACGCCAAGACGCTGGACAGCCACAATTCGGAGCTGGAACAGATCGAGCTTTTCCAGTTCATGCAAAGTTATCCCAAAACTCTTATTGACCCTAATGTTTTGGTCGATAACTGCTTCAAAAAGATTGGAGGGTACGGTTACGGGTCACTTTCGCAGGACGAGATCAACAAGTGCAGAGAGTTCGTGTCGAAACAAAGACAGAAGATAAAGAACAAGAAGACGTCGGTGATAAATCCAGAGATGAATGAACAGGAGCGGAAGCTCTTGAGCGGAGATGACGCCATTCATGATGTGTATGGGTTCCATAGGTCCATCATGAGTGGAGTCGCCTGGAACAACAACATAAGCAACAAGATGAAAAAAAGGTTCAGTAGAAAAGCATCCAAGTCCAGATTGGTGTAACCAAGACCACGGGCTTGGCCTCATAATATAGTTTAGCACAATCATATACGAATTGCATTTGGTGAGATTCCACTGCCGTGGACTGCTTCAAAAGCCGGTCGCACCACTAAACTTTTTCATTTATCACCATGTACAAGTATTTAGTGTCCAAGTGGGCAGACCCCATAATTGGCATGGGAATCGGGTTGAGTGCCTATTACTTGCATGAAAGGAGAATAGGAAAGCCAGAAGGACAAAGATTGAACGATATCATACGCCAAAAATTGCCCGGAAATTAGGAAGTGAACGTTGCGTTTCATTTCCGCTTATTGATGAGTTTAACGACAAATATACATTCTACACTATATGCTAGCCTTGAGCTTCGTCAACAACTGCCTTGCCTTCTCTTCCCCTACATCATCTCGGAGTACCTGTAAGATCTTGCTCCAAGCTTCTTCAGAAACAGAGGAGTCGACATCCATTGAAGGGGGAGAAGACACCTCTGGCTCCGGTGATATCTCTTCCGGTGTGGGTGGGCTCACCATACACATGAATGCAGTAGAGTCCAAGGAAGCCACGGTGGTGGTGTCCTGTATGACTTTCCCTTTGATAAGCAACTTTATATTGTGTGGTTTGACCCCGTCCAACTTCAAAGAATCTATAAGCAAGCCCTTGACATGGAATATATTGTCTGATTCTGACACATCAGGCAATTCCGTTTGGAACTTGAAAGGTGGTTTTATGGACTTGAAAGATAACTTAACACTGGTACCAGTGGTGGCGGAGGATGAAGGTAACTGCCCTTTCACAGAAGGCAAAGAAGGACCCAAAGTCGTGATATTCCCGTACTCTTTGACACTGTTGGAGAATGACGGTTCCTGATCACTGGAGAGTGAGATCAACTCCACGTATGACGATACGAATTGCTTGTCATCCACTACCACAGCCATTATTTGTGTTCTTGCACTTAATTGATGATTGTGATTTATTCGGACTGCGACACTTTCACAATTTCTACCGGTTTTTAATTTTACGATCTAGTAGCTGATGAACTTCTTCAAATCGTTCTCAAAGAACTACACCCCATTGTCCCAAGACGATGGTGCCCCTTTACCCCCACCCGTGACAGAACCACAACAGGCTTCTTCTTTCAAAACAAGAATGCAGAAAGTGAACCCTTTCAGAAATAGCTCGGTGTACCTTGAAGACGATGAGAACTACGTGACATCGGAGCCAGGGTACTTTGAATTGAGTAGATGGGACAGGATGTTGATTTTTGCCCTTACTTTTGCGGGATCGGCCTGCTGTTACCTAATCTGTATATTTTTGTTCCCAGTGTTGTCATTGAAGCCAAGAAAGTTTGCACTTTTATGGTCTTTGGGCTCAATATTATTCTTGGTCAGTTTCGGAGTCTTACAAGGGGTCAAGCCTTACTTGTTGCACTTGTTCCTGTCCACCCGAATTGTGTTCAGTGTGGTGTTTATCACTAGTATCATCATGACTTTAGTTTGTAGTGTGGGGCTCAAGAGCACGATATTATCTTTGATTTTCGCTGTCATTCAATTATTAAGTGCCCTTTGGTACACAGTGAGTTATTTCCCTTTGGGGAAACAGACTTTGAATTTGGCAACCGGCGTTGCAAGAAGTCAAGTGGATACTTGGATAAGTTCGTAGTCAGAAGCGGATAAATATATGCTGATCTATACAAGCTCTATTCAAACCAAATCTTTGTAGGCGTCTTCGTATTTAGCGAATGAAGAAGTTAATCCCATGTTCACCACTTTTTTGATGGCTGCGTTGACAGATGAATCTTTCGATAAGGCCTCGGACAACTCTCTGATCATTTGTTCGATTTGATCAAATTTTACGTCAGTTTGGCCATTGTGAGTTAAAGCCTTATTCAAGTTCTTGATGGACTGCAAGCATAAGACATACTTGGATTTGATCAAGTTCAATTTGAATGACAACTCTGCAGCAAGCTGATTGTTCCTAGATTCGTTGATAAACGGATCAGTAAGTTGGATCAAATTATCGATGAGTTCTCCATTTGTGTTATTAACCAAATCGTTCAAGAGCTTTGCACCTAGTGGATCCTTGTCGTCCTTTTCACTCTCAACCTTGGCGATAAGCGACTCTTTCTGTTTGACAGATTGTGCCTTTGCCTTTTTGTGTTTTTTGTTGGGCTTCTTTATCTTGATATCATCGGTTTCAAATTCTTGTAACTTTCTTTGCTGTTGTTCTTGGTAAATCTCAAAGTACATTTCGCTCAAACCTTTGATAACCCTACCATAAATGGGAGTTGCATGTATGGTATTCTCCCACCTGATAGTCTTGATGTAGTCCCTGGCAGTCCCTCTCCGAAGGCAATAGAAATGGAAATCAAACTGATCATTGTAGAAAATGTCAAATACTTTCACCACAGCCAAGAATCTCTTCAAAGCCAATCCCTTGTTTATTTCAACTTTTTCAGTTAACTCGTTGATCAAATCTTCATTCTCTGGAGTTCTGTCCACTTTGGCCAACTCAGCTTCGTATTCTTTGTACAATCTCTGGTACGCTTCGGCACTTTCAGTCAAAAACCAGTTGGCTTGCATGGTGTGTAAGTCCTTGCATCCATTCACAGCCTTTTCGTCTAATTTGGTGAATAAAGAAATTAAGTCGACTGCTTTGTCGATGTTGTTTGCCCTTAAATAATATTTGGTGGCTTTGGAGTTGATGAACCTGTCTTGGAAATCTAACTTCCGCCCACTTTCCATAGTTTCGGCCGCTTCAGCAAACTTGCCGTAGTGTTTCAATACTCTGGCTTTCAAGATGTATAATTCCACTAAAGTAGGAGAATGGTCCATAGCCAAGTCAATATAACGTGAGGCTTGTTCTAAATCTTTCTTATAAAGGTATAATTGTGCCAAGAAGTAAAGGGACCAAACAGCGACCGTAGGGTTGTAGTTAGATAATTCATTTTGGTAGAAGTCCAATATGACATCTTCCATGACCTTCAATTTCTTTCTGTTCTTTAAGACCGGTTTGATGTTTACAAAAGTTGCAGGCACTCCTTTTTTCAACTGAGTCAAGACATAGCTTTGTAACTTGTCCTTAAAAGCAGGATGAGAAGAAGGAAGGAAACCCAAGGGCAAAAATTTGGGAGGGTCTGCTTTTGGATAAAATTTGTTCAAGTTCTCGTATAACTTGATCCTCTTTTCCAACGGCTTTTCATGGACATTGAGGCAGAGTTCCAAATCCTTGTAGTAGGAGACGTTATCAGGATTCCTCTGTAAAAGCTGCCTATAAATCAAAGCAGCGTCTTCCAATTTGCCCAAGACTAAAAGATACCTACCTTTATATTCCAAGTACGACAATTGGTCTTTGATGTAATCCTTATCGGCCTCCAAAGCATCCAAGGCTTTTTTTTTAACATCACCTGCTTCAAACAAAATATCGCATTTGTAAAGAATACATTCACTCTGTTCGTACATGTCCAGGTCCTGCAAGTGTTCTTTGATGATAGACTCGATTTTGGTCAAAGTGGAAACAGCGCCGGAATAGTTCTTGTTCAAATGCAAAGCAACGGCAGAACCAGTCCAATTGGCTCTGAAACCAGGTTGGAATTCCAAGTAGTCTTGCCTGCTCTTGACCAAGTTCTTGTAGTCTCTGATCTGGAGTTGGGCATTAGACAAATCCCTCAATATTTGCTTGTTAGGTGAGCCGTGATCAACAGCAGCCTTGAACCATTTCGCAGCCTCTGTATAGTTCTCGACGGCCCTGTAATATATGCCGGCCAAGTGGTTGACAATGTAGTTGGAAGGGCCTTTAGCCAATCCTTTTTTGATATAGGAATCGGCCTCAGACGGATTACCAATATGATGGTTGATACAACCTTTCAACGCCAAAGATTCCGCATGGTTCGAGTTTTTCTTCAAGTTGGCATCCACCAACTTCAAAGATTTCTTGTACTGCTTGCTGTCGTAAAGCTTGAGTGCTTCATTGAACTGGGCGTCTTCTTTATTGCCCAAAATAGGGGCCCTTTTTATCACCATGATCTACTTCAGTTTCTTGACTTTTTTTTTGCAGAATCTTCAGCGGTCAATAGTGAGATTTTGGTTAAGTGCACGCTTGTCCAGGTAACTGGGAGTTGCAACCCAGTAGTAGAAGATAACGGGGAGGCCACAAAGGAAACGGGGAGGGAGGCCACACTCATACTTTTCAATGTAATGGCTATGGTGGTGGCATCAATTCGAAACGTTTTAGGGCTAGTTAAGTTTCAAAGACCTTTACTGGAGGAAAATGTTTCTGATAGTGAAAATCACAGTTCACGAATTGGCCGGTTTGTGTAAAAAGAACTGGATTGTGGAAGTTGTGGTGGGCAATGCGCAGACGTCAGCATCGGAAGTGAGTGGCCATGTGCCCACTTGAAAAAGCATATGATGTTTTCCTTGGCAGAAGCCGCTAACTTGACAGACTCACTCACCGGCAACTAACGTCAGGTGTGATCAATCAGTGAACGGCCCGAAGACGTCTCATTGGGTTGAAACGGGTTCAAGTGGATACTGGACCGTGCTTTTTCTAACGTAAATCTTGGGCAACAGTAGTGTGACAGTGTGGCACATTTTGCAACCGGTGTTGCTCACGAGACGGCTTGATGTTTTCGTAGTGTGCAAGTCTCGGAAATGAATAACCAAATATGATTTGCTATGGGCCACGGTATTGACCGTACTTTCAACCGTCATGTTGGTAAAACTAAAACCAAAAATAGGGGCCAACGCTCCCGAAGCCTTTCGGACCATACACCGCCTGGTTGTTGCCAGAAACACTCTTCCTCACCACTGAGTGTATAGCGGATCGGGAAAATTACTGTTGCGACGCCTTTCCGGCCCCCAGGTTTTTGTTTTGTGTTATTATTTCTTTTTTCTGCTTTAGAAGTGTTTCTGCCTCTTACTGAAAGTTTTATACATTACTTAATAAAATCGATCGTATTTTAAAACCACCTCCCCCCGAATTCGCCACATTCCAGTGAGTCGTTTGTTTCACAGTTTTGTATGGATATGACGACCACCGCCTTGCCCGAGGGTGGACAAACTGATGCCTCTGGGTTTGTAAAGCCGCTCAAGATAAAAATGGCGTGTTTGAGCTGTCGCAAGAGGAAGAGTAAATGCGACGGCCGCCCCGTTTGTTCAACATGTGTATACTACGGCAAGAGCTGTGTGTACCCGGAAGAAAAGCCCAAGAAGAAGAGAGGCAGGGGAAAGACCAATAACAGGAAGGAGATGGGATACATGAACGAACGGTTGACGGCCCTCGAGAATGTGTTGATGAAGTTATCAAACCATTTGGATGCTCAAGTCAAGGAGTTTCCACCGCCGCAAACCACACCTGCGCCCATTTACCACAAAGAAACCCATGGGACTCCCACAACGGAAGAGGCCAATGACACCACCGACACGGATGACAGTGAACAGGCGGATAACGAAACTGCTAACGAGAAACACGACCAAAACACCGATATGGACCACAATTACAACCACAAACAGGGCTCTCTTCGGGAGGTCGTCAAGACAGAGACGCCCGGCCATTGGTTTTCATGCCTCAGATTCTACCAAGTGTTCGGAAGTAACTGGGCGATGGGTATAATGTCTAAAGATAGTATAACGTGGTTGAAGGGTAAATTTGATAATGACACCATTTTACTTCCTTTGAGCAGGATTCCCACGCTATTGGACAGTTTATCGAAAAAATCATTTCGATGCTGGGCCGATCCTCAACCAAAGGGTACACTTCAACAGTACGGGCAGCACGGGTATTTTGACATCAACGAAAGCCTTGTTAATGAGATCATCGACGCTTACGGTGAAAACTGTTCCCTTTTCACCTACTTTGTTGACTGCCAAATGATCAAGGGATTGTTTGAACTACATTTCCACCTCGAAGACCATCTTTTCAAGTTCAGTGAATTGATTCTCATGAACATATACCTAGCACTTTGTTTGAGGAACAGAGGCGATTCCAAGACTGACAAGGCACTAAGGTCTAAGTTCCCCCATTTGCTGCAACTCACTGGAAGCGACATTTACAAGCTTCAGGAATCATTTTTCACCAACGCCGTTTGCTACTACGGCCAGGTGTCGGTAATCAATGAAGGTATAACCACCTTACAGTGCATTATCTTGATGATTGGGTACGTGTCGTCTACTTTTGCTACCGATTTCCAGATTGTGGCAATGTTATCGTCTCTACTAGTGACACACTCACAAGACCTAGGTCTCAACCGGCTACGGCTCCAGGCTGGACATACAAGTGAAAGGGAGCTCGTGCTCTGTAAACGAATGTGGTGGTTTTGCCAGATGATTGATATAACGGCATGCTACAAAGCGGGCAAGACACCGATGATTAACATCCACGATGCGCTAAGTATCGAAATGTTGACCCTTGAATTTGAGAGCTTGGGGCTACCATCTCCACAGAATGGGTATATCCCGAAACCAAGTTTTGGTGGATCCAATTACAACGAAAGAATGTACAATTACCTTGTTTACTTCCAGCTCAGATTGAAGCGGATAGAGAGGGAATCGTACGACCAGTTGGTCAGCTCCAAAGCACATATAGAGAACCATGACACCACCGTATTCTACAAGCGGCTCGAAAAGTTCAATGAGTTCCTCGACGAATTGAGCGCCATGGTTGATCCTTCACTAAGGCCGTTGTTGCCCCATCAACGTGTCTTGTCGATACAACCTACTTCCGAATTTCAACAGCCCGTATCGTATGAGACGTTCTTGGTTTATGTGTTCAAGTTCAGTTACTATATCCACTATTCCTTCATCAACAGAACACCGGCACTTCAGCAAAGACGCTCATCTACGCGGAACGACCCCAAGTTCCAGCACTTTATCAACCTCTCCAACTGCTGTGCCCGAGAGATTGTTCGGATGTCCAACTCCATCAGTGTGAAAAGTCTCACTAAACTTATGATTGGTGAGATGATTGACTCCACTATCACCGGGTTCATGTCAGTGTTGTCGAATTGTTTATCGAACCCCCATGATCCCCAGACGATGGACGACTGTGACTCGTTGGTGCAATGCGCCACGAATTTCTTCTGCACCGACAAATCCGTGGACTATTTCGAGGACTGTATCGACACTTTGAACAACGAAGAGAAGATTACCATTTGCGATTTGTTTGTGAGAATCTTGTTAAGGGTCCTACTTGAATTTCTTTCAAAACACCACAAAAGCGATCTCATCAAGTCCTACAAGCTCGGACAGTATTTCAGATCGGTGGAAACCTTATTTCCCCAGCTTTTCGATGAAGGGGAATTATTTGATGAAGGCCCGACAGTCAATGGGGATGGGCCTATGGACCCTAAAATTTCACAAGAAAATGATGGTTCCACAATTACTGATAAGGCTACGTCCATTGCCACACATAAACTACAGAAACTCAAACGAAGTCGAATATTTTCCTGTTTGACAAGCCTCCAAGGCGTGAAAAATGTGTCAGATCGGCACTATTCAGCTTTCATTTTCAACCATATGGTCAACTTACCGTGTATTTTCGAGGACGACCAGAAATGAGCCACCTGCGCCTGGACTTCTTTGCTCACGTAAGCATTTTTCAGGCCATTTGCCGAATGTGATTCACCCTAACACTATACAAACGAGTAAATAAAGAACCCTTAAAAGAGTATAAGCTTCGTCCCTGCCCTGGGAGACTAACCTAGGTACCAGATCGTATGATTTCCAAAATGGCAACGGTTTTTTTTTTTGGTATTGCACGGTACTATAAATCATACTCACATCCGTTCCCGAAACCTGCACCAAACTTCACAAGCTGCGAAGGTTTTTTTAAATTGAAGTGCTTTACGTAAAACTAATTACAAAAAACAAACATATTTTCTCTGGTGTTGGAAGTTTTGAATCATGGACGAAGCAGGCAATAAACGTACGAGGGTTGCATGTGAGACGTGCCGTCGAAAGAAAATAAAATGCAGTGGAGAGAAGCCGTGTTCCAATTGTATTCAACTGAAAGAAATGGAATGCAAATTCATTGAGAAGATAAGAAGAATGCCCAAGGAACAGACCAAAGTTCGTAAGAAAGCGGCGAACTCCAAGGCTCTTCAGTTCATGGAGGATCGGCTTGTGCGGCTAGAGGGATTCATATCTAACATTTCCGGCAAGTTGGACACTATAGCTGCTGTTCGGGGGCCTCAGATTGGTCTTTACGGAGGCAACATACTTCCTGAGCCCACTGACGGCGCATTGGGTTACCGTGCGGTGGAAGAAGAAGAAGAAGATGAAGATGACGACAACAATGACGATGAAGAAGACGATGACGATGACGAGGAAGATCTGTACGATAACTTGAAAAAAGAGAGGGTAGTGGGACCACAGACGTTTAACAGACACACTGTTCAGCAGACAAATAACGAAACCAAAGCTGCCATTAGAACGGAGTTCTCAATGCATGGGGCAGTGGAGAACGAATCTGTTTTGGACGCAGACAAATATGAGATATTGGGGAAGTTTGTTGAGGACCCTCTCAAGTCAGAAAAGGCCGAACCTTACACCATGTCTATGAGGGATCACTTTTTTGAAAGTCATTCTTTCTTCTCGGTGTTCTCTGGAAAATCTTTGGAGTGGATCTCGAACAGTTTGCCTGCCAGTAAGAAACACATCGTGAGACAGTTCACCAATTTCCCATTCTTTTACATATCGAGATCGAAACGAATGATTAAAAAAGTGATCGATCCTGTGATGATCACCCCAGAGAATCGGAAAGCCATGTTGGATAGGCCTCTTTTGGAAGATGGCGCATACATGTTGGCATTGTTCGATAAGTATAGGGTATTTCTTGCACATATGGACATGGTAATTCCGATGCCCCAAGTTCGGCTGTTGTTTGAGAAGTATTATAGTTTCAAGAAGTTGAGATCATGTCAATCTTTGATGATATGCGCCTTCCTGATTTTACTTCTAGATTTGAAGACGGATAGGAATGCCGATCACATAGGAGATGCGGATAACGTCATAGATCCGGAACTTTTGAGTAGGTACAAAGATTCTGAATTGTTCAAGATCAGAGATAAGATTATTGACTCAGCTTTGGCTTTTTATCAAAGGGTCAGTTTGGTGGGAGATGGGCTCCAGACTGTGCAATCAATATTAATATTGATCTGTGCCTTGGCTTGTGATCTCAATGCTGACATTGAGTACATGATGTTGTCCGTTGCCATCAGATTTGCCCAAGAAATGGGGTTACACAGGCCTGAAAGTTACAATAATTTGGACGCAGAAGAGGCCTGGTTAAGAAGACGGGTGTGGCACGTCTGTTCACTGCTTGATATAGAGTTGAGTTTCAGGAATGGTAAACCACCTGTATTGAGTCCCCTCGAGAGCAATAAAAATACAAAGGGAGAAATGAAAGTCATCGTGCAAGAATTAAAAAATCATGGTATCCACCACCTATCTATTGATAACGTTTACTATGACCCTGTGTCTCAAACCTTTCATTTCAGTCCTGATGTGATTGTGGACTGTTACAGGAAGGGGAGCTACTCCGTGATCATGCACTACAGTCATTATTTATTGGCCCGGGTCCGAGTCAAGTCTTACCACAAATTGTTCTTGTCTGTTGGTAACCTACGCACCGTGGAAAACTTGGAGAAGTTGTTGGATGAGTTGAACGAAGATGCATGGGCCATATCTAGATGTATGATGAATGAGTTCAAGCCCAAATTCTACGATGAGCCTGACTTCTTAATGGGTTTAGATAGGCATCCGCAGCTCCTTAGACAAGAATTACTCAAAACTCACATGGTTTTCTTTTTCCATCTTCTATTGACGAACAGGGTTCCTTTCATGATCGATACTTGCAATGAAAGCCTCAAGATCACCAAATATAGAGACATTCATGTGAGAAGTGCCAGAACTTTGATACACATGGGACTCAACATGAATCATGAAAAGTTCACAAGGTTGACGGTAGGGGGTATCTGCTTCTACCCGTTTGCAGCGTTTTTGATGCTTTCATCGGTTTGTATGAACAACCCTACCAATCCCGAGACCCCAGGTGATATGGACTTATTATGCAAGTTATCCAACAAGTTCTTCGACGAAAAAGGAATAAAACGGAAACCTTCGAGTGGTATGACGAAATTCACCATGAGTAGTATAATAATGAAGCTATTTGTGGAAGTGGTTGTGGCAGTTATCGAAAGCAAAAGGAATGATAAGATTGAACTCACACCGCAGCACCATAAACAGATCCAGGTATTAATCAAGCACACCCCAGAGTTGTTTTTGAACAGGGTTCCCCATGGATTCAACGTATTCTTCCACAGTACAAATGATGAAAAAGAAGTTTTGGGGACCGCCTCCCACAACGGAGAATCAATGCTTAGTCCAAATGGCCTGCATAGTCTGCATGGCCATTCCGCCAACAGAGGAGAATACGACAATATCAAGAAGCCCTTAGACAGTAACCCCGTTAACAATGGCGTTCCTCCCGGGGGGTTCCAAGCCAATTCACCTAGCTACAACCCATCCTTGGCCAATTTGATGCACCCTGATGATCCTCTCACTTCTGCCAATAATATGCATACAGGAATGGTCGGTACACCCAATGGGATACCAGCAAGCCAGTTTGAGGCACAGCCCATACGTGGCCCAACGGGTCACATGAACTCCACTGATTCCACCTCAGGTTCCAATCCTTCCCCTGACTTCTTGAATGCACAAAGTTTTGACATCGATGATGACTCTTTAAGCAACTTGGTCAATTACCAGATGAACCTACTTCCCAATTTTTTTTTTGATAACAATCTTGGATTTTGATGTCTCAATGCGTCCAATGCCTTCCGTGTTAAAATGAAAGGCGTATAATAGCTCTTGTATATAGCTGTACAGTATATTTATTTTTATGATGTTTGCACGAAAGATGGTTGTAAATGGAAATAGAGTAGAAACAAAATGAAAACAAACACAAATGGAACGCCGTGACCAGGATACCTACCTTATTTAACAGGAGCCACCGATGTTTCAGCAGAGCTTCCGAACCAAGGCGATAGTCAACCTGATGAACACGTTTGAAAAAATAGTCGGCCACAAGATGCCTGAAACGTAACGGAGTCCCGTCCGAAAGCAGGCATCTCAAACCTGAGAAAGCCAGCCTCTTCCGTAGACTTCTTACGAACTGTAATGTCAAAGCATATAGATCACCGGTACTAAATTGCGTGCCCAAAGGCCAGTGCCAAGGCGAGAAAATTGTTGATGTGCAGAAAACACCTTCAATGGTAAAGCAGACAGGGCCGAATAATGGGGGCTTAAAGGAACTTGCGCCTGAAAATCGCAGTAGTAGCCCCGTGGAAAAGCGTACCTGAGACAACAAGAAGCCCTTGCAGAACCGTTGTAGAGATGGGCTTCGAGCTTAGAGATAACCGACCAGGGTAACCAAAGAGAGACAACAACAACAGGTAACAGAATAGTGTAAAAATACAATATATAAAATAAGGTATATATATAAATTAATCTATCAAGCTTTCACTCTCTAGCGGGATATCATCATTGTAAACTTCTTAAACCTGTTTGGCAGCTTCATTAGATTCCAAAATACCTTGTTCGGCGTTGGAAGAGTCGTCGTTGGATTTAGAATCAACGTCTTCTTTGAGTTCACGTTGTTCGTTCTGTTCCTTTTCGAAATCGTCGTCGTACAACCCTAAAGCGTTACCTTGTTCTTCGATTTCAGTCAAAGAAAGCTTAGGCATAGTAGCAGCAACTCTCCATGGCTGTCTCTTTTCAACGTGAGCCTTGGCGAAGATGATATCGATTTCTTCTAAGGTTCTACCAGCAGTTTCTGGGTAGAAGAAGAAAATGATTGGAACGAAAAGGAAGTTCATAACAGCGAAGAACAAGTAACAACCCCAGTCGGATTTACCAATGAAAACTGGGGTGAACATAACAACGGCGAAGTTACAGATCCAGTTAGTACAAGTGGAAATGGCAGAACCGATAGTTCTAGTTCTCAATGGGTTGATTTCTGGTGGGTAAATCCATGGCATTGGCAAGATGGTGAAAGCAAAGAAAACGATAAACAAGAAGATACCGACAGCAGCACCCTTAGCATTTTGAGTGGTGGTGTGCACTAAACAAGCGAAGGAAATCAAGAAAGAACAACCTTGACCTATAGCACCAATCAAGAACAAGTTTCTTCTACCTAAAGTATCAACCAAGAAGAAAGATGGGATAGTAGCCAAAGCGTAAATAGTGGCGAAAACACCACCCAAAATCAAAGACAATCTTCTTTCTAAACCAATGGTGTTTTGAAACAAAATGGTAGAATAGTAAATAGCGGCGTTACACCCAGTGAATTGTTGGAAGAATTGACCTGAAGAACCAACCAACATTCTTTGGAAATGTTGGGTCTTTCCACCAGTGAATAAATCTTTAACACCAACTTGAGCTTTGTCGAATCTGTTAACGGCATCAGCAATGACAGTGACTTCGGCAAACACTTCATCGGATTGAGGGTCAATGTCACCTAAAGCACCCAAAACGACCAAAGCTTCATCTTTGTGGTCATGGGCAACCAACCATCTTGGAGATTCTGGCAACGAGATGATACCAACAAATAAAGCCGAAGCGAAAACAATTTGGAAAGCAATAGGGAATCTCCATGACACAGAAGTGTTGACATAAGACAACCCGAAATCTAACCAGTAGGCAACGAAAGTACCAATGGCGATGACGGACCCTTCCAAATTCACTAATCTACCTCTGTTGTGGGCCTTGGACAATTCAGATTGCCACACAGGGATAGTAGCAGTGTTTAAACCATTACCGATACCGGTAATAACTCTACCGATGACAAATTGACCTAAACCCCAGCTGTCTCTGAAAGCGGCAACAGAAATAATAGTACCCAAGACAATAATCAAGGACCCGGAGATAACCAAAGGTCTTCTACCGTGGTGATCACCTCTCATCAAGGCGTAAATAGCACCAAAGAAACACCCTAATTCGTAACAAGCAGTGACAGCACCTTGGTTGACATCGTTGTTAAGGGTGGCAGGGAATTCATAGTTGAATTGAGGAGCACTAATGATACCAGACATAAGCCCTTGATCATAACCGAAAAGAGAAAACCCAGTCACGGCTGTGGCAGTGATGGCGGCTCTCAATGGCTTTCCTCTTAATCCAAAAGTGTTTGTTCTAGCAAAAATTTGAACCATTTTGTGGACAGAAAAAAATATGAAAAAGTAGAATTTGTATACCTTCTGGTTATATTTATACAATTTCCAGTACAATAGTGAAGTTCCTCTGACGACAAAAACAAGTTAAAGAAGAAATTTTTTTGATACAATACGTCATAAATAATTTGGAGTTTTCTTTTTTTTTTTTTATATATTTTACGTGCATGTATTTTTTTATTTTCTTTTTACATATTAGGTGTTTTTTTACCATTTTGATCGACCGGTTTAATTGTTGCGCCTTGAGCACCGTGTAATAATCCGGCTGGTTCACGACCCAAGGCTAACTAGCTGGTTGTGTGGATGTTTCAGAAGCTGGTTACAACACCAACAGATGCATCTGGTCAGATTGTTGGTTAAGATACCTTAGCAAAACCGTATGAGACAAAAAACACACCATGTTGCATTTGCAAGGATACACCTGGCGCATAAAAATAGAAGGGGAAGGTGCCGGAGTAGCCTCTGGACGTGCCCCACTTCTACCCCGGGGGATGGAAAGATACACAAAACGGCGGTTGGTTGACAAGACGGTTAAGGGATTATAACATTATACTGGAAGGGGAAGGTCGCCAGTGCATCCCGCGGATTGAAACAGACATTTTTAGTTTTGACTGCAGATAAAATGCTTATACGTTCCAAAACGCACTGAAGGCATATAAGGCAGATTGAAAAAAAAAAATTTCTTGGATGTGGCAAATTGGAGACATGAAAAGGCTGTTGAGGGTCCCTGAAAAATGGGGAAAGTAGGGCATTAGCCAAGCAGCCGTTCGTGACGTCCCCAAGAAAATTATACTCATAATAGTCCTGTCTACTACAGGACTAATAATACGGTAAATTCGTTGACACAACGTCAACCGTTGCCGGCTAATAAACGGTTGTTGGAGCTGCAGAACTGAAAAAAAAACTTGTGGTGGTTCTTACTCATTTTTCAGTCACATCTGCTTTGCTAGATTATGTAAGATGAACCCGAAAGAAGAACCGAAACGAGAGAGGTTGCTGTTGCGTGTTCAGAAATCTATGGTTGTGACACGATTTGGCTTCCCGGATGCGGAAAAAATTGCCCCGGCTGACACTGTTGATCATAATTTTCATGCATATTAGACATACGCTGGGCCTAATGGGGTTTATGGTGCAGGAAAATGTTGTACACAGATACTTTTTATTTTTTCTTTTTAATTGAGTATTTTTGTTTGTGGAACCTTATGTGCTGGCTCACAAAGGAATTGGCCAATGGTTCCAAATCTCATCGGGGAACTGGTATGTTTTTAAGCAAAATAAATAAACATGGGCTCGAGAAAACAAAACAGTGTCTCAGTGCCCATAGAGAATACGATACCGGTGCCAAGCGAAGGTCGCAGACATGTGTGTAGCCGGTGAGTTGAGCCGGCCGGAAAAAAACAAAACCGAGAAATTCAGTTTTTCCTTGCCCCGTTGAATCTGGCACCGTATACGGTGTTCCCCATATACCCCGAAATACGTCCCACAAAAATACCCCATATGGAGTTGGCGGAAAGGGATAGATTTAGACACTGGAACTCGATGCAAACTAGAACTGCGATCTTCACTCCTTACATAATCGTGGTATCTGCTGCAAGCCACCATTTTGGATTTAAACAAAGTTCAAACAAAGTTCAAACGCTCAGCACACTTTTGTTGAACTAACGCATTCTTAAGTAATCAGTTTCAAGTGCTGTGCTGGGGGAGACGCCGGTGACTGGGTGTTCGACTAGCTTTTTTTTAATAAAAGTCTATATTTTCCAAAGGGGTCAACAATAGCTACCTTTTGGCGGTGTTGCTGGAGTTGTACCGTTATTCACCCCGAATACGAGAGAGGACGCAGCTTTATAGCTACTTTTGGAGACCCCGGGGGACACCGTGTAGTTTTTATGTTGGGGGCACCTGGAGTAATTGGAGTAATCAAAGTGGGGTAGCATGCAAGGATTTCGGGGTTGAAACTGTTGTTTGGAGCTTATCTAGAATCGCTTGTAGTTTGACGATATAACGGTGTCGCTGTAGAGAGTTTTTGAGGTTTGGCCAACCGGTAGAGACACGTTTTTTTTATGGTGGTGGGTGGTGGTGGGTGGTGGTGGAGCTAGTGCGAACTCCTGCCGCACTATGGCGAGCAAAAGATGAGGTTTTTTTTTGCGAGGTGTTTAGTGTACAGATGAGTGAGTTATCGATAGAGCTACTCAAGGATCCGTTCAACTTAGGGAAATGGAACAATCTTTTCCGATCGCCGGAGCTTCGTGCCGACAAGCGTGCCAGTGCGGCGAAAGTAGACGCCATTAGGTCCATCTACACCGACTTTTTGAAGATGTATCCGTTGCTTGAAAACTACTGGTTGAAGTATATCGAATTTGAGTTTGAGCTCAGTAACTTCAAAGAGTGCAACAGCGTATACGACATGGCGTTCCGGTACCTCAGCCATTCTCCCAACTTGTGGATGAAGTATCTCCAGTTCAAGATGTTGACGAAACCCGTCACCGATGAGATGTCTTTATTGCATTATCTTAGGCTATTTGAGAGTGCTAGAGGGTACATTGGTTATAATTATTATGCATCTGACTTCTACAAGCTATACCTCGACTTCCTCAAGCGGTACGACACGGTGGCGCCGCTGTTGACGTTCAGGAAGAAGTACGAGTTCCTATTGAGGTATTGTGTGGAGCTTCCGTTGTATAACTATAGCCATTTCTTCGAGAAGCTAGTGTCGGAGTTCGATGCCGGTTCGTTACGTTTCTTGAAACTTTCCAAGAAGCTCATCACCGAGATGTACATTGTCACGCAGCTGAAGTCGTTCAGGATCTACGAGTACGAGAAGAAACTCGTCAACTTCTTCGATTTGGACTATATTTCCACCAACGAGCTTGGTACTTGGTCTAAATACTTGCAATACCTTGAGATCAACTACTCCGCCCCCCACACAGTTCAGACGTACGAGCGGGCCATAATACGAACAAACAGCCATGACGATATACACATCCAGTACTGCAACTACCTCATCGGGCAAAAGAAATATGATACTGCCATTGAGATGGTTTCCAAAGCCATTTCCACTCGAAACTTCAACAAAACAAAACTCACCGATAAACTAGTGGACCTACAAGTGTTCAAGGCCAATTACGCAACGGCCAAGTCGCTTGTGGCCGGAACATCGCTACCCAAACTAGTGAGCTTGGAATGGCTTTTCGGTAACAAAGCTGTGTTGGAGCTGTTGTTCAAGTTGTCTCAGCCGTGGGAATTGCTTCTATTTTACCAGTTGGACGACAGCACCATGTTGAAGTTTTTCACGATGAAGGAGGTGGAAAAGACCGCCAGCTACCAGAATGCATTGGACTTGTGGTTGAAACTACATCCTCAGTACAAAGCCCAGTTTGACCTGCCAGAAGAGGAAACCTTTGACGATGAGCTCAACAAGTTTTTGTAAATACCAAGCATACATCTAAGCATACAAGCACAGTTAGACTGTCTGTTCTTGTACCATTTTTAATACACATTCCCGGTCTAGAGAGATACATAGGTGTCAGCCTTAGCTTTTTTCTGTAAGCACGTCGCTGTAGCGATCCTCGATCGAACCGCCCTCCTTCTGTACAGAAGAATTGGCGGGGGACTGTGCCTGGGCTATAGAAGATTCTCTTTCCTCCACCTGCGTCTTCCATTCAACCTACCAAATTAACTGATGTAAGGTTGTCGTACAGGCAGCTATACCAGTATGTAGCTGGCCATGGTCCAACCAACTTTTGTTAGGCATGTAGTCTGGTTTCTGGCCACTTTCACCTCTCAATTATCACTTGAACTATCCTTGGGTGACATCGAAATTTCGTGGGGTAGCCTATTTGTTTCTTTACTTAAAAACTTCCAAAAGCCCAAGACGTTGCCAGCAACCTATAATTTCTATCGAACCGACGTCAATGATACTTTCTTGGCTCAACTCTGCCTTTGGTTCAAGGTCTCTGTTCTTTTGGTGCTGGCCCCCCCACCATCTGGTACCATTTCCAGCAACGCCTAAGATAGCTTCTTGTAAGTAGTGCACCAACCACACATTTTGGTGTAGCTAACCGGCGTGGAAAGCAAGCACAAGGAAACGTATACCTTCAGTTCGGATGAACTGAGGTGGCAGTGGCGGCAGGTGGCAGTGTAAGTGGTGGCAGTGTAAGAATCTATGTCGGAAAAACCACCCTCCGGTTGCCGTTTCGTCGCTATTGTCGCTCAGAGATCGTGGTCGGCGTAGCCAGTTTTCAGTTATACCGATAACCAACCAGACAATTAGCTGTCTTCATGAGAAGAGACCTGAAAGTCTGCCACAAGGTAGCCAACACCAGTGGGAATAGGTTTTGTTAGCAAAAGTTTTCCGTGTGATCCACCGAAAACGGTCAAGCGGCCCCTAGCGCCGTACGTGACGTAACATTACGGTATAACATTCATAGCTATTCTAATATACAGTTCATAACGCTCAAACCGAGCCACGACATGAGCAACATCACACCTATACCCCTGGAAAACTTCCATTGTAGCGGCACGGCCACCAAAAGCAGAGCCGCAATGACCATCAAGCCTCGAGCGGTGTACTTGAAGTTAGGAGCCAACACAAATGTCAAGTCCTGGTTCAAAATGAGCGTGTTGTAACCCAAACCTACTAGGATCAATAGCAACGGGGTGCCCAAGCAAGAATTTATCCCCACAATGGGCGAATATTTGACGGATAAACTGACATTGGTGATGATGTCGTTGATGGAGTTCATTATCAGGAACACCAAGAATCCGAGCAAGTAGTCCGAAAGTTGCAAGATAAGCCCGTAATTCTGTACAATCAAAAGCAAAGTCTCTGAGATGTACGACACCAAAAGCATAGCATTCAACAAACCTATGACGTTCATCAAATGTGGCGAGGATGGGAACCTGAAGTTTATGTAGCAAACGCCAGCCCCCAACACACATAAAACCACTAATGTTGGAACATAAGGGAATTTGTTAAACACCAAGCATCCACTCACCAAGTAGTAGTAGTAGAATAGCGGGTGATGGCATTCTAACGGCACCGCCAAGTTTATGACTGAGTTTATGCCGTGCACCACCCCATGGAGACTCTTTAACCAAACCGGCTCCGGGATATGTTCCACTTCTTCAAAGTGCTCCAAAGCCTCGAGCTCCTCATCAATGTCCAACGGTAGATACTGTGCAGATTCCAGGTGCTTGCTTTCGAACAAGTACACCAAGTGACAAAGATATACCAACGCCATCACCAAACTCTCCACCACCGTTATCTTCCCATCATACAAGATGAAGTTCAAGAGTGCAAACACATTGAACAACCATACAATGTCGTAGACGATGCGTTTTTCCAGAGCGATTTCAAACGGTCGTATCACACATATCAAACCTATTGTCAACCCAATGATGATCAAATTACTGCCAATTAATTGCCCCAAAACTAGCTCGGTGGAAACTCGTAGCCCGTTGTAGTAATTGATGATATCTCCGAACGAGTTAAGCAACGGGATGATGATGAAGTAAAGAAACTTCGGGCTTATTCGTACACTGTCTGTAAGACTGTGGAGGTTGACAAACATGTAATTGCTGATGACAAGGCTTAGAAACAAAAGGAGAATAGTGATGGCCAAAATGATGGCCAAATTGTAGGCCACAAACGTCTGCGTGGTTGGATCGTTGCAGTAGTATCTCTCTGCCAACGTGAACGACCCGTGGCACTGCCGGATAGCTTCACACGTGAAGTTGGACGGCAGACAGCTCAGAACTTGCATGGTGATAAAACGAGGTTTCGCAATCGATAACAGTTTTTGGTCTTATTCCTCAAAACGAGAGATAAAGGAGCCGTTTTTCAGAGCCTTTTTTGAGAGCCGTTTTTGAGAGCCGTTTTGCAGAGCCGTTTTCAAAAGTTATCCATCTCCTCCTAAAAGAAGTTATTATCTTTATGTAGAAACCACTCTATGTAACTGATCATGCGTCTATTGCCGGTCCCCTCCGTGGAATCCCACTCTATAAGCTGTTGTATTCGCTGTAGGCTGGAGTGTCCAACGCTTCCAATGCCATTTTGACGTCCAACTTGATGTCGTCGATCAACGCCTCCTTGGTGGTGTAGTCCAACTCCGGACGTATGTACCCCAACACAACGTACTTGATGTGGGCACCGTAGAAATTGTCGTTGAATGTGTGCATTATGTGCACCTCTGCTGTCTTTTGCTCGTTGTTGTAGAAAGGATTGAACCCAATAGACATCACCATAGGAAACACCTGGGTCTCTGCCCCCGTCAAATGAGCACCGTTGTTGAACTCCACGGCACGGCCGTCGTTCCTTGTATGGGTGCGAGGCTTCTTGTCGGCGTCGGAAACCTTGGAGAACCCAAAATATATTCCTGGCTCCAAACTGTTCAAGGCTGCAGTTATGGGGATATTGGCGGTGGGGATTCCTAATTCTGCGGACCCTCTACCGAAACCGTTAACAATCTCGTTTTCTTCTGTGATTGGGAACGGCGGTTTCACCTCCGGGCTTATGGGGTTTCTAGCCATTTTAAGTGTTCTATTAGAAGAGGCAAAATTGTAGGGGAAAAAAAAGTATGAGATCAATCCGCAAATGCCATACCGGCCAACTTAAAAAATTATCATCGTTTACTACGTAACGTACTTAAAATCTTTCTTCCAATTGGGCCAACAAGGTCTTGGCGTCCTTAGCGAACCCTCTGATACCTTGAGCCAATTTTTCAGTGGCCATGGCATCTTCGTTCAATGCGAATCTGAAGGCAGATTCGTCACCGATGTAACTGACCTTTTCGACAGAAGAGGACTTGGCAGCGGAAGCGTCCAACACTTGAGAAACCTTATCAGAAGAGTTGAGTAATTCTTCCAATAATTTTGGAGCAACGGTCAAGTAATCACAACCGGCCAATTCTTTGATTTCACCAACATTTCTGAAGGAGGCACCCATGACAATGGTTTCGTAACCGTATTTCTTGTAGTAGTTGTAGATTTGTTTGACAGAAACAACACCAGGGTCAGTTTCTTGGGTGTAAGTTTCACCGGTGGAAGCCTTGTACCAATCCAAGATTCTACCAACGAAAGGGGAAATCAAAGTAACTTTGGCTTCAGCACAAGCGACGGCTTGAGCGAACGAGAACAATAAGGTCAAGTTACAGTGGATTTGGTGTTTTTCTTCCAATTCTTTGGCAGCTTGGATACCTTCCCAGGTGGAGGCGATCTTGATCAAAACTCTGTCTTTGGAAATTCCAATGGATTTGTATAATTCGATGATTTGCAAAGCTTTGTCAATGGTGGCCTGTTTATCGAAGGATAATTGAGCGTCTACTTCGGTGGAAACTCTACCTGGCACGATGGCCAAGATTTCCTTACCGAATTCTACCAACAATCTGTCTAAAGCCAAAGCAGCCTTTTCGGATTTGGAAGATCCCTTGTCTTTAGCGTAATCGATGGCAACATCAATTAATTTGGCGTATTCGGACTTCTTGGAAGCAGCCAAGATCAATGATGGGTTGGTGGTGGCATCTTGTGGGGTGTATTTAGCAATTGATTCGAATTCACCGGTGTCAGTGACAATAACGGTTCCGGTAGCTTTTAATTGTTCTAAAGAGTTAGACATTTTGGGTTTATCAGGTGGAGTATTAAGAAAAAAAGAGAGAAAAAAATTAATGGAGATTTCGTCACCTATTTATATTTTCCAAAATTTTCCAATTGCAAATTGTTGGACACAGTAAAAAAAACACGGTTTAACCACCCATTCACACCTACCTCCACCATAACTACGAAGTTCTTACTTATGCCCACAATTCTCGGACTTCGGAGCCTTGTCATAGCAGGATCATCTTTTAGTCCGGGTCGTACACCTGTCACATCATAGATATCCGAAAGCAACTCACTTTAGTTGCAACAATTAACCGTTCAAGCTCATAAGTTAACATTTTGCAAGCGGCGTGATTAAGGAAAACCTAGATCCAGTGCACAAGATGACCATTATGCATTTGTAAACGTAATTCAGTCAAATTTCGGTGTTTCTTATTCCGGCGTCAGTGTCGGCGGACCAGTCTAATGATTGTTTTCTGTATTAGTTAAACTTCGGGCAATTGTCCTCCTCAAATTTCGGGTCAATGTTTTTAGGGGTCTACTGAGTAGTTTTGTGATCTTTGTGGTATTTGCATTCGGGGCTTTCTCCGAGATGCACATCCACAAGTTACAGCACTCAATGGGCCTATGCCGGCCTTGTGTACGAGCTCCAGGGATGGTACCCAGATGGCAGAGTCGTGCGCGAACCATGTAATCCATGGGCGTGGGGTATAAACAGGCGCAAATACGCCGGCCGGCGATTGGCACTTTGGCGTGTGGATGTTTTTGATCTGTCGTTCATGGGGTGACTTCGTAGCCTGCTTTGGTTCTGTTAGTTATGGCGTGTGGGTTCCAGTCACTCCATCTGTGAGTTAAGGCCGCTTCTCTGCGTGCTTACCTGCTGCCTCCCCCACGCCGGACTTAAACCATCACCATATCAAGTGATGGAGATCGACACGGGACACAGATTCCGCTAAGCTGCATCTATGGCAGGAACTGGCACGGTATGGTGTCTCCGCTTTCGTAAACCGTCTTCTTGGTATCGCTCAAGCGCTTCTTGAGTTGCGGGTAATGCGGCAGTACATCAGCGCTCGGCTGCGGTTAATTGATGTGGCTGCAAAGATCAAATTCTGGGACGGTGGCTAGGAAGTGTAGTGGGTCCGTTGGAGATCTGCAGGCGTATGGCGCTTTGCCTGGGGTGCAAGTGAATTGAATGTTTCTGCGGCCACACACTTGCTTTTCTTATGTAAGCGGCGTCCGCAGACCATACACCGCTTCAACATCATCTCCCGGGTCGTTTCAAAATGCAACAAATGCAACAGTCTGCAATTTCACGACATCGTTGCTTCAGATATGAGCCATCCAATCACAGCCGACCACACCCACAAAAGGCTGTCGTATTTTCCTGCTCCATCTCAGTCGATTTGGGTGCAAAAGGAAATTTAATTGACTCGTTTCCTATTTCAAACTCTAAACCCAAGTATAAAAGGACAGGCATCTCTTCTCTTTTTCCAACTGGAAACACCAACGAAATAGCAGCTACCATGGACATGTCCCACCCCCACACGGCGCAGCCGTCGTGCAAAATTTCCATGCTTTGGAACTGGAACACTATCGATCTGTGCTTTCTCTCTTCGTCATGGCACGTCAAAAGCCGGTCCATGTTTGCAGGTTCTTGTATAGGCGTGTTCTTTCTCGTGTTTGCCAGCCAGTGGTTGAACAGAGTGTGCAAGGAGTTCGACCAGTTTACTCTCAAGGATTCGGCCTCCAACGACTGTGCCTCGAAATATGGCTCTCTGGAACAAGACAGCACCCAGGAGCGTCCTATTGCTGCTAAAAATGCTACATACGCAAACTGGCTCTCACACCAGTGGCTTTCCAATCCGGCAAACTCCAACTTCACCGATCACTTAATAAGAACGTTGCTTTACACGTTGCAATGGGGCGTCAGCTATATCATTATGTTGTTATTCATGTACTATAACGGGTACATTATTATCTGTTGCATTTTGGGTGCGTTCTTCGGCAAACTTTGTTTTGCATGGAACGAGCCCGTACCGGATAATATTGTCAGCTGCTGCAAGGAATGATTCAGGCAATGGCATCAAAAGTACAAGTCGGTCTTCTGAAGTCATATGGCCTCTTCTATAGCCATTTTTAGTGCAGCTCGAGTATCTACTTTAATACATGCATTGTAAAATTAATGTACCGTTTCGCACAAGTTTATTTGTTTGTTTTAAATTCATAATAAACATTTCTCTGTGAAAGATGTCTGATAAATACGAGTCAGACGATCTAGAGTTGGAGAACGCCATCGGAGATGTATTCACGAACCTTGACTTGTACGAGGTCGGCAAAAGTGCCGTGAAACTGGCCTCTGTACCCCCAGAAGGTGAAGAGTTATTACAAGAAGAGTCTTCAAGTAACCACGAGCAACTTCCCAGCGATCACGGCACCTACGGCCCTGAACGCCACCACAGCGACCAAGAACATCGCAACTACGAAGAAGATGTCGATAGTGGCCACCAGGGCCATCCGGGGCCCGACCAGAACGATATCTCAGGGGGGATGGATGATGATGACTTGGATATTAATTTCGATGACGCTATAAATGATGCCTTCAAGAGCTTACAGGACTCCGAAATACGACAAGACCAGCAACGAGACATGGAGGGGGATGACGGGGAACAGGTCGGTGACCAAGGGGAAGACCAACAACGTAATGAAATTAATGATAATGATGACCATGAGAACACTAATAAAGGGGGTGAGGACTACGGGACTGAGACGCAAAATGAAGAAACGCTGACAGCACTGGTAGACCAAAAGAACGAGCCACAAAGTGACAACGGGGATGTTGGTGGCGATGATGACGATCTAGATCTTGCGAACGCCATAAACAGCGCCCTACAAAGCATAAACACGATACAGGATCCTGCGCATGAACCTGAAAAGCCACCACCCCAGACTCTGTCCCACAATGAGCTCACGAGCGACCACACCGACCCCCAAGGCCAGACACATCACAGCGGGCAACGAGACGAGAGTACCCAAGGGGAACCAGATCAAGGTGAACGGCCGAAGGACTTTGTGTATTCACCCTTACATATGGAAAAGCATTATGACGCAGAGGTGGAAGGAACAGATGAAGATTTGGATCTACAGAATGCTATTGGAAGCGCCTTCGAGTCGCTCAAGAAGAGTAACCAATTGGGTGACGAAGATTTGAGTCAGACTATTGCCGATTCCCTTCAGGGTTTTACCGGGGGGGCCATATCGGATGGCTCAAGTGATTTGAGGCAGAAAACGGCTCAAGACTTACAGTCCAAGATCAAAGAAGCTGGACACATAAGTGATGATTTACTACAGGAGTTGGCCAAAGAGATCACAAGCAAAGTGAGTGAAATCGATGATAACAGCAAAGCCAAAAATAAGTATTTGGCGTTGCCGAAGATCGATGATCAAGTGTTGGACCATTTTGTGAACGAGGCCAATAAAAGTAAGGAAAAAGAGTCTGAAGGGAAAGAAACTTCTGACGGTCTGCCACAGCGTTTGGACGATGACGAATCTAAGGAAGACGAGATGTTACTTGATGACGATGATCAACTTCAGTCTACTATTGCCAATGCCGTGAAGTCTTTGATTTCAGACCAAAGGGAGCAACAAAAGGATGATAGTTTGAACAATTTGCAAATGAACGACATATTGACAAACGCCTTCAATATGGCTATGGAGAATCCAACTGAGCTTTTGAACAACCTCGAAACAGATGATATAAGGACTCGAGATGATGTGTACAAGGCTTCAGATATTTCCAAGAGGCTTTCGCTTTTTGAGTCGTCGAGTGTAAGGAGACCTCTTGATTTGAACAACCAGCTCAGTTCCATGATGATGAGTTTATCCAAGAATCACGATTCCAATCTCATCACGGTGATCAAATCGTTAACAAATTTCTTGACGAACTCCAACTTTCAAATATTCAAGAATTCACAATCTTTGATCTCGATAATCAATCAGTACAAAAACAATGATTTCGAAAAGATGTTCATCAATGCCTTGAGTTTGTCGAAGAACTATCTCAGGTCAAACAGCAAGACGAAGTGTATTGTTGCAATTGACAATATCTTGATTCTATTTGGGAAATCAACCACAGGAGATATTTTGAATTACAATTTCAATTTGATCACCCTAATCACAAATTCAATCATAAGTTGTATCACAAACTCCAGCAGTCTCAAGAATTTGAAGAATTCTATATTTAAAAAGCCCCGATTATCTGAGCTAGAGTACAAGGAGAAGATAAGGATCGAAAATAGGGAGAGAAAGAAGAGATGGAGAGAGGAAAACAAGGAACGAAACAAAGACAATGACTTGAGGTCTCGAGTGTTGAAGAGAGCGAACACCATTTTTAGCTCTCAAGACAGTAAGGAGAAGCTGGACTGGGTCGAGGAAGAGTTTACCAGACGTAGGGAGCGAAGACAGGTGAAAGAGAAAAAGGATATAACTTCGGAAACCTTGGGCGCAAATTCGTCAAAAGATTTTGATAACGAACAGTTCATTCAAGACAAGAATTTGACCCAGCTAGTCACTGACTTCTTCAATATCTTTTCGAACTTTGCACCCAAAGATGACTCCGAAACGGGGTTGTTTACTACGGCGGTGTCTATTTCGTGCATTTCCATCATCTACTTGCTCAACTTTTCTTCCAACTTCGAGTTCAAGAGAATGGATACCATTGTCAGCTCAATCATGACAAATCTCCTAAACACTTTCAATTCAATAGACCAGCAAGAAAGATTAATCTATTTGGCAAGAGGGTCCAATGTCAAGCTCAACAGTGCAGAGTCCTCGTTCAATGATGATGTCAGATTCGATATTGACGCCAGCCTCGAACTTTCCTCAAACATGGAAGGCTCTCCCAAACACCAGTCTGAGGCAACCGCTTCAGAGAGCGAAGAAATATCAAGGCTCAAAAAACCCAAAGTCATCAAGCCAGATGGCGTCACTCCTGTCAATCTCCGGTTTCCGTCGTACAAAAGCAACGACACAGTCAAGAAGCCAGCACCTCAATCTACTGCTGGTGGATCCGGGTTACTGATGAACCTCAAAAACTTGAAAAAACCAGGGACATTCAAAAGGCCAATGTACGGTGACAAGAAAGGAAAAAGTCTTGGGTTCCCACCATTTTATTCCACGTCGATCAAGCATTGATCATGTATATTACTGTATTATATGTACACCATATTCTTTACCACTTGTACCATTCGTTTCTATAACGTAATCGAGCCCAGACTTAAAAGTTTGGCAAGACCGGTTGAGTTTCATGCATCAACCAAGTATGAGCCTTGACCTCGCCCATTTCCAACAACTTGTCAGCAAAATCGGCTCTGATACTTTTGTTGAACTCGTTAATCCATGTGAGTTCGATTTCGTTCAAGTACTTAGTGTCGATCAATTTTCTGCAGAACGGAACTTTGGTTAAATACTTGAACCCCAAAAAGTTATTACCGGTTCTTGTCTTTCCCAAAGCATCGTCACATTCAATCACTTCGATTTCACTTTCAACCCTGAAACCTTTGACCCCATCGACGTAATATCCAGGCTCAATGGTTGTAATAGCACCCGGCGCAAATAAAGCCTCGGACGTGGGGACATTATTGGTGGTCAGCAAAAACAAAGGCGCTTCATGTACAGTCCCACAAGCACCCACACCATGACCGGACCCGTGATTGAAATCAAGGCCCTCGTTCCACAAAGGTTGACGGGAGTACGAATCAAGAATAGCCCCAGTCAATGAACTGAAAGGAGGGAACTTGGCCATAGATACTGCCAAATGTCCTTTCAACACCAACGTATAGAACTTCTTGTCTTCATCCAACAACGAGGCATTACCGAACTTGTAGGTTCTGGTGATATCAGTGGTACCTTCCAAATATTGAGCCCCAGAATCAATCAAGTAGATCTGTTTGGGGTCTATGATTGAGTTTTCAGTCTTGGAAGGGGCATAGTGGATGATTGAACCATTGGGACCCGTGGAAGATATGGTTTCATAAGACTCCGACAAGAAGTTAGGGAATCTGCTTCTTATATCGTGGATCTTACAGGCAGCTTCGTACTCGTTGATGACTTTCTTCTCGTTTATGAGTGCATGTTCAAGCCAAGCAGAAAAGATGATGAAGGCCAACGAGTCTTTGTACTGAGCAATTTTGCAATTAAAAAGTTCTGTTTCGTTCTTGATCACTTTCATGTACGAGATTATTGGATAAAAGTTGATCTGGCGTTTTGCTATTGAATCAGGGATGGATGACACGATAGCATAGGTAGTGGACGCTTTGGACGGTAAAATCAACGCCAAATCAGTGGAGTTGAGTGTCGCTTTGTAACCTGTCAAAGTCTCGTAAAAAGCATCATATGGCTTGATGTTCAAGCCCTTGATCTCCTTCAAGTGGGCTTGCACATCGTCACTGCTTAATTTTCTCTCGTCCACGAACAAAGTGACATCATCCTTGGTGATGATTACATACCCGAAGAACACAGGAGTGAATTCCACGTCGTTTGAGCTCCTCAAGTTAAACAACCAAGCCACCTCGTCCAAAGCCGTCACCACCAAGTGGGTACCGCCCTGCACCACCATTTTCCTCCGGATCCTGGCCAACTTATCGTTAACAGATTCACCAGCAAATTGCATCTCGTACACGAACACTGGATCGATAGACCGGGTTGGCTTCTCATCGCCCCAGACTTCGTCCACCAAATTCACTTCCAATAAAGGTTCGAACAGGAACCGGGATTGGTACTGAGTTCTGCTCGCCCTTTCAAAGTACTCTCCCACAGAAAGACTGATCACCCTAGGGTCACAGGAAATGACGCTGGAAAACTTACTGGAAAGGGCCTTGTTGATACAGAACTGGGTCCATTTAGGATACAGAGGCACCCCTTGCTTCAACAATGTCCAATTGGTGGCATCCAATTGCTTTTCTGCCTGCAAGAAGTACCGTCCGTCGGTGGATAAAGCGGCCTCCCCCGCCAACGTATCACCATCATCAAGAGTGACGATAGCAACACCAGCACTCCCTGTAAACTCAGAAATGAACTCTCTTCTTTTATCTGCGACCGATGTGTATTCACTCTGATGTTCGTCTTCGCTCGGCACGATATATACCCCAATGCCATGTTCCTTCATCAATTTCCGCAACTTGTGTAACTTCTGGGGATTAGTCAACGAAGAAACAAGGCTCGACTCGGTGGTCGAAGTGTACGGCAAAGAAGGCAAAGGCCCATCCTCGTCAATCTGGGATTCGTAGGGCTGCATTTCCCCGCTGGCGCTGTCGTAGTTGGACCCGTTTACAGCGCCATATCCAGTGCCTTGCCTTTTATCCCTTAAGGAAAATCCAATACTCAAACAGCTAAAGGGACTGCTTAAGAGACTTGAGAACGACGGTCTGGTGATGGTGGAAACTTCCGTTCCCTCATCTAAAAGGTACTCTTTCTCGTTGTAGTGCACCATATGCAATACTTACTCTATGTTTTTTGGTTAGTTCTTTTGAAGGGTGGTATTGTACCACTATCGTTTTTGAATTCCGCACTGACCCAGCCAGAGGCATGGCATCGGCTGCAGATAACGGTGGTCGTGCGCCGCGCATTTATATCCTCACGTCAAGAGAGCCCTGTAGCGTCGATTTGTGCACTATTTGGCCAGTGTTTCCAAGGCTCCATATCCCTTGGCCGACACCACCCTTACCTTGCTGATAAGCGCCACGGGAGGCGTCTCAATCATTTCCGTTCAAGGTTTTGTGCTCATCAATAGGTTGTCCTATGCTTAGTGCGCTCTCACATCTAAATTTTATCGAAACGCGAGTCGCGTACTTTTCTCTATATTACACATCACTTTCACAAATTACCTCCACCATGGGAAGATTGATAGGCCTAGAGCTTCACAACTTCAAGTCATACAGAGGTACAACGAGTATCGGGTTCGGTACCAGCTGTTTCACGTCTGTGATCGGCCCAAATGGGGCAGGAAAATCGAATTTAATGGACGCCATATCTTTCGTGTTAGGCATCAAGTCATCCCAGTTGAGATCTCAGAACATGAAAGATTTGATATACCGTGGACGACTCGAGGATTCGGAGTTGTTTGACGCGTCCATGGACGCAATTGACCTGACAAGGGACCCTACAACTGCATACGTGGCCGCCATATACGAAAAAGACGATGGTGAAAAGCTCGAGTTCAGAAGAGTCATTTCGGCTAGCGGCAGTACCGATTACAGGATCAACAACAAAGCAGTGACTGCCAACAACTACTCTACCGTGTTGAAGAGTGAGGGTATTCTCATCAAGGCTAAGAACTTTCTTGTGTTCCAAGGGGACGTAGAGCTGATTGCGTCGCAGACCTCAAAGGACTTGACTAAACTAGTGGAAAATATCAGTGGATCCATTGAGTTATCAAAAAAGTACGAGGAGTTGAAGGAGGAGTTTGACCAAGCACACGAGGCCACCAACGCTGTTTTTGCTAGGAAGAGAAACTTGAATAGTGAGTCGAAGCAGTATAAGGAGCAAATGGCAGAACAAGAAGTATTCGAGAAGAAATTGACTGAAAAGTCTAATTTGATCAAAATCACCAAGTTGTACAAGTTGTACCATAACGAAATGAAACATAACCAAATGAAACAAGCATTGAACTCCAAATTCACCGAATTGAAGAACTTGAAGAGAGAGTTGATCAAGGAGGAGAAAGAATATAAGGACCTTGTGGCCAAATATTCCGCGGAACTGTTAGACGCTTCCTCCTTTAATGGAAAATTGGACTCTTTGAAGGCTCAGGTAGACCAGAAGAAGTCTGAAATCGTCCCAACAAACTTGTTCATCAAATCCTTGAGCTCAAAAATCAATAACAATAAATCGAAAGTCAAGGATCTATCCAGTGAGATATCAAAGAAATCTGCAAGTCTTAAGGCCCTCGAAGCTCAATTGAAAGACATCAAAAAGAGTCTCAGGAAGTTCGAGGATCGTATAACTGCCAGTATCACCTCATCGCAGTTTACGGTGGAAGACCACGAAGAGTACGAGAGTCTAAAGAGTGAATATTTTGCTAATGGTGGTTCTGACTTGGAAGAACAAATGAGTCTTCTATTGAACGAGAAAGAAACCATCAGTACCACCATAGAAAACTATCAAGAGCAGATTGCAATGTTGAAGAGCATCACAAGCGAATTGAATTTCACGAAAAGCAGTGAGCTCGGGTTGAGGTTAACATCTGTGACTTCGGAAATATCAGAGACCCTTGCTAGCAAAAATGAACGTATAAACACAAGACAAAGTTTGGTTCAAAAGCTCGAGCTTTTAAACCACGAAGAATTAAAGCTTAATTCACAACTACGTGATGTTCTTGTCAAGTTGGAAGATTTGACCTCTAAACAAAGGGAATCTAACAAATACAAAAGACAACGAGAGGTGTTATCCACTTTGAAGAATCTTTTGCCGAAAAGTACAGTCAAAGGCTTTGTGTATGAGTTGATCCGCCCAACGCATAAGAAGTACGATACAGCATTGATCACATTACTTGGACGAAACTTTGACTCCATAATCGTGGAAACCAAAGAGACCGCTTTCAAATGTATCGAAATATTGAAGGAAAGAAGATTAGGTGTGGCGACTTTCATCCCCCTAGACTCTATTTCCAATGAACCAATAAATCTTAATCTTCTCCGGTCGCTTCACGAAAAAGCTCAACCTGGGATTGATATAGTGAACGTCGAGGACAAATCGTTGGAGAATGCATTCAACTACGTGGTGGGAAATGCCCTAGTGGTAGAAGATATCAACGTTGCCAGGGAATTGAAATGGGGTGCCAGAAAATTGGAAAATAAAATTGTAACGCTTCAAGGGTCGACTATCAACAAGTCTGGGTTGATGTCTGGTGGTGCTAGCACCGAAAGGTATGAGGACGTCACATGGGATAAGAAAGAAATTAAGAATTTGAGTGAAATAAAGGATGATTTGTTGCAAGAATTGGCAAAGGTCAGTGATCAAAAGCCGAAGGAAATGGAGATAAACTTGATAAACGAGTCCATAACCCAGTTAGATGACAAGCTCCCTTTGTTGAGGAACCAACAAAGCTCAATCGAAAGATCCATAAAAGATAAGGCCAGCGAGATTGAGTACAACATGGAGTCAATAAAATCGCTTGAGCAAGGAATCGAACACAAGAGAAGCAGTTTGAGAGAAGTCGAGGCCAAGATCCACGAATTGAATAAGGAGATTGATTCTATTCAAGTTGGGATATTCGCTGACTTCTGTAAAAAACATGGTATCAAAGGAGGTGTGAGAGACTATGAAGAAATACACGGTTCAGCATTGAGGACGAAGACGAAAGAAAGGGCTCAGTTCAACAAAATAATAACAACATTGAATAATAAGTTGACCTTCGACAACGAATCTTTGCAAGAGCTTAAAACTAGGAAGGAGAAACTTGAGCAGGCTACTGCTGGGTTGGAGTTGAACCTACAGGACAGTTTTGAAGTCAAAGATGAGCTTGAAAACGAGCTTGATGAATTGGAAGCCACTTTTGAAGCAATAACAGAGGAGAAAGGCAGAACCGATGAAAAATTGAAAACAGACCTGAAGTTCATTACACAAGTTGAGTCTAATATCAAAGACTTGAAAGCAGAATTGCAGAATTCCGCCAAAGCTATCTCCGGAAATGAAGAGTTACTATTGAAAGTGGACATCGAGAGAGTGAACATCTTGAAGAACAGCAAGATCGAAAATGTCATTATCCCGCTTCACGAAGGTGCTTTGGATCAAATTTCACTCAATGAATCTGTGGATAAGTCAACAAGAGAACTTTATAACATCAAAGTTGATTACAACATGTTGGATTCCAACCTTATGGAGTCTTATAACATCAGAGCTGAAGCAGGACTCCAAGCCAAACTTGAAGACGTTATTGACCAGCTTGATAAGTTAACTCCTAACGCAAGAGCAGCAGAGAGATTGAGAGATACAGAAACTCGGCTTCACAATTTCGATAAGGATTTCAGCAAGGCAAGGCAAAGAGAGAACAGGGCTTTGGCGAAGTTCAACGAAACCAAGAATGAAAGATATGAGCTTTTCACGAAGGCGTTCGAACACATTTCAGGTAAGATAGATGAGGTCTATAAGGAGTTGACCCGTACACCTGCGTCGCCTATGGGAGGCTCGGCCTACTTAACGTTGGAGAATGACGATGAGCCGTACCTCCATGGAATCAAATACCATGCCATGCCTCCATTGAAGAGATTCAGAGACATGGAGTTGTTATCAGGGGGAGAGAAGACCATGGCAGCGTTGGCGTTACTATTCGCCATCCACCTGTTCCAGCCTTCTCCTTTCTTTGTCCTCGATGAAGTCGATGCCGCTTTGGACTCTGCCAACGTCAACAAGATCGCCAACTATATTAAAAAGACGTCGAGTCCGTCATTCCAGTTTATCGTGATATCGTTAAAGAGTGCTTTGTTCGAAAAGTCCGATGCTTTGGTGGGCATTTACCGAGAGCAACAGGAGAATTCGTCCAGAACTTTGACTTTGGACTTGAGGGCGTACCCAGAAGATGGGTCGTCCTTTACGGCACCAGTCGATTTGCGTGTGTAGTTTAGACTTGGGGAAACCAGTAATAAAATCATCTCATCAGATCTCATCGCGTCCTCGCCAATCAAAACTATTTTACTACTGATTACATAACCTACAACCACCCTATGTTTGCACGAGTTTTAAGGTCAAGGCCGTCTTTGCAGCGATGTATAAGACAAGCAACGCTACACGACTTCGCTGGTTTCCGGAACGTGACGACCTTCGCCCAACCCAAAGCAGAAACAGGTCCTCAAATCACAAAACACAGACAAAAGACCATCAAAAACATCCTCAAGAAGAAAACAAGAAGAGACACCACCGACGAGGCCAGTAGGAAAAACATCCTTCAGTGGGAGATCAAAGAGTTTCTTCTATTGCACAACAAGGAAACAGGGAGCCAGCTAGCTCCTGAAGACACTTCCAACGCAATCGACATCATAGATCAGTTCATCTTCACCAAGGACCGGCCAGAAGTGGTGCTACAGGATGTTAACATAGGGTATTTAACATCAGAAGGACTTGGGCTTGCTATAGTGAAGAAGCACGACTACAACATAGACTTTGACGACGCAAATGGAGCGTACACAGTGGTAACAGTGCCCAAGACATTACCTGGGGATATAGTCACCATACGGCTTTTGGCCCATTCAGTGGACACGGCGGAGTCGGCATTGATTACTGTACAGAACCTGGACTCCAAGGTTAATAGGCGGAAGGACAGTTTGGCTGTCTGTGAAAATTTCAAGCAGTGTAACGGGTGTCACTTTCAGATGTTGGACTACGATACGCAACTTGAATTTAAGCAAGGAGTGATCCAGAAAGCCTACCGCTTCTTGTATCCGGAGATATTCGAGTCAATGGAAATCGATCTGTTTGGGAACGTGGTGCCTTCTCCCATGGAGTATGCTTATAGGACAAAAATCACGCCCCATTATCTGCACAGGGCAGGGGCCTCTAAGGTCGACATTGGATTCAAGGCCGTAGATCCAACCAAGGGGAACGTGGATGTGGTGAACTGCCCTATTGCCACACGCACTATCAACCAAGAACTTCCAAAGCTCAGGAGATCAGTGTTGAATAAAATGGCTGGTTCATCTTTCTCTAAACGAGACCAGTCGACATTGGTGATGAGAGAGAGTATACGAGTGGACTTCAAAACCGGTAACTACGAGACAGTATGCTTGACGGACCCCAAACAAGTGGTAACTGAAAAAGTCGGAGACTACGTGTTCCAGTTTCCTGCCAATGAGTTCTTTCAAAATAACAACTCCATTTTACCGTATGTGATTGACTACGTGAAGTACCAGTTGGGCAGTGTGAACTATAAGCATGTCATCGATACATACTGTGGGTCGGGGTTCTTTGGGATTTCTTTGGCTAGAGACGTACCGGATAAAGGCAAGGTTTTCGGCATAGAACTTTCGGCCAACTCGTTGGCTTATGCTAGTCACAACGCAAAAATTAACGGGTTGCTGACCGACAAAGTCCAGTTCGTCCAGGGAAGCGCTGAGGAGCTTTTCAGCAACGCCGGATTCGTCAAGACGAACGTCACAGGTTCGGAATCGGTGGTAATCATGGACCCTTCAAGAAAGGGTTCGGATGAACAGTTTTTGAACCAGTTGCTCCAGTTCAGGCCAAAGGCCATAGTCTATGTCAGTTGTAATGTGTTCACACAGGCTAGAGACTTGAAAAATTTCATGGCACTCCAGGGGGAATCCCCCATCTACAAGGTTCAAGATGTAATGGGTTTTGACTTCTTCCCCCAAACAAAACATGTGGAATCTGTTGCGTTCTTGACATTGCAAGAGTAAAAATTTTATAGAACTTTTGTAATATTAACTTGTATATACACGTCTAATCTTCAGCATTCAATAAGAGCTCATCCACGATATCGAACATGGCGTTGGACCCCCATTCAACTCTCTTCTTCTGCTTTTTCCCATCAACAAACGTACTCTTCAAGGTCTTCTCTTGCACAAAGTACTGCAACCCTCTCAATAATGCTGTTTGATCTTTGGCCTTAAGAATTCTTTCAATCAATAGCTGGTCGGAGAATTTCATGTCTGCAGCCTTCACTTTGTTGGAGAGCCCCGTTCCCATTAGGTGGATTTGAGACTTTTTGGCTATTTGATCTAAAAATGTCACTAATATGATCTCCAATAATAACTTGGAGTCGTTGCTTGCAACTAAAAAGTTGACGTTTTTCAAAGAGTGCAACGGCAATGAACCTTCAGCCATCATAAACCCAAACAACCGACCATAATTATAGATTCTTTTAACTTTTGAATCGTCGTCTTCATTGTCGTTATCAAACCCTTTGAAATCGTCCTCGTCGCTATCGTCATTGGCATTACCCTTTTCAAAGTCAGCCAAGATATCCCAAAATAAGAACTGGAACGTCTTTCTGTACGAATGTGAATCTGACAACTTGTGGGCAAGCAAACCATAATACGGGTTCCAACTTTGTTCTATACCAACACAATGGATCAAAATTCTTGGGATCTCTCTTTCTTGGGCCTTCTTCAACTGCAACTTATCCAACTTGGTCAAGGCATCGACATAATCTTCAGCTGACATGATTGTTATGAACACTGCCCTCCTGATGTCGGTGTTCATTCTTTGTTCTTTGGCGATTTGCATCCAATTGGGCTCTGCACTGTCCAATAATTCATTCATCGCCTGGGAATCATAGTTGGATTCTTCCACATTATCGTTGCCTTTCCAAGCAGAACCAACAAGCCACCATTTCCCCTTTTCTTCTACGTTTCTTATATCGTCGAGACTAACCTGTAAAGGATCATTGCTCAATTTGTTATTGAGCGTCCCCAAAAACTTCTTCAACCTTATGGTTAATTCGTGAGTAAAGTCGTTATTGGTCTTCATCTTGTTATTTTTCAAGGAAATGATGGTTTCTATAAGAAATTGGGTTCTGGGGTTGATTTCCTTCATGGTCGAAGCCACCTCATTCATCAAAAGAACCATCTCTTTCAACCCGTTGGGATCATCAGTCCTGATCTGGACACCACAATTTTTGATTAGTCTTAATAGGATTTCAGCATTGGACTCGTTGAACTCGCTGATGAGGAGCTTGATGATGTCATAAATCAACTTGGATGACACCAACAGGAACGTGTACACTGTGGACAACAAAGAAATAATATTGGACACTTCCTTTGTCAATGACGGATTCTTGTGGTCCTTATCGAATCGTTCTATCAAAGTCTGAATAAAGTGGGCACCGAATTCCACACCTTGAATTCTATATATGGCAGCTACCACACACGATTGAAGATGCACGAAAGTCTCCAATAGACGTCCCTGCGTCACGATCCCTTCGATGATGATATTCGTAAGATTCTCAATCACCACATGTCTAGGATTGCTGAGGAACAAGTCGTTGATGTCGTTGACGATGGTGGAGATGTTCCCTTCGGATAACTTGTTGATTGACCCTTTGATAGCTCTTTGGAGGGCAAGAACTTCGGCGGTCACTTCTCCTGCTTCAAGAGCCATTCTACGACGCATAGCCGGTGGAATATACTTGGAAGTTTCTGTTCCATCAGATGGTGCAACAAAGGGGTTCTCTTTGCTGGGAACTGTATTGGCTTCTTCGTCGTCACTGTCGTCTACGCCGCGTGCTTGGCCCCCATACAATTCTTCCAATTCACTTTCCAAGTCACTGTCGAAATCACCATCGCTAATACTATCGTCAGATCCGTAGGCTGTTTTACCATTTTGTTCTTCTTCCTTTGATCTCCTTGGATTTTCTTCCACATCCTCTTGTTCTTCTTCTTCGGATTCTTGGTCTTCTTCAAACTTGAAGTTGTCTTCGCTGTCAAAATCAAGGTCAAGCCCGTCGAGCAAGCCACCTATGACATCGTCTTCATTGGCCTTACTGAGCTTGGATTTCTTTCCGTTTTTCAATCCTAGTTTCTTAGCATAGTATGCCATGTCTTCCTCATCCCGCCTCATTTGCTCCAAGACTTGTGGGGGCACGGCCGCTTGGACGGTTTTCTCTGTTCTCTTTCCCTTAGATGTATCTTTCACCTTCTTGTCTTTATTACTCTTATTTGCTTCTTTCACTGGTTCCGCTTCACTTTCACTCAAGGAGTCGTCAGAGAGTTCATCTTCCTTAACAATACGCACCTCGGATGCTTGTCTTTTCCCTTTGAGCCTCCTGAGAGCTTCTAAGGGATCACCTAAATCTTCCTCTGCTCCTTCCTCTGCTCCTTCCTCTTCCTCGTCGTCGAATTCTGACATACTGTCGTCGTCAAGTTCGTCTTCTTTCACAACTCTTATGTCAGCTGAATGGTGATTTTTCTTCCCTTTGAGTTTTCTGAGTGCTTCTATGGGGTCCGATTCGTCATCTTCCTCCTCGTCATCAAAATCAGACATGCTGTCGTCGTCAAGGTCGTCCTCTTTGACAATTCTTATATCTGAGGAGTTTCCAGACTTCTTTCCTTTCAACTTTCTGAGAGCTTCGATAGGATCGATATCGCCAGCCTCCGTTTGTTCGTCATTCTCTTCTTCCCCATCCTCGTCATCGAAGTCGGAAACACTATCATCGTCAAGTTCATCTTCCTTCACTATTCGGATACTAGACCCATTACTTTTCTTGCCCTTCAACTTCAGGAGCGCTTCTAATGGGTCTACTCCTTGGACGTCGTCATCTTGTTCACTATCGTCCACACTGCTCTCTTGGGTGTGTTTCTTTGATCCATTAGATTTACCGTGTTTGTGCACCGATTTTTGGCCTTGTTTTCGTGTATGGTTGCCTCTTTGGGCCCCTTCTTGCCTCTGAACGTGGTCTGTTGTGTTAGCCTTCTTGTCACCACCCCTCTTTTGTTTCTTACTCTGTCGCTCGAGCTGTCTCATCTCCTTTCTCGACTCGGGCTTCTCTCCAAACTTCCTCTTTTGCACTGTGCTTTTGTACCTATCGTCTTCGTTGTACTGCCCCTTCTCCTCCCGGTCTCGTATAGAGTCCAAAATCGTGCCGGGGATCCGGATTTCATGCTTTTCTTGATCTCTGGGTTTGTAATATTTAGGTGGCATGTCGTTTTATCTCATCGAGCTCATCACTTAAATTTTTGTGTAGCTTTCGCAATCACCTGAAAAGAGTACATGTTCGCAGAAATCACACGGAGGAAATTGAAAACACAGATCTGTATTCATTTTGATTGAAGTCATAGCATCTAGTACTTGAAGATGAATAAATTCAAAATAGACTTGGGAAAGTTCAAGATCGATTTGAAATTGCTAGGCGATCTTTTCTTCTTGACGGGAGCGGGGTTGTCGATGTACTATCTTGTGAGCCATATATTAAATGATCCAATGAATGACACAGTGAAATCTAAAGAATCGAAGAAAAAGAGTCAAGGGATATTGAAAAGACTTCAGGATTCGAACCCACAACTCAAGAACTTGACATTCACAGAGTATGAAAAGCAGCTTCTCAATTCGTTGATTTTGCCGGAAGATATTCCTGTTACGTTTAACGATGTGGGAGGGTTGAACGAAACGGTGGATGAATTGCGGGAGGCGGTGATCTTGCCGTTGACGGAACCTGACTTGTTCACGGCGCACTCATCGTTGGTTCAATCGCCCAAGGGGGTTCTTTTTTACGGGCCTCCTGGGTGTGGGAAGACGATGTTAGCTAAGGCTATTGCCAAAGAGAGTGGGGCGTTCTTTCTCCTGATTCGGATGTCTACCATCATGGATAAATGGTATGGGGAGAGTAACAAGATTGTTGATGCCATATTCTCTTTGGCAAACAAGTTACAGCCATGTATCATTTTCATCGATGAAATCGACTCGTTTTTGAGAGACAGGAGCTCTGCCGACCACGAAGTAAGTGCCATGCTAAAGGCTGAGTTTATGACGCTATGGGATGGGTTGGTTAGCAACGGTAGAATCATGGTGATGGGTGCCACAAACAGACAGAATGACATCGACCTGGCGTTCATGAGAAGATTGCCCAAGCAGATATCCATTGGAAAACCCAATTCAGTACAAAGACGGTCTATTTTGTCCAAGATACTAAAGGACAGTAAGTTGGACGCCATCAACTTCGACCTTGAATCCATTGTGGTCAATACCAAAGGGTACAGTGGGTCGGATCTCAAAGAGTTGTGTAGAGAGGCGGCTTTGAACTCCATGAGAGACTTTATCAGATCCAACTATAAAGACGGCAAGAAAATCACCCAGTTGAACGATGACTCGAAGGTGAAGCCATTGAACACCAACGATTTCTTGAAGAATATCCCCAATGCCATTCCTTCTGCTTCCATAGATTAATTTCCTTATAGATAAGTTCGTTGTTCATAGATGATTATCTGTAACTCTACACTTAAGTGCCCAATTCGTATGCAGGTAATTTAGGGTTTATATGCGCATCAGTTTTTAGGATCTAATTTAGCAACTAAGTCACACTTCCTATAAACTCCAACGTTTCTAAGATGCAATTGGGATTAGGGCACAAGATTTTAGCACTCACAAAAGCAAGAAGTCTGGGGTCTTGGAATCCCAGCTTTTTGGGTAGATCCAAAAGTCTTTTTAGAGCAATCCCTGTGAGATCTGGGGTTCTGTATCAATACAGAGGATACTCCACAGACATTAGCAGACTTAAGGAGGAATCGGACTCTAAAGACACCGAGACCTCTGCAATCACCACGGGGGTAGTGGACGTGGACGAAGGCAGTGAAGTTTTGGTGTATTTCGACCATATTTTCACAAATAGTGTATCGCTGTTCAAATTGATGCAATATATCAATATCCTTAGAGCCCAAACAGACACTGTGGCCTTGAAAAAGCAAGTTATGCAGTACGCTAGTTCTCCTGCAAACCCATTACCTGAGGAGACCAGCATCGTTGATTTCGTGCCATTGAAGAGAGACGCAGGGGCTTTTGTCAAGTTTCTGGTGCCAGAGGGGGTATCTCCTAACGAGCTTCTCACGCAGATCTGTTTCAACGTCAAGAACCACAAGCAAGAAAGGGACTCCGACTTATGGAAGAGACTAACTGCTGGTGTGTTGCCAGATGTTTTTCCTGTCAAAGGGGTCCCTTGGATCGAGGATTTGAGGCTGAGGTTCCCCAGTCCCAAGCTTAAGGTGATTTTTGAAGGGTCTACCTTAACGGAGGAAGAGATTTATGTTTTGCTTAGAAGATATGGTGTCATTCTTGATATCACACCCGCAAGCAGCAGTACCCCTTACTCGGTGGTAACTTTTAAAAGAATCCGGGCTGCTATATGTGCAAAGAACTGTATCACTGGAATGCATTTAAAGGATGCTGGATCCACTTTGCATTTACAGTATATCCCTATTCAAAGAGTCAACCACATTGGCCAGTTTATTTCGAACCACCAAAGAATTGCCGTCCCTGCGATTTTGGCCATTCTTGCTACGTTGGCGGTGATCATTTTCGACCCTATCAGACAGTTTTTCATTGAAGAGAAGATCGAACACAAACTTTCCTTGCAACACTACGCTGATAGTGCTGCATTCAAGTTGGTGACAAAACCAATTTTGTATGTGAAAAACTGGTTCAGCAGCGGGTACGATTATATTGGACAGACTTTAGACTCCAGATGTGCTGATGATGCTATCAGCAACGACACAAATTTGGGGAACGATGAACTCATCCTGGGTGACAGTCTCTGGGCTGAACGGTATGATAAGATCAAACAACTCAAGTTGTGGATTTACGAGAATGTGGGGACGTTTATCATTGTCCAAGGCCCCAAGGGTTCAGGCAAGAGAGAATTGGTGGTGGATAACACCTTGTTGGAGGATGAGCAATTGAGGAAAAAGGTTTTGTTTGTTGATTGTGAATCGGTAATTAAGGCTCGTACTGATACAAAACTCATTGAGGCTGTTGCCGAGCAAGTTGGGTACTACCCGTTATTTTCCTGGGCTAATTCCATTTCCCAGTTTGTTGATCTCGGCGTTCAAAGTATAACGGGTCAGAAGTCGGGCTTAAGTGAAAGTAAAGAGACTCAGATCAAGAACATGTTACTGTTGACTTCGCAGGCCATTCGAAATGTGGGGTTGAAGGATTACAGCAGGTATGAGAAAGAGATCAAACGGAAGATACAAGCCCAAGAGCGGAAAAAGAGACAGTATCCGGAAGCAGATATCAAACTCGATGAGGTTATGAGTGCAGAAGAGTTTCTCCAGCTGCATCCAGAAGCCAAACCAATAGTGGTTATCAACAAATTTTCTTCCAAATCAGGCACCAACGGTAATGAATACTTTTACAAGATGGTGAGTGACTGGACTGCAGGCCTCATTCAAAATAACTCTGCCCATGTCATTTTCATCACTAACGATGTCGGGTCAATCCAGCAGTTGAACATCTCCTTACCCAATCAAGTGTTTAAAACTTTGACTTTGAGGGATGCTAGTGAAAACAGCAGTTATGCTTATGTCATGAACCAATTACGTGATTTGAGGTACGAGAAGTTAGATACCAATGTTATCAAAGACTCGTTGAAGCCTTTCGGGGGAAGAATGTTGGATCTTCAGGCGTTCATTAGACGTATAAGGTCGGGGGAAACCCCACATGAATCATTGAACGAGTTGGTCACGCAAGCTGCCGAACAAATCACCACTTTCTTCTTGTTCAACAGCACCAAGACCGATGACGCTGACTACAAGAATTGGGATCCCTTACAGGTATGGGAATTGATTAAATCGTTATCCAGCAAAGATTCTGTCAACTTCAATGAGTTGACCACAGGGTCTGCGTTATTCAAAGCCGACAATGCGACGGCCGAAGCGTTAGCGTCCCTTGAGAAGAACGATCTTATTGCTTTGAAAAGGGAAAAGGGGATTTTGAATCAGATCACTACAGGAAGACCCATCTATAAGGAGGCATTCAGAAAACTTGTGGAGGATAAAGAGATTTATAAAGGGTTCGAAGTGTCCCACTACACAAACCTCATCAAGGTTGAAACCTCTAAGATCCTTGGATACGAAGACGAGTTGAGCAAGGTCAATTTCAAAGAGTTGAAGTTGGACAACCGGATGAAGTACTTGGTGGAAAAGATCGACGCCTCCAATAATAAAGTTATCCAGTATGAGTCGAGGATCAAAGATATAAGCACCGGCAAGTCTCATAGTCAATCTTTTTTGGGGATCTTTTAGAATAAAAAACCCTTTTTGTAAATAACAGTTTATATACGTCCATGTTTCTCGGTACATACAAACACACTCTTCTATATCAAACCATCGATTTTCCAAGGATGAAAGAAAGAAGCATTAAAGTAAGGATCAATAGCTTTTCAACGTTGTCCAACTTCTTATTCAATCTCTCTGTTTGGCCGTGTATATTCGCCAATTCTTTAGCTACTGCATCCGAAGCCTTTTTGTTCTCGGTATTGTCAGCATACAGTGACACTTGCCGTTGAGAAGCTGTCTGGGAAGCGTAAGGACGGGCCACGCTGGAACCGTACAGGTCTTTATGGTCCAGAGATTGTGCAACATTGGAGCTATCGTTGCGAGACAACCCTCTTGAATCGGCAATACCTGCTTCTGCGCCGAAGGCCCCAGCACTGGCCACAGCAAGAGCAGAAGAAGACCCGTTGGACTCGTGGCCTGCGACGGTGCCATTTGGCACAAATTTGGAGATCCGTTTGGACCTGCCGTTCAACTTCGTAGGTGTACCAACAGCGCTGGCACCTGCACCCGTGGCTGCACCGGCGACTGCACCACCGAAAATACCTTCGGAAGCAGCACCAGACTCACCGGCGTCAACGTAGTGCACCTTGACCCGCGACAATTCCAACGTGTCCTTGTATTTGGTCTGTAATTCAGGCCAGGCTTCTTGAATTTGCGAGGGTAACACATTATCCGCTGGCAAGGAGATGATCAAAAACTTATGCTTGGACTTGTAGTTGGCAGGCAACGACTGTCTCAAGGTTGGCAAAGTGATCACGACTTTGACGGACTCGTTTGGGGGCACGACACTGACGTTAGGCTTGACAGAGTACACCTTGGCGGCGTTTGTTTTGACTTTAAATGCCAAAGGAATAGACTTTGTGTTGGTCAATGTCAAATAAGCAGGGGTGGCCGACTTGAAGTCGCCTTTGAACTCTAACTGCTTGGTTGAAACTTCCATGGTTTGCTTACTCTGTAGGGTCTGGATAATGGGAAATATAAGAAGGGGGAAAAAAAAACGGGAGAACCATATGAATTTATAGATGTCTTATGAAAAATAATATCGGGGAGGAGGTGAGAAATTGAGTGTGAAAAAGATAACGGGACGGGAGACTAAGGCTGGATAATATACGTTAAAGACGCGTATTTGTGGTTTGAGATGAAGTGGTGGAGGCAAAGTCGTGCAATCTCGGTATGTGTGTACGTCATTTGGGTTGGAGGATTCTGGTGGTTAATAAGGAGTCTCGAACACCCCGATACGATATCCGGGGTAATTTTTCAGGATGAGATAACAGGTGGAGAAAACTGAAGTGGTTGTTGGTGGAAAGAAGAGGCAGGAAGAGGCGGGAGGGATTCCTGTTGGTTCTCGTTGAAGACCTTATGTTGCAACACGGTTACCGCTCCAATGGTTGTACAACGGCACTGTATATTCTATCGTCAATCATAATAGGTTCCCCGTGAGGATTTCATAGGCAATCCTTTGCCGGAAAGTGGGCATGTCTTTCTGGCCGTAGGTCAAATTCTTGGACTTGGCAAGGTAACTGGCACAGACCAAGGTGAACACTCCGCAGTCGTAACCATTTTTCTGCTGGGGCACTTCGATGGTTGGCAAGATGTCGTATTCATCCACGTCCACCAGTAATCCGAGTCTCTCCTTTTCACCCATCATGTAATTCTTTATAAGATGCAACCCCGAGAACTCCTTCTGGCCGATGGAACTCAAAGAGTCGTAATATGCTATGGTTTTGTCTCCGTTATTTATGACAGAAAGCGCCCAATGGGTAGAACTGATATTTATGGGGATGAAAATCAAGTCTTTTTCAAATATGTTCAACTTTTGCCTCTTCCCCCACCGTTTCACCCCTTGATACCCTCGTGATTTCAAGGTACTGAAAAAGTGGCTTGTCCAACTGAAATAGTTTGTACTTCCATGTGAGATCAAGTTGAAATAGTAATCAATGATATTATCGTTGAGCCAAGAACCGGGCCTCAACGTTCTTATATCCTTGATTGTGATATCTATCAGGTAATTTGACACCACCACAGAAGAAACGTTTTTGCTATTGAGGAGTTTGGAAACCTCTCTCACCTGGTCAGCTGCCAACGGTACAATTGCACTTGATCTGGCCTTTTTCTCTTTCTCGAGCTCAATAAGCTTATCGCCTATGGTATACCTTAACTCGTCCTTCTCGAGATACTTTAGTATTTCGTCTCCGTACCTTGGCTTGTCATATGTCGGTATATCCGGCAAATAGAACCGATTGATGTTGGCTTCGTAATCGGTTTTGTGGTTTAAGTCGATCAAGAAATCCTGCCCACTGTGAAACTTAACGATTTTGAAACTGGACCCATTACTAAAGTCCAGAGCGGCAGCAAAAGATGTCCCGTATTGCTGAGGCTGCTCCTGCTCCTGGTAGGAGATGGGGCCCGAGCGCAGTTCGTCGATGATCAACGATTCGCCTTCGAAATTATGGATCAATTCATCAATGCCATCATCCAAGGGATCAGTACTGTGGCCGGTAGTTTGCAGCAAATGGGGGGTTTCCGCGGCGGAAAAAGCCCCTGAGGTGTTTTTGTTGTGATCCATATCATTGGGTGGGTCTTGAAGGGGTTCTTGTGTAGACAAGTACCTGTAAAAGCGGGATAGCATTTATGATTCATCTAATACTCTGACCTACTGAAGAGACTTTTTGGAGGTCGCGATTTTTTTCTGGTCACTTTTGGGTGCAAATAC